>OY294051.1:36649379-37062798 GCA_958510825.1 Brachypterus glaber | reverse complement strand
ACGAATTTTCGCGCTGTAAATGTCAGAAAGTTGTGTTAATATATATATATTATAAATAAATATAGGTGGGGAGCTATGAAAAAAAAATATTTGAAGGAGAACAACAACAACACAGGAAAGTGAAAATTTTTATAATTAAAAAAAAAATATATTTCGATGCCTAGGGGGTGGGCCACGTGACCCCCCATACCACCTATGACAATGAATTTTATTAAGGAACTAACCTAGATTATTTTAAACCCAAAATTTTCCATTTATAATATGCGTTTACGATAATTTTTGAAAAAATAAATGCATTTCACATTTGTTGGTAGCGACCTCTGGGAATTGTATAGTCCTTAAATTTTCAGACCAACGTTTATAGAACCTTTTTTATACATATTTTTTTTTAAAGGTGGATTGGTTATAAACAGTGATCGCGCAATGAGATTATGTACCTATACAAATTATTTATATTCAAACTAAATTTTAAATTGAATTTAATTAAATTGAACACATACTAGACCAGACTAATATTAAACGCAACATGCAATGAATACCAAATTCGCGATCACTGGTTATAAATTATTTGTAATTATTTATTTTTATTTTATTAAAAGTTTGCGATCTAAAATATATGACATAACCTAATTTTTCACTCATAAAGATGAATTTTTTACCGTAATACCCATTTCCTTGTGGAACGTAACATATAAAAAACCAAAAACAACTGGCGAGTAGTGCAAAAAGACAAAAGAAGATTGCATTCAATGGCGAGAAGAGGATTCGCGGTAAAACACACAAACACACAGGTAGGGAAATACACACAAAGGGAAGGAATAGAAAAAGTAGAGCAAAATATTATGTTTGCAGAAATGTAATATTTTATCCGCGAAAATCATGGATTTAAATATCAAAAGAATATCCAGTGGCGTATCAAGGATCTTCAAACTTATTTTTAGTTCTAAGCGGAGTGTATATTGTTTGACACACACAGAAAAAAAGGTTATCTTGGCAGAAGATAATAAATTATCTTGGATTTATATTATCTTAAACCGAGGTAATAATCTTCTTTTAGAGAATCAAGAGTTATTATCTTGACTCAAAGCCCCTGTTGTCTTACGATAAAGAGTTTGCCGGCCTCACCCCACGTAGATATACAGTAGACTCGCCCGTTGTTGGCTGGCAGACAATTTGCGCAGTAGTTCAAGAAATGCTCGGGAGAGAAGTTAGGTTTGTTTTTTTTGCCGTCAGTTGTCTTTAAAGGTCTATCATTGTTTTTATCTGCTTTAAAATGGACGAATTTGTATCTGTTAACATGAAACGAACGGGATTTTCAAATTTACTTAAAAAATTCACGGGTAAGTAGCTTTAAATAATTTATACCTATAAGCGCCATTTTGCAATGGCGTTGCAACAAGTTTTTCTTCAAAAACTAGTGCTTTTTCCTAAGACCACCTGTGAAACCAAATTTCACACGATTAACAGAGTAAGAAAGTTTGATATTTCATAGGCGTGCGAAATGATATTATACATGTGTGGGAATTTTTTTCAAAATATTTACCATTCTATTAACCCTGGAACCTGACTATGGGGTCATTATGATCTTGAATCAAAAGAATCATAATCTTAAATCAAGATTATAATTCTCTTCATTCAAGATTATATTATCTTACACCAAGACTTGGTGTAAGATAATATGATCTTGGATAAAGATAATATGATCTTAAATCAAGATAATTACATACTTGGTTTAACATAATTTAATCTTAAATAAATGGTTTAAGTGGCTTTAATTTAAGGAAATGTCCTTAAATCTAGGACCTCAAATGCCTCGATCACGGCGGGTTTGATCCAAGACAGTCATGGCGTTGAACATATCGAAAGCCATGGCGGCCTTGGTTCAAGATCGTTTTGCTTTGATTCAAGATATCCTTTTTTTCTGTGCACGGTTCTAAAGCTATTGAAAGAATAAGAAAATAATATACCCACTTGAATATAAAATTTAACTAGGCACACGTTCACGTTGAATTCGCTTAACACGTTCACTGCGTTACCAGTCATATGTGACTGGTAACGGGCTTTCCATTAAGACGGCGCCAAAATTTACAAAACTTCCCGTTCGTGCGGAGCTTGTAAAATTGGCTGTAGTTTACCGGTCTCATACGTCTGGTGCCGCTAGAAAGGTAAGAATCGACCAAACGCTAAAAACTGCTGCCGCAGTTAACGTGTTAATCGAAGCTTTTTTGTTCCTACCTCCCCCTTTCGTCGTAGCTTTCTTACCGTGTGTCAGACTATAATGACACTTTTCACCTAGACAAGTAGTAGTAAATTTTTGGGTTGGCCAAAGATTTACTACTACTTGTCTAGGTGAAAAGTGTCATTATAGTCACCTAGACAAGATGTCGTATTTACAAAAAAAAAACAGATTTCCGATTCTATTCATTTTTGGGATTCTTGTTAACACAAGGATCCCAAATAAAAAAACATGCGGCGCTCCTTATTCAAATAAATCAAATATTTTCAAAAAATATTTTTATTGTACATTTTTTAACAGTTTTAGACAGAAGAGTGTCAGTTTGTGAAAAAATAAACTATTTAATAAAATTGACCAAAAAAAATGAAAATGCGGTGTAATTATTAAAAAAGTGACTTCACTTTTTACTCAATACCCCTCCTCCCCAAGTGTCACTTGACCTCTGACCACTTCCCTCCTAGGACGGTGACTTAACTGTAAAACAGCCCTTTATTTTAAAATGCATGCATTTTAATATTTTAGATCTATAACTGGGCACGTACATTTTTCAATATCAATAACTGGATACTTATTTAGAATATCCTTTGTACCCCACTGGTCCTACCACTGGTGTACATGATTTAAAATCATCGATTTTATTTATTATTATCGTTGACCACAAATGGTAAATTTCTGATTTATTTCAAACGGTTCCCAGAGCAATAAAATTGTTAAAAGATTACATCAAATCGATTTACAATTCGTGCAAACATATTTTTGTGCTACGTTTAATAAATTATTATGTTCACCTCAACAAACACTAAATTATACCTATTTAATCGCTATAAATATCGTATGCAGATAAGAAAAATAAATACCCATGGTTAAAAAAAATAATTTTTAAGGGTTCATTCAAATAAAAAAAGTTATATGTATGTCGTCCTTTTTTCATTTTTTTGCTGTAAGGACGACGTTAAAGACTCAATCAACTCTTTAACTAAACAATGGTGAAAAACCCATATCGATATCTTTATTAATAACCAAGAAATTTCGGATAAAAAAAAAGCCTTACAAATGCCAAAAATTGTATTTTAACCAATCAGAACCGGGTCTAACTCACTCACATACATCATGGACAAGAACAAATTACTAGAATTTTTTTTGTTCGAATTGAGCCTTAAGTATTTAAATTATAAAGAACGACATTTTTTCGAAACTGTTTAAAATTGTTCAAATTGGTTTAGGCTAGTCCAGATATACAGATAAAATTATTTTCTTTCAATCAAATTATTCAAGGCGGGTTTATAGCCTTTTAAAAAGTCAGACAATATGATGTCGACCCTCTGTTACAGAATCGGAGATCTAGCACAGCGTTCGGAAACGATTAGTGAGATGTAGCTCTACAGAAAAATCTGACTATGGATCATGATAGCAGAAGGTATACACATTATGGAACCATTCACAGTTAAATCCAGAAAACTCGTTTTTGGTAAATAATGTTAAATAAATTTCTGCAGAGGTATTTTTTAATAATCTTTTATTTGAAGAGATGGGAAAATAATTTTTGAGCAAAGATTTATCCTAAAACACAATTTACCTGATGACAATTTTTAGAAACCTGTCAAAAAGTTTCTTCAAAAATAACGTTTGTTATACAGGGTGGCCCATAAGTCACTTTAACATTTAAAAATCGAATAACTTTTTTGTTTGTTAATTTTTTTAATTTATTTCTTCTACAATATAGGGTATAGGAAATGGAAATGTTTTTGAACTAGGTATGAAAAATCATGTCTTTTAAATGACGTTCATTTTCCGCTTTGTAAGCACGGGCTCTTTTTACGACATTTTCCATGTCGGCTCTTAACATGTATGGCTCCAGCTAGGGTCATGCACCAACGTGAATTGCGCCTCCTCAAGGTCACGGTTTGGTGCTGTGTAACTTTCCAAATGGTAATCGGGCTTTACTTCTGCCAGGAAAATGGCAATACAGTTACAGTGAACGGCGACCGATATCGCTCAATGCTGGAAAATTTTGTGCACCCTGCAGTGGAGGACATACCAGAGATATGGTGCAGCAAGATGGGGCAACTGCCCATGCGGGCAGAGCCACAATGCAGCTTTTAAGGCAGATTTATATAGCTTAATGCTGGAAAATTTTGTACATCCCGCAGTAGAGGACATGACAGAGATATGGTGGCAGCAAGATGGGGCAACGGCCCATGCGGCCAGAGCCACAATGCAGCTTTTAAGGCAGATTTTTGAAGAGCGAATAACTTCGCGAAATTCGGATTTTCATTTTCCTTCATGATCGCCCGATTTGACAGCACCGGACTTTTTTTCTTTAGAGCTACCTGAAAGATCGGGTGTATGTCAACAAGCCCAGGACTATTTAACAGCCTAAGCCAGACATATAAGGAGCCGTCATGGAAAATGTGGTGAAAAGAGCTTGCAAAGCGGAAAATGGACGTCATTTAAAAGACATGATTTTTCATGCAGTTATTCAATTTTTAAATGGTAAAGTGACTTATGGGCCACCCTGTATTAGTTTTTAGAGTTATACAGCAAAAAAACTTTTTGATCATGTATATTTTTGGGTTTTGCGGGATAATCAGGTTTCTTATAGTGACTTTTTCAGGTAATACTGTTCTAAGATGCTCAACAAAGCACATGCCTATCACACCAATTCCTTATAGTTTTCTATTAAAAAAAAATGTATATTAGAAAAAAATCTATCGGTTAGATTTTTTTAAATTTTTTTTTTTAATTTCATCTAAAAATGAAAAAAATGGGAAATTAAAAAAAAATAAGAATGAAATAAAATAGTTGTTCTTACAAAATATTCTACGTTCAATCCGAATCTGAATTATCTGAATCTGAATTATTCTATAACTCGGCATTTTTGAGAAAAATAAGGTCAAATTTGATAGATTTGGGTTTTTGGTAAGTTTTACCTTTTTTACTGATTTATATATTGGAAGTAACAAGCGAAATTAAAATTTTGAATTCATATTCCGATTCAGCATTAAATTTAGCCTTAAAAAAAGTTTTTTAACCTACGGCATCGATAGTACTTACCCGATTGCCAAGCAAAACAATCAACGTTAATTTTACAATATACATTTTTTTATAATATACATTTTTTTAACCGAAAACAATAGGGAAACATGCCACAAGGTCAGTTTTTGTGGACAATTTTTTTCATGATTTTCAGACGAACTGTTTGGGACCCTTCGTACAGTTTTTACAGATTTCGTTGTAAAATCTTTCAAATATTTCTAATTCTGTTTTTTCTTTTATCAATCAAACTAATATAAATTTAGCTATAGAAAAAATATATTAAAGCAAATTTAAATTAAAATTTAAACGAAAAAATGTGTTTTTTTAAAACCGTCGTTCAGTAAAAAAAAATCTGTGATGCTAGTACGTTTATTATTATCCGAGTTATTATTACGTTAATGGAAAATAAACCTACAACTCACAGAAAGAAAACATTACAATTTTAAATTTAAATTAAATTTGAGTGGTTGATTGCTGGTCGGAACTCCCCTCCTCTCATCCCCTTTTAAAGCTGCTTTCATCGAGTTTTTGTCTACCGCGCCACTTTTTTTCTTATATTTCTTTACCATATGGTAAAGAAATATAAGAAAAAAAAACTACAAAAATTAACATATCAAATTTATATCCTCAGCAAAACATTACCGACGGGCCATCACTGGGCTTTTTCAACCCGTGTTGGATCTGAAGAAGGCACATGTATACAGACCCGTACGAATGTACCCCTTCGACATCGTATAAATCTGCCCCTTATGCAGTTATTTATATTTTGTAACAATACTCGAGATTCAAGTATAAATATTCTCTTATTTATTATTGAAACCTAACATAAAATTGTAGGCGCTAAAGTAATTTTAGGAGCGTTAAAACAGTTTTTTTACTGTACTACTTCTCGATAGCGGCTGAGGACGCCTGCCACTCACTGGCGGATCTGGCACAAAAAGAGCTATGTGAGGACGCAAATGTGAGTAATAAACCCTTTTGGTTTTTACGTATGATACGATGTACGAATGTACTCCCTGTACGGATGGTCCCAAACTCCCACTAATTAAGAAAAAATACCCTGCCTAATAATCTTTTATTTGAAGAGATGGGAAAATAATTTTTGAGCAAAGATTTATCCTAAAACACAATTTACCTGATGACAATTTTTAGAAACCTGTCAAAAAGTTTCTTCAAAAATAACGTTTGTTATACAGGGTGGCCCATAAGTCACTTTAACATTTAAAAATCGAATAACTTTTTTGTTTGTTAATTTTTTTAATTTATTTCTTCTACAATATAGGGTATAGGAAATGGAAATGTTTTTGAACTAGGTATGAAAAATCATGTCTTTTAAATGACGTTCATTTTCCGCTTTGTAAGCACGGGCTCTTTTTACGACATTTTCCATGTCGGCTCTTAACATGTATGGCTCCAGCTAGGGTCATGCACCAACGTGAATTGCGCCTCCTCAAGGTCACGGTTTGGTGCTGTGTAACTTTCCAAATGGTAATCGGGCTTTACTTCTGCCAGGAAAATGGCAATACAGTTACAGTGAACGGCGACCGATATCGCTCAATGCTGGAAAATTTTGTGCACCCTGCAGTGGAGGACATACCAGAGATATGGTGCAGCAAGATGGGGCAACTGCCCATGCGGGCAGAGCCACAATGCAGCTTTTAAGGCAGATTTATATAGCTTAATGCTGGAAAATTTTGTACATCCCGCAGTAGAGGACATGACAGAGATATGGTGGCAGCAAGATGGGGCAACGGCCCATGCGGCCAGAGCCACAATGCAGCTTTTAAGGCAGATTTTTGAAGAGCGAATAACTTCGCGAAATTCGGATTTTCATTTTCCTTCATGATCGCCCGATTTGACAGCACCGGACTTTTTTTCTTTAGAGCTACCTGAAAGATCGGGTGTATGTCAACAAGCCCAGGACTATTTAACAGCCTAAGCCAGACATATAAGGAGCCGTCATGGAAAATGTGGTGAAAAGAGCTTGCAAAGCGGAAAATGGACGTCATTTAAAAGACATGATTTTTCATGCAGTTATTCAATTTTTAAATGGTAAAGTGACTTATGGGCCACCCTGTATTAGTTTTTAGAGTTATACAGCAAAAAAACTTTTTGATCATGTATATTTTTGGGTTTTGCGGGATAATCAGGTTTCTTATAGTGACTTTTTCAGGTAATACTGTTCTAAGATGCTCAACAAAGCACATGCCTATCACACCAATTCCTTATAGTTTTCTATTAAAAAAAATGTATATTAGAAAAAAATCTATCGGTTAGATTTTTTTAAATTTTTTTTTTTAATTTCATCTAAAAATGAAAAAAATGGGAAATTAAAAAAAAATAAGAATGAAATAAAATAGTTGTTCTTACAAAATATTCTACGTTCAATCCGAATCTGAATTATCTGAATCTGAATTATTCTATAACTCGGCATTTTTGAGAAAAATAAGGTCAAATTTGATAGATTTGGGTTTTTGGTAAGTTTTACCTTTTTTACTGATTTATATATTGGAAGTAACAAGCGAAATTAAAATTTTGAATTCATATTCCGATTCAGCATTAAATTTAGCCTTAAAAAAAGTTTTTTAACCTACGGCATCGATAGTACTTACCCGATTGCCAAGCAAAACAATCAACGTTAATTTTACAATATACATTTTTTTATAATATACATTTTTTTAACCGAAAACAATAGGGAAACATGCCACAAGGTCAGTTTTTGTGGACAATTTTTTTCATGATTTTCAGACGAACTGTTTGGGACCCTTCGTACAGTTTTTACAGATTTCGTTGTAAAATCTTTCAAATATTTCTAATTCTGTTTTTTCTTTTATCAATCAAACTAATATAAATTTAGCTATAGAAAAAATATATTAAAGCAAATTTAAATTAAAATTTAAACGAAAAAATGTGTTTTTTTAAAACCGTCGTTCAGTAAAAAAAAATCTGTGATGCTAGTACGTTTATTATTATCCGAGTTATTATTACGTTAATGGAAAATAAACCTACAACTCACAGAAAGAAAACATTACAATTTTAAATTTAAATTAAATTTGAGTGGTTGATTGCTGGTCGGAACTCCCCTCCTCTCATCCCCTTTTAAAGCTGCTTTCATCGAGTTTTTGTCTACCGCGCCACTTTTTTTCTTATATTTCTTTACCATATGGTAAAGAAATATAAGAAAAAAAAAACTACAAAAATTAACATATCAAATTTATATCCTCAGCAAAACATTACCGACGGGCCATCACTGGGCTTTTTCAACCCGTGTTGGATCTGAAGAAGGCACATGTATACAGACCCGTACGAATGTACCCCTTCGACATCGTATAAATCTGCCCCTTATGCAGTTATTTATATTTTGTAACAATACTCGAGATTCAAGTATAAATATTCTCTTATTTATTATTGAAACCTAACATAAAATTGTAGGCGCTAAAGTAATTTTAGGAGCGTTAAAACAGTTTTTTTACTGTACTACTTCTCGATAGCGGCTGAGGACGCCTGCCACTCACTGGCGGATCTGGCACAAAAAGAGCTATGTGAGGACGCAAATGTGAGTAATAAACCCTTTTGGTTTTTACGTATGATACGATGTACGAATGTACTCCCTGTACGGATGGTCCCAAACTCCCACTAATTAAGAAAAAATACCCTGCCTAAAATCACTAAACCCCAGCTGCATGTGATCGCAAAACACTTGCAGAAGTTTTTAGATTTTAGCTTGTATAATTATAAACTGTCGCCAACAGAACAGATTTCTGAATTAAATGTTGGATTAACTTTGCTTTTGTTCGGTTCAAATTCAATTTTGGTAATAAAAAAACTTATGTTTGATGAGGTTTACACATAATTATAATTATCAAGGAAAAGGGAAACTAAGTATGTTATTTTCGTTCTTTATTTTGTACAATACTACCCTAAGAAAAATAATTTTCTATGGCCACGAAACTTTCAACTTCAAGGTAAATCTTAAGTGAAGTTAGACATGATTTAAACTAGAGTGGTTTTATGTGACGTTTTTTTGTCAAGAAAGAAATCGTCAAATAAATTAAGGCACTCCAATTTAAATAAAAGAAATTAACAGCTAAACCTTAGTTTCTAATTATAATTCTTAAATTGACAATGAAATGAAAGGTAAACAATCTAGTTTAAGTTGTCTTATTTAAGTGTTCCAAATTAGACGTCGATATCTTAACTTATATAAAAGTTAAGGGGGTGAATCGTTGACTTTTGGACCGCACTGTATAAAATAAAGAAGGAAAACTAACATACCCAGATAATAATCGGATCTCTTGTTTATACAGGATGCTCCAGGCAAAATAGACTGGGTCCAAAATGCAGAGGAACATTATTTTATAGGTAAAAACATGCAACATCAAGAGTTATATTTATGGATATTTTATGATTTAAATAAATAATCATACTATTGATAAAACGATTTTCATTTTAGCACCTGAAATTACCATAAAAGAATCTTTCGAAATTTGTTGATACATTTTAAATCTTAATGTTATGAGGTAACTTTAAAACATCCCACAGAATGGGTATTTTTGCAATAATGTAACTCTAATAGTAAAATCCAACAGTTGTGCTAATGAAATAATCGTTTTATCACAACCTCTCAACTATTTAAAAAGTCAACTAAATTACAAGAACTAAAAAAAGAAAATGTTTGCTTTTAAAATAACCTTCGCCAAAAAAAATTGAACAAAAAATAAAATATAAAGTATGTACATACTTAAAATTGTGTTTAAAAGCTGAGAGTGTAAACGGGTGTTTAAAGTACGTATTTGTAATTTTGTTGCCTATAATAACTAGTCTGTTTTAATCAAACCATCTTAAATAATATTTCAAAGGTAGGTACTTTAAAGAAGACATCAAAAAGTAATTAGATCCTTGCATGTACATTACATCCTTAGATTAGATCCTTACATGTACATTAGTCCAAAACAGTTGACATTATATGGATAATTTTTTTTTATCTATTTTATCATTTTTTGTCTATCCACAATTTTCAAGTTGTTAATGTTACATACATTGATCGCAATGATTATTGATCATTATCTATAAGAAACGGATATAACTAACTATATTTTTTGAGATATGAACAAATGAAGAAAATCTATTTAAATATGGCTCTGTCCCAGATAGCACATAATAACTATTAGATATCCAGGGGATATACTTTCTGGATATAGAGTATATCCAACGGATAGCCTGGTGTGCCATTAGATATCCCATGGACATCCAAATGTCCGCCTATATCCAGGATATCCACTGGATATGACGAGATATCCAGTGGACATCTATTTTTTTAACCTCCCTAAAGTATATCCAATGGATCTCTAATGGATATCCAATGGATATACTTTAGGGAGGATTAGATGTCCACTGGATATCTCGTTGATATCCAGTGAATATTTTGGATATAGGCGGACATTTGGATGGGATAACTAATGGCAATCCAGGCTATCCACTAGATATACTCTATATCCAGAAAGTATATCACCTGGATATCTAATAGTTATTATGTGCTGTCTAGGGTACTCAGCGATGATCTACAGCATTGTTCCTGAATCAAACAGGTAGTAGTTTTATTAACTTTTTAATCAAGAAAAAAATAATGGTTATTTTTGACAAATAATTCATGTTTCGGTACATTATCCCCTTTTTAAACAATAAAGGTTTATAACACCATTTAAAAGTAAGTTTATTATTATTTGCATTAAACGATAATAGGATGTTTTTTCAGTGTAAATGTGCAGACCTTTAGAAGGATTTTCTTTTTTTCTTTGACCGTCTACACTTTCGTTTGGTTAATATTATATCCAGACGAATGGGTAAGGTGTGGTTCAATTTTCACTCTCACGGTTTAGAATCCCTTATAATTCCCCTCAGGTTTTACTACTACGACTCTATATCGTCATAGCAACTACTGAAACGTTGGATAAAAGAATATTGTCTAGTCCGCAAGAGAATTTAAATATAATTAAATCTATAAACTAAAATATTTTTTTTATGTGTGCTGTTAGGTTGCTACAACACTACTAGTCTAAGAGCTGGCTTCGAAAATGTGCAACAGTTTTCTGAAGGCTAATATTTTCAGATTAGGTTACACTTTAGTGATGGCAAGTTACTGTAGAGTCATCACTAAAATGTAACCTAATCTGAAAATATTGGCCTTCAGAAAACTCTTGCACATTTTCGACACCAGCTCTCCGACTATACTTAAAAGCCTCAAATAGTATATAAACAAGTCTCTAAAATTAATTATAATAAAACCAAAGTGTACAGACGTCTGACAGTGATTTTACATAGTTTGAAGAAGTCTGTTTTTTAAAATTATATATCGCAATACAAAAATGGTCCATTTACATATGTTGTGGGGTCTTCTACTAGAAGACGATTACCAAAGATTCAATTTAAAGGTTTAAAATGGTGCTGAAAATATAATTTTTTTGCTTACTTTTTATAATATCTTATACTTGCTACTTTTGACTGAG
This sequence comes from Brachypterus glaber, assembly GCA_958510825.1. Lineage (NCBI taxonomy): Eukaryota > Metazoa > Arthropoda > Insecta > Coleoptera > Kateretidae > Brachypterus > Brachypterus glaber. The sequence continues at coordinate 37,051,020 of OY294051.1, read as the reverse complement.
TTTTGTGCAAACTTATGTTTTATTAATTTTTTGTATTTGAAAATTTATATAATTTATTTTTTGCTTCATTCTATTATATAAAAAACTAGTATTTTAAGATCAGCATTTGGGTTCAGGAGAAAAAATATCGTGAAAGAAGTGAATTACATCAAAATAAACGATATATATTTATTGCAAAACAAAACAGCAAAGAAAATTTATTTAACCTCGTTTCGTTTTACGCCAAATTATATTCCAGGAGACAAATTTTTATGAAATACAGCCTGTTCCAGAACTCGCGTACCGAAATTTGAGGGTATACTAAAATGTATAAAATATAGAATCAGGCAGAATAAAGGAAGAAAAATTGAGTAGGTGATTTTTGCATCAAAACAACCTAATAACTTATAATTCTGACAGCAGATTTGGATTCAGAAGAAAAAATAGATGGGAAAACACATTTTGATAGTAAGAAGTAGCAAGTATAAGATATTATTAAAAGTAAGCAAAATATACTTTTAAAGGAACCTATTTTCAGATCAATTTTAAAAATGGTCCACTTTTTAAGATTAAATTAAATTTATTTAAATTTTAGAACCGTTAAATTCGCCTATCATTACTCTTTCAAAAAATATAGAAATCTTACGTTCCATCCACAGTGCCAAAAAGGGGCTTTTTAATAATAATAATTATTGTATTTAAGAGTACAATACCTTCGTAGGACCCTAGGAAGGTCCCTATTTCACAATAAATAATTAATAATGTTGAAAGCCTAAAAAGAGGTTATTTTGATCTGTAATTTACAGGCTGTAAATATGTAATAATGATAAAAATCTGTTTCATTTTATTAGTAACTAATAATAGAAATTGCCTGTTTATTTATAGATAAAACAAACTATAAAAGTTTTAACTTTACAAACTTTATATTTTATCTTAAAAACTTTATTTTAAAGAGCGGTTCGAAAATAGCCAAAAATACTTCAAAAAGTATGAAAAAATACTTATAAAAAATATCCTAAGCTACAGTAGTTGGTTGGTTAACTTAAAATTAAATATAATTAAAATATATTTTTTTTAAAGTACCATTACCTATATCATTTAAGATGGTAGATATTTTCGGAAAAGGGATTGTTTGTTTTTTATTACAGCATTCAAATTACAAAAATAGCAACCACATTAGTTATTTATTTTCTTTTTCGAATATTTCTAGAGAACACAGTCAAAAATTATAAGGTAAATTAACAAAAGATAAACGTTTTTTAGTATTTTTTTATGAATTATGAATTTAAAGTCACATGACAGAACTGGAAAACAAAATAGTATCAAATGGACATGATTTAAAGTTTTATTTTAAATTAAAAAAAAAAGAATAAATCAAAAAAGGCGTAACAAAAAAACTGGAAAATATTATAAACTTTATGGGATATAGATAATAGGATAGGATATAATGCAAAATAAAATTTTTGTCTGTGTTTTTCCTTAAAAATTCTTAATATATCTAACAAACAATCCCTTTGCTTGTATAAAAATAGTGTTTAAAGTCACAATTTCCTTTATTGGAAAGTGTGAAAATACCTTTCTCCGACGCGCTGGCGGGACTATAAAGTACGTCGTCACGCAGTGGTCCCTTAAATATTGGTTTCTGGAGGGCCCGTTGCCTGACTCCACTTCGTATTCACCGCCCAAATAGTCGAGGGTGGCTTGAGTTATATGAACGCGACTGAAACAAAAGAAAAAAGGTTATAATCGTGGTTTTTAGGTGTATATGATAGTAAAAAATTAAAATAGGATTGTATAATACTGTGCGGTCCTCTTAAATTTTGGACCAATTAAGATATCGACTCCAAATCTGATTTTTTTTTTAAATGAAATATTTTTTATTTTTTTAAACATTTTGTTTAAGGTTTTCATTTTTCAATTTTTTTTTGCTCAAAAAGTCGATTATTTAAGATTTTTTTTTGTAAAATTTTATTTATAATAATTATAATTATAAGTTTAAAAGTTATAATTTATAGCATCGTAAAATTAACATTTAAAAAAAAAATGATTTTTTAAAGAAATTTTGAAAAAAACTGTCTCAAAAAAATAAAAAAATATGTGGTTGAATAGATCTTATAATTCTATTAAAAAAAAATTGCCTCCATGCCCCCTGCCACATGTTAAGAACTGAAAATATCAAATATATTCAAAAAGATTGTTTTAATTGTCTTATTTAAGTGTTTTAAATTTGAAGTCGATACCTTAACTCGTGCAAAAGTTAAGAGGGGCGGGGTGAATTTTGGGCCGCACGGTATAATAATAAGTAGTTATTTGCAAATAAATTCAATTAATTAATTAAATTTAATTAATATAGTTTAAATAATTAACATAATTTACTTGTGAACAGGGGGGCGCAAAAAGTGCCTTGGGACTTGAGTTTTTAGTAGGGGCCCTGCTTAAATTAACATTAAACTTGTGAAAAAATGCTATTTTATTTAGGGTTTATAGTTTTTAAAGGTAAAGGTGAACTTTTGATAATTTGAATGATTAATATAATTTACATGCAAACAGGAGGCCGCCAAAATGCCTTGGCACTTGAGTCTTTAGTAGGGACCCTGAATAAATTAACACTAAACTTGTGAAAAAATGCTATTTCATTTAAGGTTTATAGTTTTTAGATGTAAGCTTTTTAAAGTCACCAACTTTTTGTTAGGGAGGCGCCTAAATGGTTTAAACTTGTTCTTTTTTAATGAACTTTTGTTTTGTCATCAATTTTTTGCAGGGGAGCGCCAAATCTGGGTTTCGCCCGGTCAACCTTTTTTTTTCGATAATTTAAATGATTAATATAATTTACATGCCAACAGGAAGGCGCCAAAATGCTTTGGGACTTGAGTCTTTAGTAAGGACCCTGAATATATTAACATTAAACTTTTTGAATTTAATGCCATTTCATTTAAGGTTTATAGCTTTTAAAGGTGATGAGCTTTTTTTAATGTGATGAACTTTTTTTTTGTCATCAATTTTTTGCAGGGGAGCGCCAAATCCGGGGAATCGCCCGGTTAACCTTTTTTTTCTTCCGCCGGCCCTGGTCATAAACCCATAATTATGTGGAGTAATCCAATAATCACTAAACTAAAATCAACAATAATTGTGTGTTCAAATAATGGCGCCTCCGCCATAATTGCAAATGTTTGTTACATCCGCTCATGTTAAAAACTTGTTTTTTTTTCAGTGTAGGTATGTATTTATTGATTTATGTATACGGATATAGCAAATTTATACCCAGTCCTGTAAAAAGTGCAAATTGCCAGGTCTGATACGAGATCCTATGTTAATAATGTTTACATAATATTCATTGCATATTAATATATTATGTATGCAGTTAATGTACTAAGGCATTTCAAAAAACAAGATTTTCTATAGTATATTACATAACTAGTGTGGAAAGTGACATATTTCACGCGAGTTGGAAGGTTTACGAACGAGCCGTGAGGCGAGTGAGGAAACCCCACGAGTGTGCGAAATACGCTTTCCAACGAGTTATGTAGACTATTTTTCCTACGTTCCTGGAAAAATATAAAGTTTCTTAATTTAATATTTTCAAAATTTTATTACTTATTCAAAGAATCTTTGAGAAAAGCAAAGCATACAATGCAAAAAATAGCATACAAATTTATGTATGGAAATATGATTTTCTTTTACTTTTAGTTTTCTTGGTTTTAAATTTTAATACAATATTATACAATACCTACCTGTTTAATGGGTTGCCTAAAACGCAAGTCTCTTGTGTAAATCAAGGCAAGACAGTTTGCTAATTAAATTAGATTTCTTTAGATATTTTTCCATATAAAACAGTAAAGTTTTACTGTTTTACGATTTCATAAGAAAAATGCCGTGTATTTTGATGTTTTTTATAAGATACAAGGTAACTAAATCAAAAATTAAGTAATTTTTATCAAAATCTAGACATAAATAAATCATCCCAAGTCCTATCTTGGTCAATCTAGTAAGGTTATAACTATAATTTCTATTTTTGACATGAAAAACAGAAATATTTGGATTGAAAAACATAAAAGATATCATAAAATTCTGTGACGAAAGGTGGAAAATGGCATATAAAACGAGGTGAGCTAAATTCGTAGAATCAACGTAAATTAAGGCTAACCTACATACGTGAAATTAGGCAAACCTACATACACATATATCAAACTAGGGCGATATAAAAAATATCAAACTAGTGTGATATAAGGCATTTTCTGAAGAACAAAAGAGTGTGCTAAATTTCATTTTCATAAGGGATCGTAGGAAAAAAATATTTCCTATTTTCAAATGAAGTGGGGCGGACCCTAATTTCATTATTTTGAGCTGAAATTTGGCACAGATTTTTTTTATGGTTCTTTTCACGACATGAGGTGGGAGATAATATGTTAAAAAACGTGTTTTTTAAAATACCCCAATGCAGTACATATTGAATCATAAATTGTATGTTGATTATTCCGCCTTTATGGACAATAACGTAATTATTCTACCGGTAAACACTGGTTAAAGCAATTTCGGTTCTTTTCTTTTTAAAATCCGCTTTATTAATTTGTATAAACTCAGGGTAAAAACGGCATTGTATGTCACAGTTTAGAAGAAATTAATCTAAATGTATAGCAAATATGTACATTTCCGGGGTCGTTCTTATTTTGGTATCACTACTAAAACTGTAAGATGACATCCGGCGGACATAACCGCTTTTAGCTTATATTACGCCTGGCCACCTGCGGTAATTTATTTAATTATTTAACAATTTAAAACGACAAAGTCCTCTTTACAAATTTTTATACTTCACAAAAAACTTCGTCTGGCAGCAAGCGACTCATGTTGCATTAGATCTCTGTTTCGGCGTGTGAGCAAATGTCAATATGACAGCCGGCAGTGTATGCGGCAGCCAACGTGTTAAACAATTGAAATCGCTGTATAGCTAAATATTACTATATACTGTATAATTTTAATAGAGGCGATTATAATCAGACCTCGGAAGAAATAGGATAAATGAAAAAATACAGGATCGCACGCATATCAATATGCCTGATATGCATATGTTATATGCATATGCATATATTATATGGAAATTATTGATTGTTTTATATTAGTAACTAATGTTTACAAATATGTTTTATTACATAATATGTAACATATTTGAGAAAAATGCTAACTTTGAAAATTAAAGAAAGATTTTTCATTAAATTATAATTTAACAACTCTGTTTTTTATTCATTGCTTGTTTTCATTGAAAACAGTGCACAATGTAACAATAAAACCAAGGCAATTTGTACAATAACTTTACTAAATATCGACGAAAAATAATAAAAACAGTGACAATAAAGATGATGAATTATTGTGAAGAAAAAAGTTGAATATCTCGAGCCGTTGTGTATAAAAAATTACGTACGATGACAGCGCATCCAAGTACCGTGTTAAAATACCATATAGATTCCGATAAAAGTATCAATCGAAATCTATACGATTCTTTTTGATTTTTCCATATAGAATAGTATAGAAAACAATAGCCTCATTTTCTGCCATATGGAAAACGATATATCTAAGTACAGCACACCAAAGTAGAGTTTATATATAAACGATTACGTAATATTTGATCATCCCCTTATATTTAATATTAAATTTTAAAAATAAAAGATAAAATCTTTATTCACATTATCAGATAAATTTTTAATAACATTGTAAAAGTATACAAACTGTTTTATAACAATTTACAGCATAGTTGTTGCAATAATAATTCAATTAGAATATTATAAAATGCCAATAATTTTAAACCCGGTACTGGTATATACTACCAATGTCCTATTATTTCCGGGGTCTGATTATAATGTAAAGTAGGATGACTAATAGTCATTGACTATATTAAAGTTATCTTTTTTTTTCAGTCACACGACTGATCCAGATCAAGACCTTTACGTTACTCGCTGAACTTCAGGAAATATAAGTGATTTTTAAGTTATAAAGCCACCCATACCTTCCATGTTTCTAAGTGAATGCGTTTAAAAGTTGTAAAAATATATCCTAAATCTGTCATTTTGACAGGTGACTCGATTGGTCTTGTTGCAAAGAGTTTAAAAGTTAGCAAAATCTAATATTGAATTGTTATTTTGACAGGTGCTTCGATTACTCTTGTTTAATAGGGCACCTGTACCAAATTTCATATTTCTATGTCAGGGTACTATTCTGGTTTCAAGCGGATTTTTTTTTGGCCGATATTTCGATGAATATGAGTAGAGCTGAAACCGTTCAGGCCAATCACTATCAGAAGAACTACTATGAAGTTGGCTTTCAGAGGTAAAAAATCACCGAAATGAGAATAGATATACAGGTTATTCAAAATTTGGTAAAATATGACCTTGAACTATTATTTTGACTAGTAAGTTGATTGTTCTTGTTGCAAGGAGCACACATATCAATTTTATTTGGACTTTTTAAATTATGAGCTTGACCTGAAATTTTGAAAGTGGACGTCACCTGGTTTCGTTCAAAAGGGACTCCATGACAAATTTTAGGTCGAAGCGTCTAAAAGTTAGCAAAATATGACCTACTTTGATTATAAATTTATAAATTGGCATAAATATTTATTTTAATGAATGTAATGTTTTCTGAAAATTTGGACTTTTCCTTCAATTTTTTTTTTTTGAATTTTTTGAAAAGTGCCTATAACTCGAAAACCTTAGGGTCTTCCCTTTTGCATAACTTGGTTTTTCCTAAAAATTTATATCGATTCTTGAGTCATCCTGCACACATAAAATAGGACACCCGGACGGACGGACGGACAGACAGACAGGCATAATCATATTTTTGAAAGTTGTTTAAAACAATTTTATACAAAAATTTTTAATTTAGGGTGGAGGTGCGAAAACCATCGATAACCATAACATAGGATCCATATATATATATATATATATATATATATATATATATATATATATATATATATATATATATATATATATAAGAAAATTACATGGTTATTTTTTAGCGTAGCTAAGTACACTAGTTTACAAACTGCAACTTTCTTTGGGGGCGCACTTCGGTGTCTGCAGCCACAAAAAAAGTCAAGAACTCTCTCGGAAACCATTGTAAAAGTAAAAAAAATTAAAATGTTTCTTTTTTTTTTTGTTTTTCAAAAATATCTTTACATATCGTCATCTAAAGGCTCTAACGGTCTAACTCCAAAACGTCATATTTTTCAGGAGACGTAAAAAACGATTTAAAACTTAATTATAGCAATTTAGAATTAAAACTAGCTTGTTCACAGGTAAAAATGTTTGAAATGTGTTAATGTATTTAAAACTTTTCATTGTTATCTATTAGATAAAAGAGGATACCTATCGTATTATATCGCGTAATACTATTACAAAAAAATTATATTTTTATATTTAATATATAATATTACTACTAGGTAGGCATAATATATATACATTATTAATGGCAATAATTGTAATTATCATCAAACAGTAAATTAACAAATATTTGAAACGGGATACCCTGTTGTCGAGAAATAGTTTGACATTAGTGACAGTTCTCATTTAATTGTTTTCTCACAATCATATGATGGAGTTAGACACTTAGCGACTTAAAATATTTACATTTTTGCATTTTTTGAGGCTGATATTGGTTTAATGCAACTTTTTTTTTTTTGAAGTATGTTGGTAATCAGATAATGAAGCAAATTTGATAAAAATCTAATTTTTGAAAAATTTGGAGTTAGACAACTAGAGCCTTTAGTGGACGATATTTGGATTCACGACGAAGTTTTACTAGTGGAGATCTAAGTGCGCTCGAAACCTTGTGAAATAGTGGTATTATTTGAATTGATGTCCTAGCATTGACAAGTAAATATTTATTCATCAAATAGACAGCGAAAAATATACGATTAAAGAACACACTAAGCTATCGATTCGTTCTATTTTCAAACACCTATGCACTACATTTTATACACGTTAAATTTAAAAAGACAACTCAGGTATTTATTTTAAAATTTAATAGTTATTTATGGTACCAGTGGGTAAAGTAAGATATTGCCCATGAGAAAATTAACCTGGGCGTCAGCCAAGCAGGTTAATTTTCGAGAGGGCAATATCGGTTTACCCATGAGTGCCATACAATGTTTTATCCAATAAATAGCTTAGGAATTCATATTTTTATTAAAAATTTTAAGTACATTTACAAGAAAATAATTTGAAAAGTGACAGTTGAATGGGTAAAATAAATAATTATCCACTCAATAAAGTAAAAGCCACGCGGGGGTTATTATTAAGTTTATCTATTTAAAATAAAGCTGGTAATTGTCTTATTATCTGTATGTATTGGATAAAATATTTAACGTATCACAGACGGGTATTTGGCTGATCTAGCCGGCCAAAAGTCGGTCATAAAAACTTTAGCGTAAGCAGTTTAAGTCTCTGTGTCAAAGCGTTTTTAAAATAATGTAGTTTAAAGTTCTTTTGCAAGCAACCTCCACCATTAATACGACTATATGCAAAAATCCGTATATGCAATTTTATTAACCTATATTTGTTTAATTTTTACATATAACATTTAAATTAATAAAAATATGTAAAGATTACACTGTACATCGGTATTGTGTATATTTTACAAATGAATGAAAAACTTTGGTAGAAATGAACGCGGTGTTGACCTGAACTTTGTTTAAAGTAAATACAGTATAACGGGTGAGTTTTATTTATGTAAGATTATTCTTCATTCTATAAAAACTTTGGTGATTTATATAATTTTACATTGGCATTGGCATAGTATAAATATACCAACGAACTAACAACTCTTCTCTCTAGAATACGCATTTCGTTAATATAAAGTATCGCCAACATCTCGGTGTGTTTGTAAACAAATAGTAGGTATATTCAGACCTGAACAATAACAATTACCAGTAACTGTTATTGTTGTCTCTGTTAGAACAAAGCTTTGCGATTAAGACAGATAAATGTATATGTCGGCTACATTTTTGTCAGTTTTTACAAATGAAATGCCTATTCTAGAGAGAAGAGTTATTAGTTCGTTGATAAATACGTTTTTTTTTTTAATGAAACACCCTGTAATTTTTTATATTTTTGAATTCAGCCAAAAATTCTACGTATAAAAAACTGATGTTTTCCCCTTTTTTTCGTTTGAGTTTTTAACGTATAAAAACGAGATACACCTAATTTACCTTCTAATCATAAAGGAAACGTTCAAGTATTACGTAACGCAAAATGTACCAAAATTCATACACTTCATACCTCGGTTCTCGCGTTATTCAAGGCTGTAGAGATATCACATTTTGGCTACCCCCCCTAATACACCCCCTATTAGGGGGGTAGCCAAAATATGAAATCTCTATAGTCTATGATAACGCGAGAACGGCGTTATGAAGTGTATGAATTTTGATACAATTTGCGTTACGCAATACTTAATACTTGAACGTTCCCAAAGGTATAAGAAAAATTGCGGAAAAATACTCTACTACAAATAAAGTTTACAGGGGCATAAAAAATAGGAGTTCAGAGCAAAAAAAGTTTTTTAGCTCTAATTCGCTGTCACTGATCAAATTTTTATTTTAATGTTAGTTTTATATTTTTTCAAGCTTAAGTATGTAAAAAAAGGTAAATTATGAGTATCTCATTTTTATACGATAAAAACGATGTAAAAAAACAGTCAGTTTTGTATACATAGACCTATCGGCTAAATTTAAAAATGTAAAAAAATACAGGGCGTTCCATTAAAAAAAATATGTCACTTCCGGCAATTCAAAACAAAAAAATAAATCCGCCATTTTATAGCCAATGTAAAATTATATAAATCACACAAGTTTTTATCGAATAAATATTAATCTTAATTTTGGGGGTGGATATAAATAAAACTCACCCGGTATGCTATATCGTTATGGTCCAAAGCGGCTGTAGCAGAGCCTGTGAAGTATCTACACAAACAAATAAGGCCCTTTTTAACGTAAGTACACAAACACCCAATAAAGGTATTAAATTTAGATCGCAGTTGATATAATAACAGTTACAGTGTTGTAAAAATATTTGAAATTCAACGTTTAATTTCATTCCCGTATGCAATATCGAAAATGCAAATTTGCAACATTGCTGCCTAAAACGGATGATTGCAAATTACCTGCCTATTATGGCTATAGATAATGGCTTGTTATAATAGTCTTGTTGGTATTTTAATAAAGTAATAAGTGATATCACAATGTACAATTTTATTTAAAACCAGCCACAGTTACCCGTTTTTCAAAATAGAAAATATCCCTGGTAAATTAAATTAATAATAATTATAAGTATTTGCTTTTAATACTTACCCTCCTGAGACTAAACTAATGATAATTTTTCTTTAATTGTGTTTTTTTTTTATATATATTGGCTATGCATAAAAAGAAGAAAAAAAGAATAAAAAATAACCCGATTTTTTTTTTTTTAGTTTTTGCCCGAGTTTTTGTTTCCTTAGAGTTTCAGGAGAGCTGTATTATACTGAATTAAATTTGCATATTTGTTTGCATACATAGATAGTCTATAAAAGTATTTTGGATTAATATTGCCTTAATGAAAATACACTGCCCAGTAAAGAGCTTTCCCATTTTTCACCTCCGCCCGTAAAATTGATTTTTTATTATCAGATTCACTTTCAGCAACCATAAAAACCTTAATATACCAATTTTCACGAAAACTACCCTCTGCCTTTTTAGGCGTAAAGTTAGAATTTTGTTATAATCAGATTCACTTTCAACAACCTCAAAAACCCCAATATAACAACTTTCACGAAAACTACCCCCCACTCCTCAGGGGGTGGATTTAGAAAAATTTTATTATCAGATTCACTTTCAGCAACCTCAAAAACCCCAGTACACCAGTTTTCACGAAAACTACCCCCACCCCTCAGGGGGTAAAATTAGAAAAAAAGTATTATCAGATTCATATTCGTCGACCACAAAACCCCTATATACCAATTTTGAAGAAAATATTAATAATATTGAAAAATATCTACCCCCTCACCCCCTCGGGGGTGGAATTAGAAAAGTTTTTTATCAGATTCAATTTCAGCAACCTCAAAAACCCATATATAGCAATTTTCAAATTTCTCTAAAAAAAATGTATTTTTCCCCATTTGCCCCCCTTGCCGCACCCCAATGTTTACCAAAAACAATCCCGAGCGAGAACTTTTGGTAACATACCTTTATGCCAAATTTCAAGTCTCTAGCTTAAAGTGTTCTTAAGTTATCGTGCCCACAAGATTTCCCGAACAGACCGATCGACAATTTTTTTTGTGCTTGAAATTGATTTATATCCACATAAAACGTCATAAAACGCAAAAATACACAAAAAAAAATTTGAAAATTTTTGCACAAATACAAGGTTTCCGAAATTTTGAAAATTTTCTAAATGGGAAAGCAAAATAAAGAAGTAAAGTCACAATTGTGACATCCTGGAGGGTAAAATCACTTTTCCTGAATATAGAAAATAGGAAAAATTGTCTTTACAACTTTAGTTCTATAACTAGGCACATTATTAAAAACGACTCGTGACCTATGTAATCCACAAGACTTATGCTAGGTAGAAAATGTAGGTATTTTTTAGTACATAGCTATACTTTAACATCCCCTACTAAGCTATTTTAAAAATGTCCCAAAAAAAAATCATGCCATTGTCTGGACTAAGTACATAAACAATCTTAAGAATTTCATAATATAATTAATATTATTAGACCAAAAGTCATCGAATTCCCATGACAAATTAAAGAAATTACAAAAAATAATTTTCGCAACCACATAATTTACCATTTTTCAGAATTTATTAATACAAATTACTATTATTTAATTAGTATTGGTAATTAATAGAAAATGTGTAACAGATTAGGGTGGAACCTATTTTCCATTACGAGCATAAAAACTTTACTCTTAACCCTTTGGGATCCAATTTTTATTACGGGTGGAAACACCCGTTATTAAAATGGAATATCAAATATGGTTAACTTTAGCGTAGGTCAAGGGGGGCAAAATGGTTAAAACTATAATTTTTAGCGATATCTCACTTATTAGTTATAGTATAACCATTTTTTTTTGCATAGATGAAAAGAATGTTTAATTCCCTACAGAAACATATGTGATCATTTTTATCGTAGGACTATTACTTTCCGAGATATATGCATTTTAATAAATTTTGATATATTTTTACATTTCCAAGTAGATCAAATTAGATCAAATTAGATCAAATTACGTCAAATTTTGACACTAGTAAAATTTCATAGGTAAAATAAAATTTTGAAGTTTTTAAATAAATTTATATCTGATAATGGCCTTGTCACAAAACAATCCTATAAAGCTAGAAAGAAAAAACAAAACGAATCCGTGCAAAACGAAAACAAGAAAATTGCTGATAGACTTAAACTTTTACGACTAATTTAACCGTCTAGAAAAGGTACCCGTTTCACTTTTTTTTTCATCAACTTTCTTGAGTTATAGCTGGTAATTGGCGATCACAAACTGTATTTTTTTATAAAACAAATATCGGTCGACCACCATTACAGCTTGAGAACATTTTAAATACTTTGTGACTGTTTGAAATTTAGTGATAAGGTGGTGTATGGTAATTTAGACGTGCTGATCCCATGCAAGATATCTAGATAGTGTAATGCCTAGATATTCAACATGGTCTTCGTTATCCGAATGGGTTGGGCGAGGCCTTTTTGAAATTAAGATGCCCTTAGTTTAATTGTTTTGTGGGTAACACACAATACACTTTCTTACACAACAATTGTGTAACCACGTTTTCATATTTAAAACCAGTGCGTTGCAACGGCCCATCCTAGTAACTTATCCAATCATTTGGAAATGAAATTAATAGAATTATGCCAGATCCAATTAACTAAAAATGTAAATAGCGAAAAACAGGCCCGTTAAATACAAATCACGTTCAGTAAATTATGGACCTAATTAAATTTATAATAAACATTAACTCGGTTCTTTGAATTATAACGATATCCCAGGAATGAGTATTAAATTAAATAAATGCGAAACAGCTTGAATAGTTAAATTCATAGCAATTCGTCACAAAGTAATTTACGAATAGATGAAATTTAGATTTAATGGGATATAATGTATTAAATTCACACTATTATTGATAATAATAAAATTGTACACTATTATTAATATTAAAATTGTATTTAAGGTTTTATTAGAATGATATTTTTCTACGACTGCTTTAGAATTTAAGCAAATACACACACTTTTCAAACACAGAATGAATCCATTCTAGCTCTAGATACGGTATGAATATTCCGTATCAAGTATTAGAATGAGCACATGTAGTGCCATATCTTGTTTATAAAAGTAAGAAAACTGTAGCAAAATTAGCAAAAATATATTTATTTTACCATGAAATATTGAATAATTTAATGCAATTTAAAGTTTTGAGTTAAAATTATATAAAGTTTATTAGTTTTTCTTAATGTTTGACCAGTTTTTTATCAATTTAGTTCAAAAAATTAAAACTGCTCCATCTATTGTTAAATATTTAAACCTGATATCTGTCACAACAATCTGACATAACCTTCATTTTTTGCATTATAATTTGTAAATATGTGCTAAAATTAAATAAAAATCTTTTTTAAGTACTGATTTGATAAAATTATTAAATAACATTAATTGCTTTATTTAAAAATATGTGTTTTGTTGCATTTACAATGTCGATTCACAAAAAACATTGTTCTTAACCTTGTTCGCAGTTTAAAGCCAAAAAGTCCAAACAGTATTTCATATTTGCAGTCGAAGAAAACGTATAGTCTACAACACGTATGGAATAGTCATTCTGCGCTCGCGAGACCTTCATACTCGCCTGCCGACTCATATGACAAACTTTCCGCTCGCGCGGAATATTGTCTATTCCATACTAGTTATAGAATATACTATTCTTATTCTATTGACGATAACTCTATTCGTGCAATATGCAACTTACAAAAAAATAATCTTTAATACATCTTCTTCTGGTGTGACCTGTATATGTTAACTTCGGACCAGATTTTCTTAGAAATGCGTTTGATTGGACATATAATATTAATTTATTAAACTTTGAAGGAGACAGCATACTCAAAAAAAATCATTTTTATTATTAGCATGTTAAAATTACACTTTATTTATTCTGGATGAATAGCACAAGTTTTATTATTTTCCACATTTTTTTTATGTACATGCATCCCTATTTTTTTTATTTGATTGTAATAATATTGGATTATATCTCCTGTTTTTTCATATTGTTATATGAATTATTTTTAAACAATAAATACCATGTATTTACATACGCCAATACATTAAAAAATGCATTAAAATTTAATATACATAAACCACAGAAAAATTTTTATCTCTCCAAAATATAAATTTATTGTCTATTAAACAAACATTACAGCGACAACTGTTTCGACTTTTTTAACATAAAGTCATTTTCAAGCTACAAATAATGAAAATAATTAGGTTGAAAATGGTACAATTCCTTTTATGTTAAAAAAGTAGAAACAATTGTCGCTGTAATGTTTGTTTAATAGACAATAAATTTATATTTTGGAGAAATAATTTGTTTTCCATGGTTTATTTAAATCAACTCCAATATGAGTAATACATAATATTTAATATAGGGTTCTATACTATCTAAAGAAAAGATCTGCAGAAAACGATATCTTTTCATAATGCAAAGGCAGAAGCAGTCTATTTTGATGACGTTCTAAATTTGATCTATAATAGGCTGTGGTCGTTAGGGACAGTATATCTAGACCTCAAGTTAGCAAAGGAAGAGACAAAAAACAAGTGCACATCGGCAAGATGATAAGTTTCTTCGCATATTTTACTGCTCATCATAAGCTTAGACATTGAGCAGTAAAATCCGCGAGGAAACTTGTTATGGTATCCAAGGCTCAATTGTTTGGTATCTGATCTAGCGTCCCTAGTGATCGTCTCTCCATAATAACTCACAAACAAAATATAAATATTAAAATTCAAGAAAATGGGTTCGTCTGATTTATGGTCAGGGCAAGATGTGAATGTGATCATTATTGTGTTGCTCTGAGCAACACAATATAAATTATTAATATTGATTAAACTACATTATTACAAAAATTTAAATATGGCAATTTAAATTTGAAATTAAGAAACAAATACATCGTTAAAGGGTCGATTTTAATATACTTTAAATTATGTATCAACATTTTGCTTTTAAATAATATTTAAACAATATTATTGTTTATTTTATGCACTAGGTTTATTCTAAGTTTGCGACGTTTAAAAAATAGAGGTGCTGCAACGTCCTGTTACATTTAAAAATAAATAACCCTGTATGTATCCTTAAATATAAAATATACTACACATTTTCAAGGATTGTAAAATATTTTATATATGGATGTTAAACTTCCACTTCATCAAAATATATAGTAATAAAATCAAATATTAAAACATATCTTGGACTTACCCTGGTTCGCCTCCAGCCTCCATATTGTTAGCCAGCGTCACGTCATTGGACCACACGTCATACTGCCACTTCCTAAGCCCCAAAACTCCACAAAGAACCCTCCCGGAATGGATTCCCACTCTCATATTGAGTTGGACGTCAGTGGCCTCTACCACGCTGGCGATGGCGTCGATCATATCTAAGCCCATTTCAACCGTGCAATGGGCATGATCTGATCGAGGTTCTGGAAGTCCAGACACACAGTAGTAACAATCACCTAGGATTTTGATCCGAAGACAATGATTGTCCTGGAAAGATAGAAAATAAAGTAAATACGGTTCCACAGCACTTCCTCGTAAAATTTCAATTCAATCAATTTTAATTTATGAACAAAAATAGAACAAATTCTCAACCCTCTTTTACCACCCTTGACCCCTTCCGCTTCATTGTATCCGCGTATGGATATTTTTAGGTGTAGCAAAATTTACCACAATATCCACAGTTGGATATTCGTATACGGGATTTTCTATATAAAGTTTAATCTGGTATAACCTATGCCTTGGCAAACCGGCTGGTGCGGAAGGGGTTCATTATAATTTCGCCGTTCCTTCACACGATTATGGGGTATATTTTCGGAAAGGTTTTGGAAATTTCTGATTTTTTTGTGCGTTCCTACATTCAAGTCAATCCTACTGCCAATTTTTTTCCTTGATCAGGCCCAAGATCGGACCCCAAACTCGGCCCCCAGCTACCAAAACATCATACCTTGTCAGAAAAGTCTAAATTTCTTAATTCTAGTTCAAAATTGTTATTATAAAACATATTGATTTAAAATTTAGGTAAACGAATCAATTGACTAGTTATAACTTAAATTCCAACGAAATCACAGTTAATTTTTTTACCCATTATGGGATGTTTTACTAAAACATTTTAGGGCTGGCAAATTTTCCCCCTTCTTGAATCGTTAGGTCTAAGATTTTTCTGTAAATTCATGCCCACGCCCATGCCTATGTAACTGTATTCCAATATACGCAACACTCATATGTAGTCTCTAAATTTAGCTTTGATGTTTAGTGTATTCTTGAGAAGACGCCAAACTAAAATTCAGGTATGTAATGGTGGGGAGGGCAAGCCTGGTAACTAGACCATATTGGTCCTTTTTGCCTACCCCTGTGTTAGTTTTTCTACTCTAAAGAGAATTTTTGTTGTTGTACCCCGGGACCTACAGTTTAGCGAGGAATCCGAACCTCGTTTTGTTTTTTTGGCTAAGTGAGCGGCTTTAATCCTTAAGTTTATTGGCTGCCAGTGCACTTGGACCGGCGCCAAACTGCTTAAGGATCATTTTCGCTTGCAGCCTTAGTACAGATCCTGGTTGCTTGAAAGCCTAAAGTGAGCTCGGCCAACAGACCTCGCAGCTACCTTGCTGCTCCCTTTCGGTGCCCCCCGGGTAGTATCACAGGTCCGAGTGCTAGTGCAGCATTATCCACTGCAAACCTTTTTCTGTACTGTGTGCTATTCGGCAGCATAAGCCAACGTGGTATTTTATTTCTGTGAAAAAGTTGTTCCATAACCGAGGATTGAACCCCGGCCTCTCGAATACTAGATCGAGGTGTTCACGACTAAGCCACCGCCGCCCCCAAAAAAAAAATCGGGTATACTCTAACAAGAATTGAATAGTGTTTTAAGTTAATGAATATGATCAAAAAACTATTGAAACCGGTTGATCGTAAAATAAATCCAAAATATCTAATTCATCTACAAACAATTGACCTTTACATCAAAAGATATTTTTTGTTATTTAGAACGTCCCTTTTAGGACTTAATCAACAACGTGCCACCCATACAGGCAGTTTAACCTTCAGTTGTAGGCATATAAAACTATTCAATAGGATTAAATCGATTTATTTATTAAGGTAAATTCAATTTCCAACTACCTACAAGAAAACTTAACTCAAAGGTAGGCAAAGTTTACTTACAATCCTATTATAAATTTACATGTAGGTGTACGCACAAAGGAAAGTAGTTTAACTTAAATAATGCCTTTCCAGAAAAAAAAATTGATTAACCTTTATTTAGACAGACGCGTAACCGTATAATATTTGTACGCTTGTATAATAGGGGCAACCCTCTTCAATCTAATTCGACAGTTTTAAAAAAGTTCACCTAAAAGATGAATGTTTTTAAAACTAGCCGGTTGGGGGATTTATATGATGAAGTTTCTATTTCCACCAATTAATATAGTCCTGGACTTATTTGTATAGAATGTATTTTCTAGGAATGTTCCTAGATAAAAATCTTTTTGGGGACATATATTTAGTAGTTAAAAAATACACAAGGCTTTTTATTTATTGTACATTATAATTTGTACCTTAAAAATCTGTAGGCAAAATTTGCCCGGCAAATGCCAACTAGTAACAGTTTATTTGGCAAAAGTGCACTCAGTTTTATATGTCTACTTGTGATTTAAAAAGGAATTTTAAGATTAATTTTTGATATACAACTCACTCATGCTGTGAAATGTTTGGATTATTTTAACTTTTATTTTTAATTTATAAATTAATTAATTAAATTAAAAAAAAAATTGCATGTAGGTGTACGCACAAAGGAAAGTAGTTTAACTTAAATTATGCCTTTCCAGAAAAAAAAAATTGATTAACCTTTATTTAGACAGACGCGTAACCGTATAATATTTGTACGCTTTTATAATATGGGCCACCTTCTTTAATCTAATTCGACAGTTTTAAAAAAGTTCACCTAAAAGATGAATGTTTTTAAAACTAGCCGGTTGGGGGATTTATATGATGAAGTTTCTATCTCCACCAATTAATATAGTCCTGGACTTATTTGTATAGAATGTATTTTCTAGGAATATTTCTAGATAAAAATCTTTTTGGGGACATATACAAAAAGATGAATGTTTTTAAAACTAGCCGGTTGGGGGATTTATATGATGAAGTTTCTATCTCCACCAATTAATATAGTCCTGGACTTATTTGTATAGAATGTATTTTCTAGGAATATTTCTAGATAAAAATCTTTTTGGGGACATATACAAAAAGATGCATGTTTTTAAAACTAGCCGGTTGGGGGGATTTATATGATGAAGTTTCTATCTCCACCAATTAATATAGTCCTGGACTTATTTGTATAGAATGTATTTTCTAGGAATATTTCTAGATAAAAATCTTTTTAGGGACATATATTTAGTAGTCAAAAAATACACAAGTCTTTTTATTTACTGTACAGTATAATTTGTATCCAGGTAATCTTAAAAAATCTGTAGGCAAAATTTGCCCGGCAAATGCCAACTAGTAACAGTTTATTTGGCTTGAGTGCACTCAGTTTTATGTGTCTACTTGTGATTTAAAAACGAATTTTAAGATTTATTTTTAATATACAACTCACTCATGTTGTGAAATGTTTGGATTATTTTAACTTTTATTTTTAATCTATAAATTAACTACACACAAAGGCCATTTTAAAGTACACTACCGCACATCTAATTAATGTTTGACTGATTCTTTTTTAGTTTTAAAGCTTAAACATTCTCTACTTTTGATTGTTTTAAGAATGATTATTAATTTTTTATCGTATTAACTGCAACAATTAATGTACAACTATTATATTTACCCCATCTTCTAGGACTTCCATGGTACGCTACTGCAACTGTTTATCAAATTATTAAAGTCTTTCTTATTGCCGCAGTTTTAATGAATATATTTTTTTATTTTTTTACATTTTTACTTCTGGTTTAGGAGAGCAGAACTGCCGCAGGACGGAGTGACCCTATTTTTTCTTCTACTCATGTTTTTTAAACACAATTTATGTTTTTGATAAACTTGATTAGAAGAAAAACGTAACTCGGTTCAGCTTCAAATTTAAAGCACAGCATCAATCAAATTCATGTAGTACTTTTTAAGTTAACTGAAAAAATGACAACTTTCAGGAAAATCCTGGTATCTCCTAAACCAGAAGTAAAAATGTAAAAAAATAAAAAATAAAATATTTATTAAAACTGCGGCAATAAGAAAGACTTTAATAATTTGATAAACAGTTGCAGAGGCGTACCATGCAAGTCCTAGAAGAAACATAGTTGTACATTATTTGTTGCTGTTAATACGAAAAAAAAAATTAAACATTCTTAAAACAAACAAAAGTAGAGAATGTTTAAGCTTCAAAACAAAAAAAGAATCAGTCGAAACCATTAATTAGTTTTCGAAATAATTGAATTTAAAAAATGTCAATTTTTTAGGTGTCCGGAATTTAATGTGCGGCAGTGTATAATTTAATTTCACAAAAATGCATCTAAATACCCCTTTTATTAAATATATACATTTTACTCTAATATAATACTAGCTATTCCATTTAGTAGGTTGAATAAAATATATTATATGTAGGTTTAATAACCTATCATTAACTTAATAATGCAACTTTACTTTATGGAAGCGTATATCTGTAATTTAATTTCAGATAAGTCAACATGCATGCTTTATACAGTGCGTACATTAAGTCTGGAATCACCTGATTAACTTTTTAGTTAAAGGTTTTTTTTAAAAAACGCTCGGACAGGTCTATTTTTATTTTTAATTTTGCAAATTTTGCAAATTTTGGTGTAAAAAAAGTTATTAAAATTTTACCCCCTTGCACAAGTTTTTTTTCAAACAGCTACCTACCCCTTGAAAAGCTTATTTAATAGGCTTTCTAACGGTGTATGATCAAGCCTTATTTGGCAAAAGGCTTATAACAAAATGGGCGACTATTTGAAAAAAAAAAGTTGGAATTGGTGCAAGGGGGTGAACAGTTGATGTAAACTTTTTCCAAAAAGTCCAAACCAAAATTTGCAAAATAAAAAATAAAAATCGACCTATCTGAGCAATTTTTTTTTAACTTGTAAATGGGAAGTTAAAAAAAAAACGGTCAGACAGGTTGTTTTTTTTTTTAATTTTGCAAATTTTGGTTTAGACCAACTGTTATCACAATTTTCACCCCCTTGAACCCACCCATTTCATTTTTTTTTGTTCAAAAAGTCCACCTATTTATTTATACGTCCTTTGCGAAATAAGGCTTTATCATACACCGTTAGAAAGCTTACTAAATAAGCTTTTCAACGATGTGTCACAAGGGGTAGATTGCTATTTGAAAAAAATGCGATGAGAGGGTGCAAGTGGGTGAAAATTTTGATAACTTTTTTTACACCTAAATTTGCAAAATTAAAAATAAAAATCGACCTGTCCGAGCGTTTT
Organism: Brachypterus glaber; assembly: GCA_958510825.1. NCBI lineage: Eukaryota > Metazoa > Arthropoda > Insecta > Coleoptera > Kateretidae > Brachypterus > Brachypterus glaber. The sequence continues at coordinate 37,030,334 of OY294051.1, read as the reverse complement.
TTCAAAAGACTTATAACTAAAAAGTTAATCGGGTGATTCCAGACTTAATGTACGCACTGTATACATGTATACCTGTACATGTAAATATGTATATGTTCTACGTAATTAGTATAACTAAATAATATATGAAATAAACCTACAAGACTGCATTGATATTATTAACTTAATACTGTTAAGCTTCTATTGAAAATTGTTCTATATTGCATTAGGGTGGACCTTATATTTTTGATTATCTTAAAAATTTGATTTTGGTTATCTTAAAATTTTGATTTTGGTTATCTTAAAAATTTGATTTTGGTGTAACTAGAAAATGCTGAAAATATGAGGGTGATCAAACTTTTCTAAGGGTCCTAATTGGTCCCTTAAAGTTCGTAAAATTACTCATAAATCAATATCGTTGAAAATAGTCTGTAATTTTTGTATAAATAAAAAATTTAAAGGGCTTGTAATCTTATTTTTTTCCTTTTAAGCATACCAAATCATGTGCCAAATTTCAAAATGATCAAAAGATTCTAACCCGTGCCGAAAATCCGCCAAAGTCGCCCTTAACAATAAAATTCGCTGGAGAAACATTCATGCTGCGGGACTAAGTGCCTATTCACAAGCTCGCATAAGAACATAAAACATAACAATGCGATGCCGTGATTGGCTTGATGGGCCGCCATGTATCTTGTAAGCCAATCACGGTATCTCTTTCTTATGTTTTATGTTCTTATGCAAGCTTCTGGATATGCCTTAAAACAACCAGTTTACTTCCTTAATATATAAATAAACTCCGCGCATTATCTATCTGAGTTGATGATCATTTGTTTCTGGTTGTATGGTTGTCAGAATAAATTTAGTTCCCTATGTAAGGTTGCTATCTTGTTTCAAATTCATTGTCAATCAAAACATTATTTTGACTTTATAAAAAAATCCAAATAATTTGCTCTAGCAGAAAGAAATAACAAGAAAAGTTCTTAAAAAGGAACCTAAAGCATCAATCTATAAAAATTTTGTTTAAATGAAGCAATATAATGCAGTGCTCAAAAACATTTTAAAGTAAACTCTGTAACAGATTTTTTTTTGGCAAGTTTAATACTGGTCCTAATTTTAATTAAAAAAATGTAAGGTAATGGTAGTGTAAAATTTTATTTTAATAGCACAATATGAATAAAAACTTACTTACATTATAATTTTAAACAAACTTTTTAAAAAGATTTTTTATTATTTTTGAGACATAAAATTTTTTATTTATTTAATGACACTCAATTTAACCTAAATGTTAAAAATTATCAAAAGCAAAAGGGGCTACAAAAATATCGCTAAAAGTCATTTTTAAACCACTAACCACAGCTACTTTGATCCAATTTGTTACTCAGATAGATAATGCGCCGAGTTTTAACTATTATTTTTTCTAATCCAGAGTAGGTTAATTTTTTTTAGCCAAGAGTATAGGCCTGTCTTGCAGAAACCAATTACCGACCACACAACTCAAATTTTAAATTACGAAAAACTGGCAAAGAATTTTTAAGATTAAAAGTTTTTTTACTACTTCTAAATTATAATTACTTTTATTTTGGTACTTACGTTTGCAAGTTGATCGAATCTTCCAAAAAGTTCGTTCAGAAGCCTGACCAATTCTTGTGCTGTACATTGTGATGCCAAAACTGTGAATCCAACGATGTCGGCGAATAAAATACTGAAACAAAAAAAATGCAGTGATTAAAGAAATGTCTTCGTGAGTGGAAAATGCTGTTATGTTACAAAATTTTAAAATATAGTAGTATTAAGGCGGTCCTACACCACTCGCCAAGTACGACGAATATGCGGTCAAGTGACAAGAAATAACAGTCGGTCAAAGCAAGTGCACACCTACCAGCCTACAGAATTGCTCCATCAGGTCACAGTTTTTTTCTACCCTTAAAAACATCTGAGTTTAAGGAATTTTCGCATACTTTGTGATGTTGTGACCTGATGGAGCAATTCTAAGGTCAGATTCGGTTTCAGCGACCCCGATAAGATAAAAATGCTTTGGTCTAGTTTCTGGCACATGAATATTTTTTTGGTGTGCTGTGCGCAGGAACCAAAAAATAAAAAAAAAATAAAAAAAAATCATATTCCAAAGACTAATATTAATATCTATAGAATGCGCGAGAGCCATAGTCATACTGAATCTAAATATTTTTTATTTTTTCGTTTTAGATGAGCCGTTATCAAGATATCAACGCCGCCAGCGACATATCTACTTTTCGAGGAGTTACATGTGCCTGTTATTTTTGTGTATAAAAAGTGTTTAAAATAAAAAATATATTGTTTTATGTATTTCGAGAGTGTATTTATTAAGCTCTACAAATTTTATATCAATATCTACAATAAAACATTCTTAAAAAATTAACAAAAATAACTTTTTTTTGGAGCATCCAAACCAGAATGATCCCCTAATAATAGTTGTTTTAATTCAGATAAGGACGGTTTTAAATTTTTACACCCCAAACTATTTGGTAATTTGTTATAAGAAATTGCACCTTGGTAGTGAGGATCAGATTCAAAAAGTGTCAATCTATGTCGTGAATACTGCAGATCTCTATTTATAGTGTCGTATTCGCTAAAAGGTTTAAAGTAGGTAAAGTATTTAAATTTTGTTTTATAAATTTTAATGTTTCAAAAATGTATAGAAACCCCAAGTTGAAATTGATTCCTTAGGGGAGCCTCCCCCCCCTATATTGAAATCTAAAAAGTTGCATATTTCATGGATTCAAATATAAAAGTTTGTTACGGGTTAGTTTTGAATGTCAGAATAAACTAGAAAATTTAGGTTATTTAGGTTATTTTTGTTTAATTTAGGTTATTTAGGTTATTTTAGTTTAATTTAGGTTATTTAGGTTAATTTTAGTAAAGATCTTTAGTCAAAAGTTAGGTAATGGTTTAGAACCTCTGGTTTTCAAATTTTAATTTAGATTTGAGTAAAATATGCGCGAAAAGAGTGCGCAGGATTATATTTTTTTATGTGCTGGAAGCCATTTTTGAAGAAACGCATTTTGCGGATTTTAATAACTGTAAATTTAGGAATTATAGCTAAATTATTAGTAAGTAATAATAACGTTTTATAACGGATTTAAGCTGAATCCTAAATAATCCAGTCAAATATTAATTTTTATGAACACTTTAGGCCACATTCCATCTACGGTAAGGATACCTTTACTTACATGTTATACGGTTTTAACTTTAGTCTTATTGTGATTTTAGGCTTTTAGTACTAATGTTTTTAAATGGGTATTTAACCTCCATGCATGGCTTTGCTTTGATTCTGCTTTTGGTATAACCACACTGCTAACTTTGTACCATTCCGAGCTGGTGCCCAGGTCCTGCAATCTTGCTTTAACGCCTCCTACACTGCTAGGAACACAGATAAGTACTAAAGACTGTAGTACTAACAGGTTAGTGTCATTTATCAAGAATATCAGCTTCTGTACCAGCATAAATTGCATCTATCATCATACATATCTATGATTTCATCAGCTACTCACATCCTATGTATCGTAATGTTGTCCATGGTTCTTCAGTAACATGCCATATTATTATGTTTATAACTTATAATGTGTAAAGGTCTAGGTATGCATACTGCGGCTTATTAAACAGATTTTGGGTCAATGTTGAGAATATATTGAAGTTTTAGTAATCTCTTGTATAATTTTGAATTAAGAACCTATTTCTCGTTTTATGTTTTGAAATATTCACCAAGCTCAAAACGAGTGGCGCTTTGTAAAATAATTAGAACACGACCCAATCTACGATTGGCTTGTCCGGGTGAGCTTATATATTTCTTGCTTTTCAATGCAAGGTTTTATTGAAATTTTAGTTATCTGATTTGGTAATATCTCAATACCAAACCAGCGTTTAACAAGTTGCATAATTCACTTTTTTTTAGTCATTAACTTTTTTGTCGGAGAAAAAATTTGCATTTTTAGGCTAAAAAAGTTGAAATTTTTGACCTTCTCCCCCCACGAAATCTTCTTCGCTACGGCCCTGGCCATATCGGGCAATCTCCAGGCGATATAGATTGATGTAAAGACAATATTACTTCCTGCAAATGAAGAGTGACATGCCCCTCGTCTCAAAACTGTTAAAATAGACTGATATGATTTTGACAAAATACACAATATGTTTGAAAATAAGATTACTGTTTTTTTTGTAGTTTCTGAAATCGGATTGGATGTTAAAAATTCAAAATTTAAAATGGCGGATCCAAGGTGGCGTTAAATTTAAAAAAATTCAATACTTTTTGCTGAAAATTGATATATTTTTGAGGTCGCTGAAACCGAATTTGATGTTAAAAATATCACGAAAGAAAAGCTTTCTCGATGTGGATAATATGATAAATATTACTTTTGTAATTTGAATTTTTAACACCGATTTCAGCGACACAAAAATAGTAAAACTTTAAAAATTTCGACGCCATATTGGATCCAACATTTTAAATTTTCAATTTTTATCATCGGATTTGGTTTCAGAAATCTCAAAAACTCTAGGATGCCCATTTTCAAACATTATGTTCTAATTAAAAATTAATAGCTCTGTATTGATTTAAAATAAAAAGGTTTACATGTAGTTATTATAGAAAGCGGTCCAAATGTCACCCCCCCTCTAAACTTTTGAACGAGTTGAGATATCGACTTCAAATTTAGAACCCTTAAATAAGACAACTTAAACTATGTTTTAGCATATATTTGATACTTTCAGCTCTTAAAATGTGGGCAGGGGGCATGGGGGACTTTTTTTTTAATGGAAAAGTGGGTCGTGTAATACATCATTTTAAAGCAAATTAAATTCTCTATTGGACTGTATATTTTTTAATTTTTTGAAGATTTTTTTTAAGATTTGAATTTTTCAATTTTTTGTGCTAAAAAATTCGATTTTTTAAGTTGCTTTTTGTAAATTTTTGTTGTCAATGTTGTCAACGTCAATTAAAATTAGTTTAAAAGTATAATTCACGTTTTTTCATCATGAAATTAGTAATTTTTAAAATATTGTTTGATTTTTTTAGAGAAATTTTGACAAAAATACCCATTTTCAACCCTATTTTAAACCAAAAAAAAAAAAATGTTCAAAAAAATTAAAAATATATAGTTAAATGGAGAATTTCATAATCTTTAAAATGATGTATCACACCACCCCTCTTTCCGTTTAAAAAAATGTTCCCCATGCCCCCCTACCCACATTTTAAGAGTTGAAAGTATCAAATATATGCTAAAAGAAAGTTTAAGTTTTCTTATTTAAAAGTTCTAAATTTGAAGTCGATATCTCACCTCGTTGAAAAGTTAAGAGGGGGGCTGACTTTTGGACCGCTCTGTATCTATAGAACTGACCAACATTTTTATTAATAGTTTTACTCATATTTAATATGCCGATATATATGGCATATCGGTATATCGGCAACGTCCATATCGGTATCTGCCGATTATCGGTATCGGCAAAAAGATCCATATCAGTCGGTCCCTACTTGAAACCTGTTGTATGCTTTCCCTATTTACCTTAATAAGTGAGCTTTGTATATAATATACATTGTATATCTATGAGAACAGGTTTGAAATTGTATTGCATATGTCTTTTCTTGATTTAAACTTAAGGCATTATTAGAAAAATATTTAAATATATTTAAGGCTGCTATTTAACTGACTGACTACATTTTCTTGTTCTTTATCTGACGCTAATAGGGTGACATCGTCAGATAAAGCACAAGAAAATGTAATGAGTCAGTTAAATAGCAGCCTTAAATATATTTAATTATTTATTTATTATATTAATATAGTAAAAATAGCAACGGCCCTAGCACTATTCCCTGTGGTACGCCTATATCTACTGAAATTAAAACTGAGTTTGCACCATCATAGCTAACAAATTGTTTCCTGTTAAACAACACCCTCTACAATGAATCTTATTTAAAGATGTTTAATAAATCAAAGATTGTCAATTCCAAAGTTTATTTTTCTGTTGTTTTTCTACTACTTTGCATAAAAAACATAGATTTTACAATAATTAATCTCTGCATAGTCATTAATCAATATCTAGTTATAAATTGTCCATAAAATATAAAGAGTCCATCAGAAAAAGATACTTTTTGAATCGGTAACCAATAGCATTAAATGCATGTAAATTTTACATGTTCTAGATCTTTAAGTGCTCTTTAGGGATCATTTGCGGATAATGTCAAATAGGGTATTCAAAAAACACGTTTTTTTTTTAAATTTTAAATCCCTCCCTCATAATATTACGATCGTGCAAAGCACAAAAATAAAATTATGTGCCAAATTTCAGCTTAAAAAATACACATAGGACAATTTAATTAATCAGTTTAGTACACTATGTCATGAAAAATGCATAAATATAAATCTATGCCAAAGAAGGATATCGTTTTAAAGGCGAGTTTTGGGTTAAATGAGAAAAATATGTTTTTGATTAAAACAGTGCAAAATTATGAAAAAAAAAACAATAAAGAACTGTTTACAAAATTTATTTAAAGAAAAAAATATTACATAAAAAAATATTTTACATTTTTGTGTTATCGTAAACCTGACAACAATGCATCATTTAAAACTCGTCATACGCTAAGTGACTTAGCCTAATGTTGACAATTTAAATTATTTCAATTTTTTGTATATTTTTGTGTTTTTTGTAATAAATCCACCTTCAATCATTGTGCTTTTGACTATAACCTCGATATATATTATTCTGCAGCTATTAAATGTTTTGGGAAAATAATTTTAGTTTTGAGGTAATATATTCGTGCATTAAGAGAAGAGGAATGGGTTGAAACGTTGGCCTTCCTTCCACAGAAAAAATACATGTTTTTGCTTGGTATTCATTGGACACATTAATTTATTTTTTTTTTGTTTAAGAACTTTATATGACAAAGTGATTACATAGGCACTTATTTTTAAGAAAAAATATACTACTACCTACCTACTTACGTATTTAAAATATCTTCTCTAAGTTTATTTATCAACCAAAGGTCGACACAATATCCAGTAAAGATAAACCAATGATTTTTTTATATTTAACAAATAAAACATTAACTGCTTAAGATTCTTGCATTTTTCAATAGCTTTTTACATTTTGAGAGCATTATTTTTAACACAGAACTCAGAAAAAAAAATTTTAATAGTCTGTTAAAAACAAACTATATTTACTTTCATGACACATGCAACGTGCAATGTTGCTAAATCGTGCACTGACATATGTCAAAATTCGTAATTAAAATAATTAATTAAAGTATGTTCCGGGACATAAGAAGGGCTGAAATTTTGGCTAAGTATTTATTTTGTATGTATCTATAAGCATGTAAAGTCTTATCGTTGCAGGCTATTTAGCCCAAAATGCGATACCCTCCTTTCAGCATAAAAAACAAAAATGGGTATGATTTGAAAATTAAAATGTTTTTTATTTCTTTTTCAAGTTTCAAATGAAGTGGTAGGTAAGCTCTTCTACAAAAGCAACCTGTATTTATTAAATAACCCCTTCTTCTTCTTCTGGACGCAAAGACAAAGAGTTTAAATCGTGTATTTATTGAGACTACAACCACCGTTATCGTATTTTGAACTCAATAAAGTGTTATCTGTTACATCAAGGCCTTCTTTATGCCCTCTTGTCTTATAGTCTAAGAGCCCATGGCCGGCTACCTGTATGTATTTGACCAGACCTGAGTTTTTGTACGTTAAGGCCCCTATACCTACCATACATAAGTAGGGGACTCACTAAGCTCAAAGTGGTGGACGCGTCGAGCGCTCAGGTAAGACAGGTATCGATTTTTGACTAATTTTAAATCCATTTGACCACGTCTGCCGTTTTAAAATTTGAAAATATATTATTATTACTATCGGAAAATAAGAATGGCAGACCATTATCGCGCATTTTACTTTGTGGCAGACAATTTTGAAAATGCTAAAAAAAATAAAATTTTGAAAGTATTTGACCAGATCTGCCATTGATATATTTTATTTAGTATAGTCTTAAAAACTTATATTGAACACGGCAGACGTCTACATTGCGTGCACACATCAACAAATAATAAAATCTTAGCTACTATCCGACCAGATGGTTGGCACAGACTTTATACAGCTATCTCTCTTCTTTTTCCTATGTATTACTATTGTACTCATTCTAGCCTATAGTATGTTCTCTTACAGTTATATTACTAGCATTCGAATAATGGAGGGTTTAACCCTCCAAGACCCCCATATTAAACGCGAAGCAAACAGACTTACCCAGGAAGTCAAAGACCGACTAAACGTACTAGCAAATTCCCGCTGGGAGGGAAAAATAAAGTCACTCAACCCCCAGGATAGATCACTTTGGAGAATGGCCAAAACCCTATCCCTCGACCACCAACGAGGCATGCCCCCAATTCACGGCGAAAGAGGAGTCGTCTACTCCACCCCCGAAAAAGCCGAAGCATTTGCTGACGCAATGCGGAAACAATTTCAACCAAACCCTCCAATCCCCCCCGACTCCGACTCCGAATCAGAGACCGACTCCGAGCCCGACTCGGACGACGAGAACTACGAGCAACTCATGCATGAAAGAGACATAAACCACATCTATAATAGAGTCACTAACCAAGTCGAAAACGACATTATCACCCCCACATCCCCCGAGGAAATCAAACGCATCATCAAAAATCTCCCAAAAAGGAAAGCCCCCGGTCCCGACCAAATACCGAATAAAATTCTTAAAATACTCCCCCGGAAAACCATTATGGAAATCGTTAACATGTTAACGCAATGCTCAGACTGCGCCACTTTCCAAAGCCCTGGAAAAACGCAGACGTAATAGTTATCAAAAAACCCGGACAAAATCCAACTTTTGCTGAAAGCTACCGCCCCATAAGCCTCCTTTCCTCCCTAGGCAAAATAGCCGAGAAAGTCATACTAACCAGACTTCAAACTCTAGTTGAAGAACTAAATCTCCTTCCAAATGAGCAATTCGGCTTCCGAAGCAGACACTCCACAGTCCACCAGGTAGCTCGCCTGGTAGACTCTGTAACGGACGGACTAAATAGGCGCGAAGCCGCGGGACTGATCCTCCTGGACATCGCAAAAGCCTTCGATAAGGTTTGGCACAAAGGTCTTGTAGCCAAACTCCACTTTCTCGGCCTCCCCCCAGGCATCACCAAACTCATAGCCTCCTTCCTCAAAGGCAGAGATTTTCAGATAAAAATAGGCGACTGTAAGTCCAACACCCGCCGCATCAGAGCTGGCGTGCCACAAGGTTCCCCACTATCCCCCCTTCTGTACAACCTCTTTACGGCAGATATTCCAAAAACACAGGGCACTGAACTAGCCCTGTTCGCCGATGACACCGGCATCCTAGCAAAAGCCAGAAACCCCCAGCGCATCCATATCGCCCTCCAGCGCCAAATGGATGCCCTAATCAAATGGTTCTCCAAATGGAAAATCAAAGTAAACGCCAATAAAACCAAAGGCATCCTAATCTCTAGGATTAGAAGAGGCCCACCCCAACCCATTCAGATAAATGGCCACCCCATTAACTGGGAAAACCATGCCAAATACCTCGGCATTACAATCTTCAAAAACTTGACGTGGGATCAGCACGTCAAAAACACCCTCCAAATAGCAAATTGCCGCCTCTCCAAACTCTATCCCTTAATAGGCAGAAAGAGTCCCCTATCCATTAAAAACAAACTTCTTCTCTACAACCAAACCCTAAAGCCGGTACTTCTTTACGGAGCCCCAGCCTGGAATAAAATCACCCTTAACAAAACGCTCTCAGCAAAACTTCAGGCCTTCCAAAACAAGGCACTCAGAATATGCCTCGATGCCCCCTGGTTCATGAGGAACAACCAAATACACAGAGATCTCGAAATGCCCCTCCTAAAAACGGAAATCATCCGCTACAGCACGTCTTTTATACAAGACAATTTAGATCACCCAAACCCCCTCATTTCAAACTTTCTAGATTACGATCATGAAATACACAACACTCACAAAAAGATCAAGAACGTCCTCAACCAGTAATGGTACCCACTAACTCAGGACAGATGCATTCCCAGCATCAGTGAGATAGTCTCACTCCTCCCGCACATCCCTCCTCTCCCTATCACATCCCTCCCCATCCCCCTCCCACCCACTCCACAGCGCCAAATTATGACAGATGCAACTCGCATCAGTGAGCAGAGACTCACTCCCCCCAAATTATGACAGATGCAACTCGCATCAGTGAGCATAGACTCACTGCCCCAACTTTCAATTCAGATTAAATATTTTTTTAGATAAATGAGCCATAGGCTGCGCCTGTCTCTTAAAGACCCAAACAAACTATTGATATATGGAGGGTTTATACCTGGAAGGGCCTTGTAACAACCCCAACGTAACGGCTCACTATGGGACGAACCGGGCCGTAAGCCGGACATCATACTTTTCTTGAAAACGATAACTGGGATTTTGATAAAATTTGGTATGCAGCCATTTTTAGGTACGACAAAACATTTTAACTAGGTTTCGTTTTTGGGAAAAAATCTGGAAATCTGGAAAATCTGGAAAACTTAAAAAAAAATAAATTTATTTTTCTTTTATATGGTTAATTACCATTTAGTGTACAAAAAAGATATTTAGCTATGTATTTAATACGGTTTGGAAAAAATCTCCAAAATGTGTGTATCTTGTAAAATTATAATTTTAGCTAATAAATTTGGCATTTTCGAGAAAAAGTAAAACATTTAGCCAAGCATTGAGTATGAAAAAATTGTCGAAAAATTTCGAAAAAAAAAATAAAAAAAAAAATATTTTTTCAAAAAAAAGCATTTTTTCGAAAAAAAAAAATTCAAAAAAAATCGGGGGGATTATTAAAAAAAACAATAGGGATCATCCCCTGATAGAACTTGATTTTTCCTGAAAATTTTGAGTCGATCGGATTATTCGTTCTTGAGTTATCTTGTCCACAAAAAAGTGACATGGCACGGACAGACGGGCGGATGAACAGACGCTTACGGGCTGTGAATAGTATAATAACGTAATTTCCCAATAAATTTATCCACCACAAAGAATATCTGTAAAAGTCTATGTAAAAAGTAATTTTTTTTTAGTTGTTTTTTAACACAAAAATTTAAATTAAATGGGTTCTGGGGTCTGATCTCTACATCATTTTTTTCCTTACTTAGTCCACTATATTGTAGTAATAACAAATTTGCGGGACTTTGCGGGACTTTAACGAAAAACATTTAAATGTCGGAAAATTAAAAAAAATCGATAAAACAAAAAATAGGAGATGTACATAATATTTTATTTTTTTTATAATACACTTTAATGTTATTATTACGCAATTAATAGGAAAAGATTATATTGTATGATAAGAAAAAAAAAGACTACAAATTTTCGTAAGCATAATTTAGACATCTATATAAGCGCTAATTTTTCTGGCTAACCTTAATTATACATGAAAATTTTGCCTGCACTCAATGTATAATATGATTAAATATAATAAAACCAAATTTAAACCCCTATTTTTGAATTTTTGTTTTTTACCCGATGTCCAACTTATGGCCCGGTTCGTTCCATAGTGCGGCTATTGCCTGATGTTTTCAGTATATTTGTGAACGTTCATACAGATACCTCGTGTTTCGTGAATTTTATAAAATACATAGTGCTGCTTTATTTTATTTTCGTTTGGACTTTTTTCATACTCAATACTTGGCTAAATGTTTTACTTTTTCTCGAAAATGCCAAATTTATTAGCTAAAATTATAATTTTACAAGATACACACATTTTGGAGATTTTTTCCAAACCGTATTAAATACATAGCTAAATATCTTTTTTGTACACTAAATGGTAATTAACCATATAAAAGAAAAATAAATTTATTTTTTTTTAAGTTTTCCAGATTTTCCAGATTTCCAGATTTTTTCCCAAAAACGAAACCTAGTTAAAATGTTTTGTCGTACCTAAAAATGGCTGCATACCAAATTTTTTCAAAATCCCAGTTATCGTTTTCAAGAAAAGTATGATGTCCGGCTTACGGCCCGGTTCGTCCCATAGTGAGCCGTTACGTTGGGGTTGTTACAAGGCCCTTCCAGGTATAAACCCTCCATTATTCGAATGCTAGTAATATAACTGTAAGAGAACATACTATAGGCTAGAATGAGTACAATAGTAATACATAGGAAAAAGAAGAGAGATAGCTGTATAAAGTCTGTGCCAACCATCTGGTCGGATAGTAGCTAAGATTTTATTATTTGTTGATGTGTGCACGCAATGTAGACGTCTGCCGTGTTCAATATAAGTTTTTAAGACTATAATAAATAAAATATATCAATGGCAGATCTGGTCAAATACTTTCAAAATTTTATTTTTTTTAGCATTTTCAAAATTGTCTGCCACAAAGTAAAATGCGCGATAATGGTCTGCCATTCTTATTTTCCGATAGTAATAATAATATATTTTCAAATTTTAAAACGGCAGACGTGGTCAAATGGATTTAAAATTAGTCAAAAATCGATACCTGTCTTACCTGAGCGCTCGACGCGTCCACCACTTTGAGCTTAGTGAGTCCCCTACTTATGTATGGTAGGTATAGGGGCCTTAACGTACAAAAACTCAGGTCTGGTCAAATACATACAGGTAGCCGGCCATGGGCTCTTAGACTATAACGTGACTAGTTCGGCCGGCCGGCCGACAAGTCACTTTAGCAACAAAAGTTAACAACAAAGTTTTGGTCGGTACAAAATTTGTTGTTGGGCGGTTTCTTGCCAACTTGAGTAGATCGGCCGGTCAGCAGACATTTTGTTTTTAACTCGAGAACGACTGATACTGGACCGTCCGAAACTTGTTGTTGGCCGGTCCAGTATCAGTCGTCCTCGAGTTAAAAACATAGCAACAAAATTTCGGCCGACCGGCTGATCTAGTCACGTTGGCAACAAACCGGCCAATAACAAGTTTCGGACGGTCGAGTATCAGTCGTTCTCGACCAGTGTTTCACTTTAATTTTCAAAAGTCTTCGGACATTCTCAAAAATTTTGGCGAAAATCTCGAAAACTCGGTAATTTTTGACAGGATTTCAAAGTTTTTTCAGAAATTATTTGTCGAAAATCTCGAAAGTCTAAAATTTTAGTATTCCGTATACAAATAATTTGTAATGGTTTGGACTTGGGGAATGAAAACAGTTTCTACGAAGTTGTTAGTTTAATATGTTGATTCCACATAAAAAACTAGACATCCCCAGAACAATAGGATCTTTAAAGCTTTCTAAGGCGTATTCTAAGGCCTCTTAAAATTTGCAGCTCAATTTTTGGATCACCCTGGATATTAAAGTACTTACCATCTAACGAAAACTCAGGAAATGCTGGATCCAGAGCAGTTATCCTTTTCAGTTTCAAATCCTTGCTCATGGCTTTTCCAGTATGAGCCACAATGTGAGCCCCTAAACTGAACCCAATAAGGTGCACATTTTCTATGGGAATCTCTCCAGATTCATGAAAGGTCCTCAGAAATTTTTCCAGAACCATGCCAACTAGTCTCGTGTTTTGAACTGCGGTTTGATACCAAGGGAAAGCTCCCAGATGGGACCAGTCTACTAAGATAACGTTGTATGGTTCTTTTCTGGATAAATAGGCTAAAATTTTTATTCACAATTGTTAACAAACATATTATAAAAAAGTCCAATTATCAAATTTTGCAAATATCGACCTATCTGAGCATGTTTTTAAACTTCCCAGTTACAAGTTAAAGAAAAAAATGCTCAGATATATCGACAGGTTGATTTTTATTTTTAATTTTGCAAATTTTGGTTTATCACCATTTTCACCCCTTTGCACCCACCAATTCCAATTTTTTTTTTCAAATATCCACCCATTTTTTTAAGCCCTTTGTCAAATAAGGCTTTATCATACACCGTTAGAAAGCTTATTAAATGACCTTTTCAACGATGTATCACAAGGGGTAGGTTGCTATTTGAAAACAAAAATTATGGCGGCGGCACCGGGCGCATCTGTGTACCGGGCCTTTTCAACGATGTATCACAAGGGGTAGGTTGCTATTTGAAAAAAAAAATTATGGCGGCCTAAGACCAAAGAACTTTTACCTCAAGAAGTAATTTCAGACCAATGTTTACGAAGGTGTCATCTTTTTGTTTGTTTATTTACTAACAGAAACGCGATACAGCTTTGTGGTGTAAAATGTAGATGTCGCTAGTCGACTTTCAGGCTACCTAGTAGCGATGTTGCGTAGTTTCCACCTTATCATGAATTTAAATCATTATACTTAAAGTAAAAATGTAAAAAACTTTATTGTGTATACTATAATTATGTTTAATAATATAGTATATTTAAATCTATTAAAATTAAGTTACTAGTTCATATAAACCTCATACAGAACTAATGTTTCTTAAAATTTACAATAAAATATCCAAAGTATATGTTTCCAGTCGGCAACACTGTACTCCTGTCAGTCATTTTACGACATTAGACTGTGAGTTTACACATTCTTTCTCTCTCTTTACGCGTACTAAGTGTAAACAATAGTCACTCCCCACCAGCCCCTCAACGTAGTTGGTTCACGCTTCAAACAAAGCATACGGTAGATTTCATCATGTTCCTTCTTGAGGTAAAAGTTCTTTGCCTAAGACATTTCCAATTTCAATAAAATAAAAGCCTTACCTTCTGCAACGAGTTTTCCACTTTCACCAGGAGAAGGTTCCGTAAAACCATGTACAAAAATCACGGTTTCAACATTGCGGTCTATTCCAGAGTGGTTCGCTGAACCAGGCTCGTTAAAGGGTTTTATCGGAAATCCTCGGAGTTGACCTTTTTTCACAGTGTACCTGGAAAACCTTACGTGCTTTTTGGGGTCAAAAGGACAGCAATTTGAGCAAATTCCTCGCGGTAAAGCGGATAAGTTGATCTGATTCTCACCTAGAAAAGATACCAATGAATTAATTAAATTGAAATATCTGATATATAGCCAATTTTTTGTCGGGTCACCGGAACTAACCAGGTTACTGAAACTCGTTTTTGTGAGAATCGGTTACATACGAAAAGTGAGGGGAAGCGATGACGTCACAAACCGGCATTAACCGCGTCTAACACAGGTTCGGAGGTAAGTTCGATACGGTTAACCGTAAAAACTTAACCTATAAATTGTTTATTTACACCATAAATTAGGGGCCTGTGGGAATTTTTCTCGATTTGTATGCAAAATGTAAAAAATAGAGTAGGTAAGGTATTTCAACTTTTATTTTCTAACTTCTAAGTGTTTGCTTATGTGGTTTAAAATTAAATTCTTATATAAAAAACTATTTAAACTTATCATTGTTGTTTATTACCTTCCCTATGAGCAAATAAACTTGGAAATGTAGTTTAAGTGCTTTTTCATCATATCTTATCCAAAGGAAATATAAAAAATATATACCTTATCAGTTTTTTGGGAGAAGTTAGGTTAGGTACTTGTCAAAACCTCAAGAAAATAACCAATGCGTTTTTGTGAGAACTGTCGGTTATACGAATTTAGTGGTGGGGATAAAAACCGTACGGTTAACCGGTGTTACCACAAAAAATTGGCTAATGTCTCATGCGCATTATGCCCACCCTGCCCTATCTTGGGAACATTATTTTTATTATTATAGAAATTTATTGATTTCGCCATTAAATTTTGAAAAAATAATGTTTTCAAGATGGATTGAGTTGCATATTTCACGAAAGGGTGGGACTTTTTTTTTAGTCATTAATATCAAAGAAAAAAGTTGCATATTTCGTACAAAAGTTGCATAATTCACAAAAGGGTGGGACCTTTTTTTTAGTCATTAACTTTTTTATCGGAGAAAAAAGTTTCATTTGTAGGCTAAAAAAAGTTGATATTTTTGACCTTCTTCCCCCCACGAAATCTTCTTCGCTACGGCCCTGATAATAGTCTACAGAGTTAAACTCTATTAGAGTTTATAATAGTTTCTAAGTATAATTTATGTAGTCTGTTAAAACTTAAACCATAAACAATTTAATATACATATTTAGGTATACCTACTAGGTATTCAGGGGCGAATTTATTTCATTTAAGGAGGGGGGGGGTATCCATAAGGAAAAAAAATGCGCTTTCACCAAAAATACAATTTTGAAGGAATTTTTATGCTAATATATCTCGCTGCCCCCCCCCCTAAATCCGCCCATGCTATTATTAATCTAAACAGGGTTACCTAAGTATTATTTTTCAAAAATGATTTAAAAACAGATCTTTTATATAACTGCCCAATCCACAAATATAATCCGATATGGTCTAGTGGCTAGGATATCTGGCTTTCACCCAGAAGGCTCGGGTTCGATTCCCGGTATCGGAAAAACTTTTTTTTTGACCTGTCTTATACATGTTTTTATCTTAACTTTTGAACCAGTTGAGATATCGACTTCAAATTTGGAATGCTTAAACTATCTTTTGGCATATATTCGATATGTGGTCAGAGGAGCAAAAGGGGGTATTTTTTTAATGGAAAGAGAGGCGTGTGATACATAATTTTAAAGCAAATAAAATCCTCTTTTGGGTGAATTTGGTCCAAAGGCGTAGATGATTTTTTTCTATGGGGGGGGGGTAATAGTATTGTTTCCGGGATTAAAAATAAAAAAGGCAAATTTATATTTTTTTATAGAATAATGCAATAAAAAAAAATATATTTTTGTCCCATGAGGAAGGGTGGGGGGGGGGGTAATTACCCCTTTACCCCCTCATCTACGCCCTTGATTTGGTCTACTTTGAGTAAACCCCCCATATATTTATTTAGATTACACCATGAGTACTATATTTATATAGGTAGATAAAAAGTACCCGGACTTAAAATATAGTACCCATGGTGTAAACTAAGCCTGTAATTACGTTATTATACGTCAGGGTTCCAAAAACTTAATTGTTAAAATTTAAATAAAACAATTAAAACAAAATTAAAAAATAATAAAACTTCCTGTTATTATAACAATAAAATAAATAATAAAAATAATAAAAATCTATTATTAATGTTGCTAATAAATTTTGACGGCCAAGGTACACTAAAAATAAGGAAATCAAAGTTGAAGGATTTCTTTAAGAAATATAACAAATGAAGAGAACAATTTTCATAGGGGGTTTAAAAACTTACAATTATTTATTTGTTCGTTCAGTTATTTGGTATACCGATTCATAGAGGCTCTCTAAGAGTGCCCAAATAAGATTTAAGCTTGTGCTAGGGCCTCTCCATTAATTTAAAAAAAGGAAACAATAACATAAAAAATAATCCAGTTTGAAAATTCATTCATGGTTCTGAACGTCTGAACTTCTTATAGTGAAGTGGTTTATTATAAAATAATTAAAAAAAGCTTATAATCGACTTCACGTTAATTTTATTGTTGAAAACAATTAGTGTGACCGCGGTTTCGCTATAAAATAAAATAAGTATTACAGATTGTTTGTCGTGTAGAAAAAATATTACCTTAAATACATATAATGGGACATCTTTAACATTCTGGTCATAAATAACACAAAGGACATTACACAATTAATAAATTAGGTTACAGATTTTAGTCCGTAGATGCTATATCTATTATAGCGAAACCGCGGTCACACTAATTGTTTTCAACAATAAAATTAACGTGAAGTCGATTATAAGCTTTTTTTAATTATTTTATAAAAAATAATCTTGTATAGTATATTCCACTTCAAAATGCAGTAAGTGTAAACAAACGCACGTGACAACAACGGATTTAGTGACAAGGTAGGACTCAAAACAAAATATTTCTATATAACGGTCCATTGTACGCTTCATCGCAAGTACTCACGTACTGACCTGTTTAATTTTTTTACATCCCTACTCTCGCAACATTCGAGTGTTTTAACCAATGAAACCACGCGCCAGCTGCCGCGTGCGCGATTGTTTTATTTACCTTTACTGAATCTTGAAGTTGAATCTAGTGTTCTGTGAGTTGAATATACTATAGAGACATTTTTGGCATCACTTATGTAAGTGGCACTCTTCAAATATAAATAATCTTATTAAAAAATAGTAATCAAATATACTCAAGGGTCAATGTTTCTTTTATGTTCCTACAAATTCAAGGTTTAAATTTTAATCTTAAAAATTGCATTTCGTTTAGTTTAACATGCAAGTCTGCAAATTTGCCTAATTAAATACTAAATTAAATGCTATCCAATGATTATTCTGAAATTTACGTGTTTCAGACTAATTAACTTATTATACATAAACTAATTGAATGAAGCCTTTATGATCAAATCATACAATACCATGTATTTAGGATGTTTCTTATAAAATAAATTTAAAGTATAGACCTGTTGCACCGAGGTTGACAGTGCAAAAAAACAATTGATTATATCTATGATTGTATACACAAGGCTATGTCATCACGATTTTGTTTAGGTTAGCTTGGCTTACAACCAGCTTCTCTCTCAACGCTGAGATAGCACCAGAAAGCTCCTTTGAGGTTATGTGACTCTTTTGTAGATACGGTAATGTCAGGTTGTAAAAACAAGGTAATGCCACGACCAAGAGACCTATGATCAATCCTTATTACTAGAAATAGCTTTAATCGGCTTCTGAAATAAATATGAATATGCGCTAATGAAGCAAACTAGATAGTGTTCTTGTTGGATGGAAGGTGGAACATAATTATGTATTAAATTACAAAATTTTATATAAGAAAAGCATTTCAATTTTTTTCTATTTCTCTGTCATAAATGCAAATTTTTAAGTTATGCATAGTAGTAATCATATATAATTACTACATTTTTAGTAATTTTTTGCTTATACTGTTTTCTGGGTGTAAACTGGAGCTTCCGGTGTTTGACCCTAAAAGCTTCAACTATTTAATTGAAAGCGTTTAACTAAGTTCCACTCCTGGATAATATTGATTCATGTTTATGCAGACACTAAAAGGCATTAAGGACTCTTCCCTAAACATTATTAATTCATGCATAATGTCCTTATTATGCATTTTTAGTCCTTTTAATTCATTTGTATTCAGGATCGTAATGGTGCATTTGGGGCGCGGGAAAAAGATGATAAAAAAGCGATAAAAATTTAAAGCTGACGGATTTTTTTTAATGACTAAAAAAAGGTCAGTACCTCTAAAAATGCTTTATTTACCCCTGATGGAAAGAATGACAGCAAAATTAGCCTCTTTTTCAAACATCTGTAACATCGATTGGAATTAATAAAATGTAACGTATAAGGGCTCAATATTTTTGTCTGGTCACAAAATTTTGCGAAAAGCTAGATTTATTGTTCTAGAAGCTAAATATCCCCTTAAACAAAGGGTTAACTATGGGTACTTGAATTAAATTTTATACCAAACTTTCTCACATTTTATTAAACATAACTGACTGGATCCCTTTAACTTGGTTTTTATTGATCCGATTATGATACGAATGTTTAAATATACTATTAAAATTCCCTAGTTAAATAATAGTTATTTATGGTACTAGTGGGTAAAGTAAGATATTGCCCATGAAAAAATTAACCTGCTTGGCTGACGCCTCGCAGGTTAATTTTCGAGAGGGCAGTATCGGTTTACCCATGAGTTCCATACAAGGTTTTATCCAATAAATAGCTTGGGAATTCATATTTTTATTAAAAATTTTAATGACATTTACAAGAAAATAATTTGACAAGTGACAGTTGAGTGGGTAAAATAAATAATTATCCACTCAATAAAGTAAAAGCCACGCGGGGGTTATTATTGAGTTTATCTATTTAAAATAAAGCTGGTAATTGTCTTATTATCTGTATGTATTGGATAAAATCTATTGTAATACTTTTTTGTCTAATTAGTTCCGTTCTTTTAAAAAGCAACTATTCAGTCCAGTTAACTAGAAAAGGCTTTAATAAAAGAACTAGTTTAATGCAAAAATAGGCTTAGTAAATGTTTTTGTTCAAAATATTTTTTGCATATTTTTGCTCTAGATACCCAAACGCATATTTCCAGACAATTTTATACAAATTTATTAAAAATGTGACTTAGCACTTTTTTGAAGTAAATGTTTTAAATAATGCTGCAGAAAAACATTTGACACAATTTCGCAAACAATATTATTTCAAGCTGCGGCTTCAGTGGGATTTTTAAACCTCCTCTTTTCCCAGATGAGCTTTACACTGAATTGTAAATGTCAAAGTTTATATTCAGAGTAAAAAAAAAATAATAAAAAGCTATATTAACGAGTTTTATTTCGAAATTGCATAGCAAAAACCTTGGGGAAAACTGAAAAGTTAAATTCTAGTCGTATAAGTTGTATGACTGGATATCTGGTAATAAATTGTTACTAATAATACTTCCCAAACCAATCTATTAACAGTGTTTTGCTCTTTGCTTTTTGCCGTACTTTTTTTATGTCGTTTTCCTATTCGTTATCATTTTATAATTGACCCTTAATTTGGAAAACATTTAGACAATATTACATCAATGAAAACCTATCGCTTTATTGTTCGTAACTGTAGAAATTTTAACGAAGTAGCTATCACGACTTTATATAATTCCTTTGTACTCTCACGGTTGGAGTATTGTAATACTATTTAGTGTCCCTATTATCAAACTCATAAAGAGCAAGTAGAAAGAGTACAAAGAAAGTTCCTAAAATACCTATATTTAAAGTTATCTGGTGTCTATCCTCCAAAGGAGTACAGTTATAACGCGCTGCTAAGTCAATTTGATTTTCAGTCATTGGAGCTACGTAGAATATTGGCAAGTATAAAGTTCTACTTTACTTTACATGGAAGAATAGATTCTCAGTTTATTATTTCAAATCTAAACTTTTGCGTGCCTTATAGCACAATAACATTTTACAATCAACTATCAATGTAATTCGTAGCAGTCCAGTATTTAACATGATGCAAAATTATAACTCGTATTGTAACACTCGAGATATTCATTTCGACTACACTCGAGATATTCATTTCGACTCGCTCAGTTCATTAATAGACACTTTAATTACACAGGCCCACAAAATAAAAAAACTGTCTTAAATGGTAAAAATCTCATATTATTTCAGTGTAACAAAAAAATATGCCATTGAAGTGCATTTTTTATGACAGATTCTTGTTCACCATCTCAAAATACATAAGAATAGGTGGGTCTAAACCCCAGCACAGACCACTCTTTTTTTTGTGGCCCCAGACAGTTTTTCCAGTGTAGAAAAAAAATGAGCCTATGAAGTGCCTTTTTTATGACAGATTTGTGTTCAGCATCCCAAAATACATAAGAATAGGCGGCACAGACGACTATTTTTTTTTGTGGGCCCATAATGTTTTAATGTTTTTTCAGTGTAGAAAATAATGAGCCGATGAATTGCCTTTTTTATGACAGATTCGTGTTCAGCATCCCAAAATACATAAGAATAAGTGGATCTCAACCCCAGCACAGACCACTTTTTTTATGTGGCCCAGACAGTTTTTTCAGTGTAGATACAAAATAAGCCCATGAAGTGCCTTTTTTATAGCAGATTCGTGTTCAGCATCCCAAAATACATAAGAATCCGTGGGTCTTAACCACAGCACAGACCACTTTTTTTTGTTAGTCCAGACAGTTTTTTCAGTGTAGAAACAAAATAAGCAGACGAAGTGCCTTTTTCATGACAGATTCGTATTCAGCATCCCAAAATACATAAGAATAGTTAGGTCTCAACCCCAGCACAGCCCATTTTTTTTCTTTTGTGGGTCTGTGTTATGGTTCTTTGGCAATCTAATTAATTAATTTAGTTTGTACGTCATATCATATTTATGTATTTTTATATATTACTATATTAATATTTTGTCCTTTAATTGGCTTGTCTGTTGGGCAATAAAGTTATTTATTTATTTATTTATTTAATATAATGTTCATTTCATTAACCGCTTCCTTTACTTTTCTTTTAGTATTTTCCGAGTATTCTCGGTATTTTCTAACAATACACGTGATTTCTTTTGCGGTTTTCGATTGGACTTATGGGCCTATAAGAACACGCAAAATGCGTGTGATTATGAGCTTATAAGAGTCGCAAAATAGAAAAAAAATATATAAGCTTTGGGCTTTGGGGCAGCTGCCTCGATTACTATGCAGACTGACTATTTAAAAAGTGTCGAATCAAAAACCGCCATCTGCATTTTAAAAGATAATGGACGAGTACTTTTTGAGTGTTAGGTGTATTTTTATAGTTATTTTGAATAAAAATCTACTCCACTGTCTTAAACGTTTGCATACTCACAGCCGAGTACCCTCACTTCTAGTGTTTGGGAATTACCCTAGAGTAACTTGAACTTAACTGATATAAAATAAAAATTTTACCTGCACTGAAAAAAATGACGTTCTTGACTCAAAGTAGTCAACACTCTTGGCAGTTATTCTTTTAGCTTAAAAGATGTGTATCTTCAAAAAAGTATTTATCTTGTCCCAAGAAAAGTGTCGCTTTTGAAATATTTTTAAAATTCTCTTGGACCTGGCGCATTTGAGGCAAAAACCATTTATCTTGTTTTAAGATCGTTAAAAATTAAATAATTTTAAATACTTTGGCCCAAGAATTTTTCTTTTGAGACAAGACCAATTGCATTTCACACAAGATCAAAGAATTTTAAGTTAAAGAATCAGAAAGATTTTGGCAAGTGAATTATATTTTCATGTTAAGAGAAGGCGCTTTTGGACGTAATCAAGAGTGCGAAGCATTTAGCCTGATTTCATATGCCATTACCGCAAAGGATCCTTTTTTTAAGTGTGCTTTTTGATCTTTAGATATAATACTGTTAAGTACAGAAACCAGATTTTTTTGAAATTTCTAATAATTTTTATTCGTTTTTGTTAACAACTTAAAAAAAAACATCCCCAAAACTGCTACAATAAATTAAAAAAAAAACCCTAAAATTGTTTTACGCTAAAGCTTATTATAACACGCAAACCAAAACTACAAAAACGTAATTATAAAACTCAAATAGTTGAACAATATTGTTCGTTCTTGTAAAATTATTGAATATTAAAACTAGAGCTCTGGGAGAGATATTTCGAAAACAATATTATTTCAAACATTTTATTTTCCCAGATGTCCTTTACACAGTTTGTAAAAGTCAACGTTTATATTAAGCTAGAAAAATAAAGCTGTATGTTAACGTGTTTTTATTTCAAAAGCGCCTAGGGAAAACTCAAAATAAATTATACACGAAAAAAAACTCAAGGTTAAAATGACCTTTCATTCTTAGAATCGGTTTGCATGTGCTGATTCTTAGAATATTTACCAGAAAATCTAGAAAGATTATACATATGTATTATGTATATGTATAATAATATTCCTTTTTCTTTAATAGTTTTAGAAATTTTTCCATGCACCACTTTTATTGTAAACTAGTGGTTTTTAAAAATATTTTTGTTATATCATAATTATTTCTTCCTAATTGCTTCATTAATAGTGGTGGGAAGGAAATATTTACCAGGGTCGTACAAAAATTAAATTTTAAAGAAACTTTTTTTAAAGTAAATAAACACTATAATAATATAATATTATTTTACTATGTCATGTCGACTATGTTGCTGCATATTGAGTCAAGGAACATGAAAAAATATTTGTTGGAAAAAAATACTGAATCTTTTTTTTAAATATTCTTTTTTTTTTTGAAAAATTTAATATTTTTTGAAAAGGGAACGTTCAAGTATTACTTAACTCAAAATTTGATCATTTTTGAACCCCACCCCCCCATGTAACGCGGCGTAACATTTTAGAGAACCCCCACCCCCCCTAGCGCGTTACGTAATACTTGAACGCTCCCAAACAGAACATAATGAAAACATATTTTCTCTCTTTCAAAAACTACCCCTCAAAAAATTTTTCGTGTTTAATGACTTTAAAAAATATTTTTTTTTTAAATTCTTTGCATGCCCCCGGTAAATGAATACCTCGATTCGACCAGTGGTCATTAGTAATGAATCATTAGGTTCACAAAGGGAAACGGATATATTTTGTTATCCGGGATAACTTATCCCAATTATTTCAAAAATCAAGATCAATTAAAATCTAGTTAAATATTTTAGTTTACTTTTAAACTTTCGAGGTTATAGCAAATACACTGCCCAGTAAAAAAGCTTCCCCATTTACAACCCCCGCGCGTGAAATGGATTTTTTATTATCAGATTCACTTTTAGCAACCTTAAAAACCCTAATATAAAAATTTTCACCAAAATTATAAAAAAATTATTATTAGATTCAGATCCGTCGAACCCAAAAACCCCTATATACCAATTTTGACGAAAATATTAAAAATATTAAAAATTATTTACCCACAGATTTAATTTTAGCAACCTTAAAAACCCCTATATAGCAACTTTAATTTTTTTGTAAAAACAAATTATTTTTCCCCATTTGCCCCGCTTGCCGCACACCAATGTTCACCAAAATCCTGAGCGAGAACTTTTGGTAACATACCTGTACGCCAAATTTCAAGTCTATAGCTTAAAGCGTTCTTAAGTTACCGTGTACAAAAAAAATCCCGGACAGAACGACCAATCGACCGACAATTTTTTTTGCTCGAAATTGATATATATTGACATAAAACGTCATAAAACGCAAAAATTCGCAAAAAAAATGTTTTTTGCACGAATACAAGGCTTTCCCAAAATGTTGAAAATTTTCAAAATGGGAAAGCAAAAACCAGTTAATTTAATATTTTTTTCTATTTTTCGACTCTTATAAGCTCATAATCACACGCATTTTGCGTGTTCTTATAGGCTCTACTTTTTTTTCTGTTGGGTTGGCAACATACAAAAGCCTATCTCTTGACGTTTTGCGTGCAAATGTCAATGTCGATTTAAAGTTTAATTTTATACAAAATTTTGTGTTTGGGTTATTTTTTACCGTGTTAAAATTGTGGACTGGTTAATTACAGTGAAAAGAGAAGAGATGACTGTAAAATATATCAAAATATGATTTGTTCTTAGAATTTTAAACATAGTGTAAACTGTAATGCCAACCGAAAACAAAAATCCCTAAATCAGTCATCAATTTAAATGTAAGTTTTTTAAATTTTAGAGCAAAATAGAAAAAATTGTATAAAGCACTCATTTCATAACACGCTTTTAGAGCACTAGTACTTTAGAAAACTCGCCGCAAGCGGCTTATTTTCTAAACTTGTCCTCGTGCGCTAAAAACGTATGTTATGAAACTAGTACTTTAATATACTATTAAAAATAACTCACCCACTTTAAGCACATTCAAATTACAATTTGCCAATCCTGTATTCCTTAAAAAATTTATAGGAAGTCCAAAAGCATCCGCTTGATTTTGGCCCACTTGTCTTCCTAGTCTTATAGACGTTTCCAAATTTTGATTATTCGTAGGGGAAAATGGGATATTCAAAAAATGAACCGCAAGGCTAATCACTGAACCTAACAAGGACATAGTTTATATTAATGAATTAAAACAGAAAAACACAACAAAAAAACACTAAAAAACAATAATCACTTAAAAACACACAAAAAACATTACAGTCCAAGAGAAGAAGTCCAAAAATATTTTTGTTTACAACATGATTTTGCCCTCATATGAACGATGTTTATGGTTAGCCGGTAGTTTGTTCAATGTTTGTTGATGGTACTTTAATTATTCTGGTGGTACTATGATGAACCTGTTCATTAGGGAAGTTAAAGTTTAAATTCATGGCCAATATTTAGTTATTATACCGGGGAGGTGCATTAAATTTCTCTAAATTACACACATAGAAAAAATATTCTAATATAATGTGTTTGTGATATCTGCGTTAAATACTTGCTGCAAGTAAAAAAATGCTTAACATAAAAATGTTTAGTTCATTAAAAAGAGATCAATATTTTATTCCAAGTTTAATTAGTACCTACTTGTTTCTAATAAGTTTTACTTGATTCAAGTTCTAAGCTATTGGTCTAAGGGGCTGTCCATAAATTACGTAAAGCAATTTTTCAAAGTTTTTGATCCCCCCCCCCTGTTTTACAAGCTTTCACATTTACTAACACCCCCCTCTCCCAGGGTATCACGTAACAATAGCACGATACACAAATAGCTGCAATTTTGCTGCGAAGATACTTTATAGCTACTGTGTTACTTGGGATAATGAACCCGAAAGTGAAAGTTTTTTATAATATACATATGTAATAAAAATAAATAACTTTTAAAAATATACATCGGAGCACCAATGTATTAGGGTTTAACTTCATTTCAGTTTAATGGAGCTCTCTACAACTAGAATTATGAAACAAAAGACGTCTACCCTATCTCTATCTCATTTGTGCTACACTTTCCAGCCAACCAAATAAATACTGTATTTGTTTTTCATACAAGAAATACAGTATTTATATGGTTGGCCGGAAAGTGTAGCACTGAACGGCACAAACGAACATAGCTAATGTGAATCTGTAGAATAAGATAATTCTACTAAAATTTAGATGGCGCCAGTAATTTCTTTAATAAAACAAATATAGTTACACTTTTCGCCCGGCCAAGTAAATATTGTATTTGTTCGACAAAGAACAAATACAGAATTTGTTTGGTTGGGTGGAAGTGGGAGTGTATGTATGTCTTCTATCCTTTTTGGGTAGAACTTTTGTCCCTGTCTAATCTAACGGGAGAAATCGCTATTGAGTTCAATTTTTAATCTTTTTTAAAATACACATGTGTTTTTTCTTTATAAGTGATTCACACATGAACCTTACCTACCTTATTACTAGTTTAAGGTTAATATTGTATTTTAGTCTGTATACACATACCTTGACATGTAGATAAACAAATAAAAATGTTTGATTTTAAATAATTAAAGATAAATTATAATGCAATTAGTTTTTATCAAAAAGTGCATTAAAATTCGACATTCTACGTTACGATGTCCAAAAATTTAACACTAAAACGTTAAAAATCAAAACTTCACGTATAGGGTGATTCTACATCAAAAACTAAGGAAAAAGTTCCTACACTGACAAAAAGGATCCTTTGCGGTAATGGAATATGAAATTAGGCCAAATGCTTCGCACTCTTGAAAACGCCCAAAAGCGCCTTCTCTTAATATGAAATAATTCACTTGCCAAGATCTTTTTTTCTTAACTTAAAATTTTTTGATTTTGTGTGTAATGCAAGTGGTCTCGTCTCTAAAGAAAAATTTTTGGGCTTTTTGCCAAAGTATTAAAAATTATTTAATTTTTAACAATCTAAAAACAAGATAAATGGTTTTGCCTCAAATGCGTCAGGTCTAAGAGAATTTTAAAAATATTTCAAAAGCGACAATTTTCTTGGGACAAGATAAATAATTTTGTTTGAGGATACACATCTTTTAAGCTAAAAGAATAATGACTACTTTGAGCCAAGAACGTCATTTTTTTCAGTGTACACATGTGGCTCCAAAAATTGCCTTTAAAGCTACTATGGGCCTTTAAAAATAGTGAATTTTTGGGAAACTGTAGCTTCCTTAGAATCGATTTTTGGAAAAAAAGTGATGAGGTACACCCCTGGTTAAAATAACTACATGAAAATAAGGTGGTGGGATAGACCTTATTAAGGTTAGATCCCATGTAAAACCTCGTTGCTATAGTAGTAGTAGTATATTTTTTTTGGGTTGGCCAAAGCCGGACAACTAGGCCATTTCTGGCTCTTTTTGTCACCCCAGGCAATCCCAGCCATTTACTAATTTGAGTCCTCCTTGAACCTGCCCCTCCTTTCAGGATATTGGCCCAGGGGAGATCTCTTAGTTCCTCTTGGTTGAGTCTTTGAGTTTCAAAGACTTGCAACCTGATCCTGTCGTATCTGACACACTCGGCTAAGTAATGAGAGGATGTTTCATCCTCTCCGCATTCTGGGCATAGCGGACTCTCTAGAATCCGCATTGTTGCCAGGTGCTTCCTTAGCTTGCAGTGGCCCGTGAGGACCCGTGAGGACCCCTACAAGTTGTCTGAGTGCAGTTCTTCCTTTTTCGCTGCTATAGCTCAAAGGATTCCTGATTTATATAAAAAAAATAACGAATTTTCGAAGCCCACTTACAAGCCGTTTTTAAAACCCTTAAAAAGAGTGTAGCTATTTTAAAATCATCCTGTATATATACACGGTTTTACTTTCCAATAAATTGTGCATTCCAAGCTAATGTGGTTTGGACTTTCCACACTTTCGGAAGTTTTTAAACGGAATTTTTTAATTTTAGGCCATTTATAAAAAAAAGTCATTTGAAAATTTCTGGTTTTGAGTCTCCTTCACCTTCACTCGTTGTCAAGCTTGCTCTTACTTCCCCCTCCCTATAGCAATTTCTAAGAATTTCAAAAAAATTTATCGAAAAGCTTAGATACCTTAGATTTTGTTAAAATTAATTTAATTTTTGTATTAATAATTACAAGTTACTTCACTCCTTTCCACACGGTAAGAAAGTTCGGACGAAAGGGACCTCCCTCACGGAACGGCCAGCGCGATCTCTTCTTTTGAAAATTTCAAGTCGATCGGATTATTCGTTCTTGAGTTATCGTGCACACAAAAACGTGACATCAGACAGACACAGACAGGCAGACGCATTCCATTATATACTATTCAAAATTGTTGATTTTTTTTAAAGATTTTTATTTACCTTTTTTTTTAATAATTGGAAAAATGCAATACTGTGAATAGTATATAATGGAATGCGTAGAATTACATATGTTCACGATTTGTTATAGTCTTCGCAGCTCGTTTAGCATTTATTTTTTTTTTAACAAGAAACGAAGCGCTCGGTAGACTTTTTTAATTTTCGCTGAAAATCATATAAATGGACGGTACTATCGAATGGTAAAGGAATTTCAAAGTTTCGAAAAAAACAAAAAATACCCCCAAAAAAGCACCGTGTAAAGGTTGCTAAAATAGAATTTGTCGTTAAAAATCCCCATATACATATAATTGAAAAGTGAAATTAGTGAGCAAAATCCAAAAAGTATTACAAAAAGGCAGCAAAGGACAGAAAAGTTCTGAAGAAGTCAAAAAAAGACGGGCTTTCCCGAAAAAAGACACGTAACGCGGACTTTTCTAAAAAAAAACGGTTTTTGATAGAGCCTTGGGGTTTCTCATATTTTTAACTAGAACCTCCCTTGTAAAAAACAACATAATAAATTAATTAAAAAATAATTTTGCAATGGAAACATAAAATGAAAATGAAATCAGCATATTTGTGATATATTAATATACGATTATTATGATGGTAGGTTATATAATTGTCATTTTCTATATTTACATTATTGGCCATGAATAAATCAAAATCACATAAAATTAAATGTATTTTGCAAAATACAGGAAAAATATAATAAAATATACAGATAAAACTATTTTTCTTCGTTCAAATTATAAAATAAAATAAATAAATTGAAAAATTAACTTCAAACCTAAAGTATTCTATGTAAGGGAAATCAGGGGAATAGCACGCAGTGGGTAGTACCGCACATTACTTATTAACAAAAACATGTTGCACAATTGCGTAAACTTTTAAATAAATAGCACCTGTGGTTTTGTGAAGATTTCTTTATTTAATCTGTAATAAGTCATGAAATAGATGAATGACCATTTCATCTTTCATCTTTAGAAGAAAAGTTTTAAAAAACTTTAAACCTATAATAATAATGAATAATAATAAATATTGTTCTATCATTACGGGGTAACATGAACATGAATTGTAACCACTATAAGTTCGGTTAGCATTAAGGCGCCTTTTCACGGAGCAATTTGTACGCAAGTTTGGTGCTATGCAATTTTGTTGCAAGAATGATTCAGTCACTGCGCATGCCTTCAGGCAAATTTGATTCTATTTTCGAGCCATCAAATTATTAGAACAAGTTCTATTTTTCGACAATTTTCATGCAAGATTTATAGTTATTTTCGTGGTACCAACCTGGAAAAAAGTTACTAAATCGATTTCTTTTTTCAATGGACATGTTAATAATTATTATTATTAATAATAGGCCGGTTTGTCTAACTAAAAAGCTTCCTTAAAACAGCAAATGCTAGGATTTGTTAACTTACAATATATAGCGTCAAACTTGCGTATAACTTGCTCCGTGAAAAGGCAAATGAATGTGTAATTGTCCTCATGCTATATCTGACAGCAAACTTGTATAGCACCAAACTTGCGTATAAATTGCTTCGTGAAAAGGCGCCTTTACAAATAAAAGTATATTATTCAATGAGCGTTTAATAATTTCTATTAATCAATAAGGGTGAATGATTAATAGCTATTATACGCGAGTAGAATTCTATACTTTATCCACGGAAGTTTTGAGTTTTAAACGGTTTATTTTTACAGACCCGTAATTAATAGACCTATTAATCACGGCCGTGGATAATAGTATGTTATTCAATGAGCGTATAATAATTGCTATTAATCAATGAGGTTGAATTTTGGGACTTTCTGTCTAATCACCCGAATGATTAATAGCTATTATACGCCAGTAGAATTCTATACTTTATCCACGGTCATTTTAAATTTTAAAAGGTTCATTTTTACAGACCCGTTATTAATCACGGCCATGGATAAAAGAAATTAACATAATATTATGTACATAAAATAAATTAATATGATGTAAAATAAAATAAACAAGCCGTGAATATATTTAATGCTACGCATTCCAGTATATATTATTCACAGTAAATGGTATAGTGCATTTTCACAAATAGTTTTCAAAAAAAAAAAAAATTCTTTTTAAAAAAGGTTTTTTTTGAAAAACAAAAAATTAAATATTAAAAAAAAAATTGAAAAAAATTTTTTTTTCAAAAAATATTTGCTATATACATGTACAATACACACTGTACCTACACGTATAAAAAAAATTGAATATTATATTATATATATATATATATTATAACATTATAATTATATTATGGTATTTAAATTAGTGAAAGTTTTTTTATCAATTGTTTCCGTGCCAATTTTAGCGCTTTATACTATTGTCATTAACTCAATAATAATTAAGGCAAAATGTATTTGTAATTACTTTAAATTTTATTTAAATAATATACAGGGTTTGCCATTGCAGTGCCGCACCCAGAGGGGAGGCTTTCGGGCGGCAGCGCCCCCAAGCCCTCAAATTTAAATTCTTTTAAATGCTTTTTTAACTATTTTGCTTGTAACCTTTTCAAAAAATTTCGCCTGCGGGTCACAACCAAATAATTCAATTGGCCATATCCAATCAAATATTTTGTACACACAAATAAACTGTTTTATGTACTTATTTGAAGTATTATTAAAATAATAATTGTTCAATTTCGAATTTCGAATTCTTAGAAATTTTTTGTCCTGAAAACTGTAAAAAAAAACCTGTGGCCGTCCCTGGCAGGGGTGGATTTATTTCATTTTAAGGGGGGGGCATCCATAACTAAAAAAATGCGCATTCACCAAAAATATAATTTTGAAGGTATTTCTATGCAAATATGTCTCGCTGGAGGGGGGTTGGGCATGTCCCCCCATAAATCCGCCCCTGGTCCCTGGCACAGCCCCCTCCTCCCAAGAAAAACCCTAGGTGCGCCATTGTGCCATTATACCAATTTTAAAGGATTATTCTAAACGAAAAAATATAAAAAAATTCTGCATAAGAAAACCGTTAAAAAATAACGGGTTAAAAAAAACGGGTTTTTACAACTCTAATTTTTAAAGGAATATACCAATCACAGAGACGAATTTAAACATTAAAAAATAAAAGTTTTAATAAGACTGGGTACCTAAATTGGCCTTAAATTGCTTAACACCGCTTACTTTAGTTTAGTTAGTGCACCTGGTCCCTAGGAACCTTCGTGTTATCCGCAAATGAGCCCTTATTTCATCCCTGTTTTTTTATAAAGCCTATTTAATGGTCCCTAGGAACCTTCGTGTTATCCGCAAAGGAGTCCTTATGTCAAAAGTCTATTTAACTGTGCAGTATAGCGTAAAGCGTACCAGATTTGAGAAAGATAGTTCCAGCTAAACTTTAGACCCCTAAAGAGCCGTTTCAGGAAGAATGTAATTTCTTAAATTTATAATCACACCTAAACTGTTGTACCGTCAAGTGGGGTGAATTCGGAAGGTGTGGGTGACTTCGGACACTTTCGAAAACCTCTCTGATCCAAAGTACGTGTGCAAAATTTGTGGGGTTATGTGCACAGGTTGTGGGGTTTAAATCCAAAATTTGTGCACACAACCCCACAAATTGTAAACGCGTGCTTTGGTTCAGCGTTTTGGGAAAAAATGTCCGAAGTTACCCACACCGTCCGAAGTCACCCCACTTGACGGTACCTTATTTCCAGATCACTATGTATTAATTAAACTAAAACATCCTGTGTTAAGTCAAAGAAAAGTAAAAGATCGATCCAGTTCTAAATATCCCAAAAGGAAACTTAATCAACTTGTAAACAAGTTTTAATCTAGTTTAAAGTCTTTCGCAGGAGATATTATGCCAGGAAACTAAATTACTAGTCTGAGAGGGGCTAAATATTTTTAACAAGTTATTTTCTCCCGACTGAATATTATACCGGGCGATTTTTATTCATGTCAACCCAAAAATTAAGATTAATCTGTATTTGATAAAAACTAAACTTGGGTGATTTATAAAAGTGAAACAAAAAAATTATTCCGCCATTTCATAGCCAATTTAAAATTATAAAAATCGATAAAGTTTCGTTTTTATCGAATGAAGATTAATCCTAATTTTAGGGGTGGACATAAATAAAACTCACCCGGTATATCGACGGCTTCGTCTCAAATTTCACATAAATTGTTTAACATTAAACTTGGATTAAATTGACGGTTGATCAATCCAACAAAGCATTTTTAACTTAAACTCAGGTTAGTCGAGATAATCCCAGTTTAAAAGTTGGCGCAAGTGGCCCTTACTAAGCTATTTCCAGATTGCGATTGCATTTATTATATTTAGATTAGGGGCTGTCCATATATTACGTAACGCGCCTTGGGGGGAGGGGGTCAGAGAAATTGTTACAGTTTGTTAAAAGGGGGGGGGTCTAGGTAAACGTTACGTAACGGAATTTAATAAATTTAATGTTTATTTCCTAGGCTTGGCAGATGTATTTTTATTTCAACATAAATTACTATTTAGTGGCCTATAATTTCCTTTTTCACACAAAAATTGACGAAACTTTGCATATTTAAATAATATTGTAATCAGTAAAAAAACTGTTGACATTGATATTAAAAAAAATCTTACGGCCCTGTTCTTGCGTGATCTTGCCGATGAATCATCGGCAATGATACATTTTCGCGCGGAATGTGTACTCACAGAACACCAATGTGTGTACTATTTTGTGTACCTTTGCATAAACAATATACGTGTTATGATGTGACACTCAGTGTAAAAAGAGGTACCTAGTATTTTTTCCCTGTGTGATATTGATTATGAATATTTTTTTAAAGTTTGAGTGATTTTTTCGTGTAAATTTCTTTTAAGGTTATGTTATACTATATTTTAGGTTCATGTTTGTTTTGAGAAAAACGAATCAATAGTGAGAATACAGTTAAATTTTTTGCGAAACAAATTTTTTATATTGTTACGCGTTACACAGGGGGGGGGGGTGTTGGTAAATGTGACAGTTTGTTGCACAGGGGGGAGGGGGGGTAAATTTTTTGGCCAATTAAATTATTTGGTTGTGAGTAACAAATGTTATTTGGGTCAAATAAAAATTTAGTTCATGTAAACAAATATTTTAATTTCAAAATGATTTATTAATGGGAACAAAAAAGTTAATTTGACAAAATTAAAATTTACTTGTCACAACCAAATATTTTAATTGCCCATATCAAATCAAATATTTTGTTGACACATATAAACTGTATTATCAGCGTATATCAAAGGCACTTTTTATAGACTGTCTTTACCTTGGCCACAGAATTTTTGTAACCTAAGTAAGTTAAAAATAGGGTTTTAGGGTACCCACACCCAAACACCTTTTTTGGGCTCCTAATACCCAAATGAACAGGACCCAATACCTGACGACTTGGAACTAGATTAATTAGAATGAAACTTTAAGACATATGTAAAATTCAGCCGTGAAAAATTTACTTGTTGAAAATGTTCGTCAGCTTTTGGACTTTAAAATCAAGCGGAAACTTAGCAGGTTACATCGTTTTGCAGGAAGCTAATTAATTTGCTTATTTTCAGGACAAATTACTGGATAAACTGGAAGAAAGCGATCCCGAACTTGCTGCTACGACCGAGGAAGAAGTAAGTACACTGAAAAAAAAATTCCTGTGGCAAAATGTGAATTAATATGGCATAGATATTATATATTATGAAAATATAAGAAAATTTACACTGAGAAAAATTTTACACAGTCGACCATGTAGACCTAAATTGACACGGACACGTGGTAAAATCTGTAGGTTTTAACGTAGATATTTATCTACGTTAGAATTTTCTCAATTCTTTTTACACAAAAAATATATAATATATTTGGTGTAAAATAATATTAATAATGCTAAACGTTTAATAACAACAAAGAAGATGCAGATATTTTTATTTTAAATACAAGATGTTAATTACTTTGACGTCATTACAGTTCATGTTTTTTTTTCAAGAGTACATTATCTCTGTATAACACAGGCCCACAAAAAAAACTGAAAAAAGAATACCGAACGAGAAAACTCCAGATCTTAAATGTTCTTTAACACGGCATTGATTTTTGGGAGTTGTGCCCAATGAAACTTTTGTTCAAAAAGTCCAAAATCCAAAATTCAGTCAAATTTGACTGAAACCACTTTTAAATAAGAAGGGAGCTAGGTACCTTGGGGGTCAGTGAGCTTTTTAATAGTCATATTCCTTTTCAGAGAAGAATATAACTGTGGTTAATAGTAATTGAACTTTTTTTTGTGAGCCGGTGTATTATAGGTAATACTAACATTTTTTTCAGTGTGTGATTTGTATCCATGCAAAAGCTACAATGCAGACATCGCCATGTGGCCACAAAGTCGTTTGCAGAAAATGCTTCGTGAAGACTATTCAAAATGCAGTATCACAGAGATTGCTGCCCTTGCGGTGTGTGATTTGCAGAGCCAAAATTCTCAGACTTGTGGTAAATATCAAAAAATAATACGGACATAAAATGAATAAAATATTGCTGCAAACAAAAGAATATTTTCCCCTGTAATTTTCAAAAGAAATTTTTTTTGGAAAAACAAAACTTTAAATTGTTTTAAAAATATATATATTTTTTTATTTTTTCGTTTTCCAAAAAAAAAAATTAATAAACCTTGACCTACTGTAGGTAACAGGGAAGAGTATTATTTTGTTGGCAGCAGTTTTTTATTTTCATCAAAAAATATTTTTTATTTTTTTTTTGATTTTTAGACTGGGCCTAATCTTCCAAAATCGGCCAGCGGTTACTCGGTTAATTCAAGGTCATCTTCAGTTCCTCAATCTGACAGTCTGTATAGTGTAAGCAGTGGGGGCTCCTCAGTGTCATCCACTTCCTGCTCTTCCAATGGTAGCCGAGATGGTACCAAGAATGGTACTTGCTGTCACAATGGACACTGTTTAGGTAATATAAAGGGTAGTCCAGTCCAAAGTATCGAAAAATAAAGGTAGTTTGTGTAATAAAACATAGTTGAATTTTGCTTTCTTTTTGATGTACTAGGGTGCTAAAGAAAATAAATTATTTTAAATATTTTGACAGGTCGGTCATCTTGTGTTTTGGATAAGTTGATTTTTATTTTCATTGTACATACCCCTCCATACCAAATTTCAAGTTTCTACGACCTCCGGTAAAATAAATTTATTTTGAACTCAGTGGAGTGTTTTTTATTTTATACGCACGCCTCTGGGTTCTAAATAAAATAATTACAATACTATTTAATAGAGAATACAAAATTTCTGAAGACCTTTTTTTATTATTAAATTATAGTAAATTATTTAAATTATTTTATTTTCACCCTGTACATCAAAAAGGAAGCAAAATTCGAATGTTTTATTCGACAAACTACCTTTGTTTTTCGATAAACTTTGAGCTGGTGAAATCCTGATGATATAAACTGGACCACCTTGTACACGGTGTTTGCAGTCTTTTGGCGGAAAATAAAGGGGATGATTCTTCATCACAATACATAAAAAACAAGCATAGGAATATAGGTCTGGAAATGAACCCTAAGAGTTATGACCCTTTAAAATTGTACTAAAAATAAGGTTTTTAGTTAATTACTTTGATACCCTTTGAGCTACAGCGACGAGGGTTTGCATGTATACTAGTATTAATAAGGAAAATTAGTTTATGTTTATTTATTTTTTTTTGAATCTATGCAGAGGCGTGCCTAGACGGACAAAATGCGTGAGGCTTAATACATGTTTGCCCCAAAGTTCTTTATGTTTACTTCTTTTTGATTTTTTTTTTTAATTTGGATTTCTTGTGTAAAAATATATAAAAAATGTTATATGGTGTAACATTGTAGGAGCAACCGTTTTCAAAAAAATGCAATTAAGAGAAAGTCAGTCTTGAATCGGTAGCTTCCGCTCTCGGCTAATAATACTCAAAAATTAATGTATGGAGTCGAAGGACGGACCACTAAAAAAAATTGTACAAGGACTTTCGAGATCTTTACAAGAATTTCGATATTTTTGACATAAAAAAGTTTTTTGAAAAGATTTGTGAAATCTTGTTGAAGATGTTTATGATTATTGTTGATATTTTTGAAAGACGTCTGAAAATTTGTACACTTGTATGGGAAGGCGTCCTTCACTAAAAGTGAAGGACGCCTTGATATGGGGTAATACCCCATTGGGGAATATTGAAAATAAAAACATATTATATTTATTCATTATAAACTATATATTATTTTTTCTGCAGGGGCGTATCCAAGACAACCCATTACAGGTGCAATAAGGAGGTCCCAGCACCATGCAATGAAAATGAGACTTCAGGAGTACTGTAGACCTGAAAAAAATCACCTCATAAATAGACTGCCTCCAATCAAAGAGCTGCCTGGAACTAGCCCTTTACATGTCCCACCTCCCTCTACCAGAATAAGGTAAATCCACAAAAAGACTTAACACTTAAAATTATTTCAAAAATATTTTATTTTTTTTTACAAACAACATTTTTTCTACGATCTAAAATAAATAAATACATTTCAGACAGTAGGTTACCTTATAAGTTTGTAAGCTTAAAAGGTCGCAGCACTTGAGTATACTTTTCTGCAAATCTGTTGGTGTAAAAGTAAAATCCTAATCACAGTAACTCTCCATAATTCTTTCGTAACAACAAAAATATAGCACACAAATATTTAGCACACGAAATTGAGATTTGATTTAAAATAAATAATAATTTCATATTAAAAAAATGGCGGACCAACATCTCGTCGCATATAACTGACAGCTGTTTTACGATTGACATGCCGGTTGCCTACACTGTGCGCGCGAAAAAATTCACTTTTCTGCTTGCTGTCATGGCAACGAGCAGAAAAGTAAAATACTAACAAATAGATTATTTGCTTTTGTAGAAATGTTAACTTTTCTATCAGATCGTAGAAAAAAGTATTTTATCCAATACATACAGATAATGAGACAATTACCAGCTTTATTTTAAATAGATAAACTCAATAATAACCCCCGCGTGGCTTTTACTTTATTGAGTGGATAATTATTTATTTTACCCACTCAACTGTCACTTGTCAAATTATTTTCTTATAAATGTCATTAAAATTTTGAATAAAAATATGAATTTCTAAGCTATTTATTGGATAAAACCTTGTATGGCACTCATGGGTAAACCGATATTGCCCTCTCGAAAATTAACCTGCTGGGCTGACGCCTCGCAGGTTAATTTTCTCATGGGCAATATCTTACTTTACCCACTAGTACCATAAATAACTATTTTTATTTTAACTACCTTTTTTTATCCTTGTTTTTTTTTTCGACCTGATGTTTGGATTTTCCACCCTTAAAATATATTGTGTGACCCCTTTTTTGACTCAATGACAATTGATCGATAGATCGAAAAGAGGGGTCTCATAAAATATATCGAGGGCTTCATAACATAGTGGGCGTATACGCCATTTTTTTAAATTTTGATAAATTAAAAACTATCAAAATCACAAAAATAATGGCCCCTATGTTATGAAGCCCTCGATATGTTTTACAGCCACCCTATATGATGTTATTTTTTCTTCTAGATGCGCACAAAAAATTTTAACTCAGCTAGAGGCCCCAATGCTGGGAGCAAAATCAAAAAATTACAAATACGAAAAATTACCCCAAAGTGATGAAGAAGAAGACAAAATAGAAGAGAAACAGCAAAATAAAAAAGAAAAACCACCCGAAAAGGAGAAAAAATGGTGGGGTGACCGACGCTGGGGGGACAGATCTAAAAGTGAAGAAAAAATCGATAATAAGAAGAACGAAATTGTAGAAAAACAATTGGAAATGAAGGAAAGACAAAAATTCGGAAAGAAAAAAGACAAAGCTAACATTAAAGATGAAAAATTGTAAAAGCAAAGGATTATAATCAAAAGTATCGATTTTTTATTGTGGGTGCGAGACTATGGACTCCAAAAAATCATGATATCGCGCCCAATAAAATATGGTTTTATCTCTCATTCTCTAAATAATTAAAACGTATTTTGCTCAGGATGTTAAGGAATTTAACAGTTATTCTAAAAAAAAAGTCAATTAGAAAAAAATGTACTAAAAATTATGTCAATAAAATGTATTTAATGTTTTAACCTTAAACATGCTTTAAATTATAAACTTTTATCAAATGTATGAAACAAAATAATTATTTAAGCTTTAATATAATATTATCACAAGTACCATTATCCAAAAATCATTAGAAAAAAGATCCTTATTAAAAAGTTGCTTATATTTTTATGGGCTATTATATTCATCTTAAAGTAAAGTCTCTGTTAACGTTACCAACGGGATAAATGCCGAATGCTGCTTTGTGAATGGTGGTGACCGAGGTACTCTACCAAGCGTGCTTAAGCTGTAGGTACTTGAAGGAATATAATGGCCCTAAATGTAATAACTGTTTTCTATTTTGCGACTGTTATAAGCTCATAATCACACGCATTTTGAATGTTCTTATAGGCCCATAAGAGGTTTCTACTTTTTTTTCTGTTGGGTTGGCAACATACAAAAGCCTATCTCTTGACGTTTTGCGTCAATGTCGATTTAAAGTTTAATTTTATACAAAATATTGTGTTTGGGTTATTTTTTACCGTGTTAAAATTGTGGACTGGTTAATTGCAGTGAGAAAAAGAAAAGATGACTGTAAAATATATCAAAATATAATTTGTTCTTAGAATTTTAAACATAATGACAACCCAAAACAAAAATCCCTAAATCAGTCATCAATTTAAATGTAAGTTTTTTAAATTTTAGAGCAAAATAGAAAAAATTGTATAAAGCATTCCTTTCATAAGACGTTTTTAGAGCACTAGAAAACTCGCCGCAAGCGGCTCGTTTTCTAAACTTGTACTCGTGCGCTAAAAACGTATGTTATGAAACTAGTACTTTAATATACTATTAAAAGACTTGTTGCTTTTGTTTGCGAAAGTATTTTATCAAAAATTATAATGTGAGATAAAACTGATTTTCAAAAAAAGTTACATATGAGTTTGTCAATCAAAATAACTATTTATACTATATTTTTAAAGAAAATATAAGCTATAGGCTCTACAGAGCTAAAAATATTAAATGAAAACGTGAAAAAGTAGGATTTTTTCTTAGAATTTTAAACATAGGTATACCCAAATTTTATCAATCTATAATGAACAAAATGGCGGTTAAATTTAATTTCAAGATGTTTTCTTTTCATTATACTAGAAATTCAATAAAACATGCAGGGACTCATACCTCTGCTGCTTTGGTATAAGGGGTTCGCCTTCGCGAAGCTTCGACGAAATTACGCGAGTCGCACCCGAACTGGTGTGATCTTCGCCTTTTACCACACATTCGCAACTGAGTCACTGCAGGTTTTATTAAATTTCCAGTATAATAAATAAAAAAAACTACTGAAATTAAAAATGTTTTGTAGCCTATAAAAGTTGTTTTAAAGGCATTTTTAAATGTCATTTTGTTTATAAAGCTGAATGTTTTTAGACCGTTTTAACCATAAATATATTCTTATAAAGTTTTGCTAATTATATAAAAAACAATAATTAGAAAATTTTAATTAATACTGAAAAAATTAAGTAATAAAAAGCCAATTACATTTTTAATTTTAAATAATAAGTACATCATACCGATCCATAGGAAAAAATAACATACTGTATAAAAATATATACAGGGCGTGTAAATATACATGAATTTCTAAATTTGATGTATTTTTCAATATCCTGTATTTTAGAATATAGAAAAACATATCTTAAAAACAATCAAAACGATGTTATTATTTTAACGCATATTTTTCGTGATATTGTTGAACACACTGTATATTTTAAATACGTTGTCAATTTTTTATTAAAGCCATATTTTATATACAAAAAATGGATTCCTTGGTTTGGACTTTTGGTTTGGACACGTTACTGTCGATATATTCAAAGCCATGTTCTCTTGTTTCAAGGCTAGCATTTCTCTGAACCAAACTCAATGTCCTTGAATGAAGAGCAAGGGTTTTAACTTTGAAACAAGAGAATATGGCTTTGAACATATCGAAAGACACGTGACCTTAGTTCAAGGAAAATTAAAAATATGGTAAAATAATTCTTATACAGTTTGGTATTTCACCAAGTTGGCAATAAAGTATTTTAGGCGGTACCTTTTGGTTACAATAGATGTTAGTGTTATTGGGGGTGAAAATAATAACACCCTGTATATTAAAGTAAAA
This sequence comes from Brachypterus glaber, assembly GCA_958510825.1. Classification (NCBI taxonomy): domain Eukaryota; kingdom Metazoa; phylum Arthropoda; class Insecta; order Coleoptera; family Kateretidae; genus Brachypterus; species Brachypterus glaber. The sequence goes on along the minus strand of OY294051.1, from coordinate 36,989,612 downwards.
ATATAGATTGTTAGTTTTATAAAATAAATTAGAAATTGTAGAAATTGTTAAAAATTGTTAGAAAAAAAAAATATAAATTAGGTACTAAAATTGTATGCAGGGTATTACAAAAAAATGTATCATAAGACCGATACAATAAAAATTTTATGAGATGGAAATTTTAGACTTTTTTTGATACACCCTGTATTTATGGGATGAGTTGTATAGAAAATATGAATTAAAACATAATTTCTATATATTTTGTTTATATGATATTCTACACTGAGAAAACTGTATAAATAGCCGTCAAAAAGTAACCCCCACTCTTAAATTTAAACTTAAAAAAGACGACATGCTATCTTCTTGAATTTTTAATATTTTTAACATTTAAAATATGTGGGGACAAACGGGGATTTTTTTAATAAAAAGGGGTGTCATCTAATACATGATTTTAAACAAAATTCGACGATACATATTTTTTATTTTTTAAAGATGTTTCTAAGGTTTCGATTTTTTATTGCTAAAAAATATGATTTTTAACCAAACAGGAGGAGGTTATCAATTCGACCTGTGACTTTGTTTTTTTTATGTTTGTTCCCGCATAACTTTGGAACGTATGAACGGAATTTGATGAAACTTTTGGCAACTTAGGGAGGACATTCATGAGGTGGTCCCGTTTCAATTTGACGCTCGGATAATGCCGGGTAAGCCGGATAATTAAGATAAATCTAATAATTTTACGAAATTTCACTTAAAAACGGCTTAATTTGGTTCTAATACCAACCAAATTTTTAGAGAAATATCGGATAACTCGAATAAGCCGGATAACTTGAGGAAGAGGCCACTCAAATATTACGGCAGACTAAAAATCTTTTAAATGCCGCTAAACTTGATTTTTTGGACCCATTTTGGATATTAAAATACCGAGACAAAATGATAAAATTTGTGATTTTACCATAAGGAGTTATTTGATTATTACTTAACGCTTAAAGTTTAACAAAGATTTTCTTTGGTATTTCGTTTAAAATAAGGTTGGTTGGACTCTTGAGCGCTAAAATAAAAGTATAACTTTAATTTTTTAGAAATTTATCTTTAAGATAATGACGCCACAACGCAGTAACAGTGCGTTGTGACATCAGCAGCTTGCCGAGATGGAAGGACAACTATAATTTAGCTTAGATGACGTTACAAATCTATAAGTTCTGTGTCTCTCAAAAGTAAAAAATAAAAACTTTTCGCAAAAAAATCAAAAATTGATTTTGTTTTGAAACAATTTTGACGGAAACTCCCATTTTCAACCCTATTTTGTATCACGACCCATTAAAAAATACCCCCTATGCCTCCACTCTTATTTAAAAGCTGAAAATGTCAAATTTATGCCAAACGATAACTTAAGTTTTCTAGTTTACATGTACCAATTTTGAAGTCAATATCTCAATCCGTTCAAAATTTAAGAGGGGAGGTGACTTTTGGACTGCACAGTATATAATTTATATAAAATTTGGGTTTTATTTTTTCTTAAAATAAGATTTATTTTAGTATTCAAAATTTAATATATATTTTTCACTACTAGCTTTAGAACATACCATTATTTATCATGTTTTCAGACTGTGAAATCGATTTTCTTCACCTATAGCAATAATAATTGTTTCTCTCCTAGTAGGAGTAAATTTTATAAACAATTGATTTCTGTCACTTTAGATGTTTTAGTTCTTTGTGTAATTTTTAGTAATTAAACCCAAGAAAATAGCTTTAATAACTTTCTATTTATTAAATATAATTAATTATAATTATTACCAATTAATACAACCAATAATTAGCTAAATATTATGAAAAAAATAAATAAAAACTAAATTTTTAAACGTCAAAGTATTTATTTGAGCAAATGTCATTGATCAAGGCTACTTGATTTTTATGAAAATTTCAAGAAATATAATTTCTGTTACTAATTTATTTTATTATTTAAATAAAAATAGTGCTAGTAGTGAAAAAACTAATATATAAACTACGGTAAGAGTGCGGGGCTATAAAAAATGTCTCTCTACCTTGGTATATAATTACTATTCTCAGTGTAGTGATTAGCAGTGAACTTAAGCTGAAAAAAAATTACGTACAATGTTTTACGTACATATATTTTATTAGAGATGCCTGAAATTTGTTAGAAAATATACATATACTATAAAATAAATAAAGCAAATAGTTTGAAAATCTGTGTTTTATTTTTTTTACACGTAACAATGGTGAAAAATAAAAAATTCCTATTCTCATTTAGAATGTCATAAAACGTCAAGAAAATGTACCTAAACGTTGTTAAATAATATCGGTCTGCTGGTATGTAAATAAGCCTTATATTTAAACACATGTCAATTTAAAAAAATCTTTCACTAAACGATTCAGGACCTTTGCTAAAGTTTATTTTTTTAAGGTATAATTATTTTAAATTTGCCGCTAAATACTCCACAAAATCCGATTTACACTGAAGCATGTGGCTTGTTTTGAATGTCAACATAACCAAAATTTATAATTTTTGTTTACTTACTTTGTTTTTATGATATTTTGATGTAAAAAAAGAGAATTGAAAAAAACACTTTTGTATACCTGTAGAAACAAAATTTGCTTATAAAATCGCTTTTATTCCAATAATTTAGAGGAATAAACCATTGCTTTGTTCTCGTTAATGGCACGTCAACGTTTTACGGTTGTGTGAATTGGGCCTAGTCATTTCGCTTACGACGCATGCGTGTCTTACGTTGCTATGGTAATTTCGAGATTGTTTACAAGCGGGAAGGTTTAAAATAACTATACCTTAAAAAAATAAACTTTAGTTTGAGTCAAGTCAAATATGGTTAAATTGAGATGTAGCAAAGGAGCCAACAACTAATATTTTTGATGAAAATTCTTTTATCAGGATAAACTTTCTAGCATAAGTTTAAAAGTATTTTCAATTTCCTGCAAAAAGATATAATTATTTTTAATGAAGATCTGATAGTTTTAAAATCAGTAAAAAATTAAGGTAAAATTAGGGGGTAATATTAAGAATAAATTATAAATATCATATGATTTAAATCTGTTTTATAGGAAATTTAACTGAATATTTAAATTCAAGTTTTAAAATTTCAAAATATGTATTTTAAAATTACCTTCTGTATGAATTTCGGCAATTTTGGTACGGATAGCCGGTAAATAAATTGCAGGTCAAATTTTTTACTGATATTACCACCCGCCTAGAAAGGGAATGTTTTTCAGTTTATTCTAGGGTAGAACTTCCAAACTTCATTTTTAAATTTTGTCACAAATATTACATTTTGTTAACATTTTTACGTTTTTTATCCTTTACTTATAGAGGCGCCTTCGCCAAAATTGTAAATAAAAAATCAAAATTAGTCATTTCTTTTCCTGAAATTTTTTTTTCCTTATATAAGCAAAATTTTGGAAGTAAATATTTTTAAAAATAATCTTTTTTGAGTTTGGACTTTTTTGTTGTCTGCCTTTTCTTTCTTATTTTTTTTTTTTATTTTAACTTTAGAGAGACCTTATAAGGTCGCTTAGCTTAACGACCTAATTATGTTTCGCCAAAAAAAAGTTTATAAATTTTGATTTATTGCGAAAAAAAGATTTTTTAATGTCCTTCGGTACGTCGCGACGCACCTACGCGTCGGTCTGTCCGCCCACAGGCCTACAAGCGATACCGTTTGAGAGATCCAAACTATACTTTAAACTTGAGGTTTCTAGCACATTGTTCAGGGGGAGGGGGAGTTTCCTAATTTTTCTCTATTCACCCAAATAGTGGTAGTTTACTGATGAACAAAAATAGATTAATTGGTTTTCTTAAAAAAGGCTTTGATGATTTTGCTTAGATTAAAATTAATAGTTATTACAAGTATAATTATATTTATCCAATATATACAGATAATAAGACAATTACCAGCTTTATTTTAAATAGATAAACTCAATAATAACCCCCGCGTGGCTTTTACTTTATTCAGTGGATAATTATTTATTTTACCCACTCAACTGTCACTTGTCAAATTATTTTCTTGTAAATGTCATTAAAATTTTTAATAAAAATATGAATTCCTAAGCTATTTATTGGATAAAACTTTGTATGGCACTCATGGGGGAAAATTAACCTGCTTGGCTGACGCCAGGTTAATTTTCTCATGGGCAATATCTTACTTTACCTACTAGTACCATAAATAACAATTTTTTTCTACTCCTCAAATAAGGTGATGAACAAAAATAGAAACATTCGATTTTGTTAAAAACGGCTTTAACGATATTGCTCAAATCGAGGCTCAAATTTTGAACATTTATATTAATTACAATTATAACAATATGTTACTACTGGTTTTTCCCGGAAAAATCACATTAAGCCGTAAAATATTTTTATTGAAATTTTGGCGGAAGCTCAATAAAATTTAAATCGAAAATAATTGCAAACTAATTATAACATCAAAAAGTATTTTGATGTTATAATTATGCTGCCAAAGAATACTTTCCCCTATAGGCCTAGGCTCATTAAAATCAAAAACAAAAAAATTAAAAAAAAAACATTTAAAAAAAAAAATCTTAAAAAAAGTTTCTTTTTTCATATAACGAAAAATAAATTTTGTTATTCAAAAAAATTGTTTCTACCCCATTTTACCTCCTCAACACATCCAGATTTTTACCAAAAATCCCAGCCTAGAACTTTGGATAATCAATCTATGGTCCAAATTTGAAGTCTTTAGCTCGAAGGGTTCTTAAGTTATCGTGGTCACAAATTTCCCGGACAGATAGACCGACAGAAATTATATTTCTTTGGATATAAAACATCAAGAAACTTAAAAAAAAGTAATAAAACTTTTTCGAATTTTTTTTACAAACGGGGACAGTAATTATCAAAATTTCAATGGAGACTAGAAAATAATTACGGTTTCACCACACCAGGTTTATTTACTTAACCAAGGCTTTCCAAACTCCACGAGTATCAGAGAAAGCAAGATTGTATGACGTAATATTGCACAAAACCGCGCTATAACAGTGTAAAAACAGTTAGTAATTGAATCACCAGGGGACGCTCTGGCGCTGATTTTCAGTAAATTTCAGTTCAGTTCAGTCGGTAAGGATCGTGTCACGCGATTTCGGGTTTCATTCAAAAATATGGTTTTGTATCTAGAGTGCTGGGAACGTAAACAAAAGTGAAACATCGCAGATATTTATAAACAAGTGAAAAAAAGTACAAAATATTGTAAGTACCTAGACTATTTTTAATATTATATTTTCATTTCGCTTTTTATATTTTGAAAAATGTTTGTTTTGTTTTATTGCAGCATTTTTATAAAAAAAAAATAAACCTAAATTTTAAATGAATATCTAACTAATGTTTAATTAAAATATTATTATTATTATTATTATTATTATTATTATTATTATTATTATTATTATTATTATTATAAATATAAACATTAAAATTTATTTTTTTTTGTGGGGCCTTGATACATTTTTTTTGTATTTCATGCCTCTTGCACCAAATTTTGGTCTGGGATTATCTCAGCTAAACCGAGTTTAGGTTAAAAATGCTGAGTTCTGATTGGTCGGCCGTCAATTTAATCCAAGTTTAAAGTTAAACCATCATTGGTGCAAGTGGCCCTTAAAGGGATTTTTTTCTCAATACAATAATTTTATGTCCTACTGACAATATTTTTGTGTACTTAATACCTTTTCTTAAAAGAAGAATTCAAATCTCTCTAAAATTTTCAAAAAGATCGGTCATTCATAAGGTATTGGTAAATTTAATGAACATTTAATTCAAATTTTAAAATCATCACACAAAATCTTTTAGATATCGACTTGTAAATTTTGAAAACCCGTATCTCAAAAAATAAATTTTCGGTTCCTTGGACTAATCAACTCTGTAGATCATGCATGGTAACTTATACACACTCCAATTTATTACTCAGATATACCATAACTTATAAACTAGCAGAGCAATAGTTAAATACGGCAACAAGACAAAGTTTTGTGCTTACCAGGTCCTTAAAATCTAAGTTTTGTTTCCGGTAAACTCAACAAGTTGTGTTGTTGCCCTGACCAGATCTTTGGTTGCAGCATAGTTACTCCGTATTTAACTATTGATCTGGCTGCCCCAAATGTGTATAAATATTGTTGTTTAATGTAAATTTTAACTTGTTTCTAACATTTAGCTGCATTAAAACAGTTTCAGGGTTATTGAAAGTGTTTGTTTAACTATGTTTTGTTTATTTCCTGATGTTAATGTTAATGATAGTAATTAATGCATGCTAGTTAATTAATTAATACAACACAACTAGTAAGATTTAAGTTTAACTAGGTTAAACAAAGTTTTTTTTTTAAGGTTGTACCTACCCTTAGGTAGATACACCCCGGCATTCAACCGTATCGGTTATAGCCTATTTATACGTAGTTTTAAAAGCAGTAAATATTAGCAATTTTAAAGACACCACTACACATCCATGCCCCAGGCGGGATTCGAACCCGCGACCTCGGTGTTGGTTAAACAAAGTTCACGAAGTTCAACTTAAAAGTCATAAAGCTTTATTTTGAAGAAAATAAGTTAACTATATATATTTAATATTATTTAAAAGCATCTATGTGCAAAATGCATAATTTAATATGCCTTTAAATCTCTTTTTGTTTTGCACTATACAAAATGTCATTTACTGTAAAATTAAACTACCTATTCTGTCTTTTTTGTATTTATATAAATTTTTATTCATTTTATTTTTCATATATTTTTATATATATATATATATATATATATATATATATATATATATATATATATATATATATATTATGTTTAGTACATAAAATTACATTTTTCATATTCACAATACGGGCATTATGCCTAGAGTGAATAAATTAATTAGTTTATATTGTAAATTATAATTTAGAAATAAAGAATTTTGAATTTTGAATTTTTTGAATTTATGCTGCCCTCCTTAGTCCAAACGTCCTAAGTAACAATGCTATTTTAGCTAAATTTTTCGAATATATGTCCAAATATCCTGATTTCCAGGTTTCAATTTCAATTTCTCTGACTTTTCCCTGACTTCCCTGATTTCCCTGACTGGTGGGAATCCTGGAGAATAGATAAATATTGCATATAACGGTATTTGCACATAAGCCGACAATGACAAAAATGTTACTTAGGACGTTTTAACTAAGGAGGGCAGTATGCTTCTTAATGTAAATTCACCCGACATCATTGAACTTTTTGTTTTAATATCACCGGCACACAAAGAAAAAAATTGTCTGTACACCGGTCGCCACCTATCTACGGGCATGTTTTTCGACCCGCTGAATACGAATTTCAAGTCAGTTTAGGCCGTCCACCCTTCAATTTCGAGTAAATTGCAAAAAAACCCAAAAAATAGCGAAAATTCGATGTTTTGGCAAGAAAAAAAATTTTTTACTCGAAATTGAAGGGTGGACGGCCTAAACTGACTTGAAATTCGTATTCAGCGGGTCGAAAAACATGCCCGTAGATAGGTGGCGCCCGGTGTACAGACAATTTTTTTTTTTGTGTGCCGGTGTATTTAATTTTTTAATTTTTCTCCTTCGAAACGTAAAATTTTACCTTCAAATGAATTTTGCTCGAAAACGGTTAATCCTGCGGAATTACAACAAGGATGCTTTTTTATGTATTTTTTCTCGAGTCTTATAATAAATCCAAAAAAAAATTACACAGAAAAAAGGTGGGGCAAAAAACTTTTAATTATGACTCATAATTTATGAGTGCAAACGGGAGAGACTTAAGGCTTCCCGGTTTCGCACGCCCCTGGTTAAAATAACATGAAAATAACATATATGAAGTTAGGGCTTATTAAGATTAGAAAAAGTCCAAAACTTCATTGCTATATCTCAAAGTGTTCCTTAGTTATTAAATAAAAAACGATTTTTTTAGGCACTTATAAAGGGTCGTAGCTCCCTTACAACCCATTTTTAGACATGTTTACAGGAACTTTTTTCATATTTTCTGATGTAGAATCACTCCTTAAATCTATTGACACTATTTCAAATACGCCTTGTTTAACTAGGTAGAAAAACTAAAAAGAAATAAAATAAAGTTTAAAGTTTAACCTTGTGCTCGTTGTGCTCTTTACTTTGACAATAATTTTAATTTCCGTAGTTGGACTTTTCCAGGAAAAATCAATATATATGTAGGTATAAATTGTTTTTCTTAACAATAAAAGTATCTATAGGAAAACCATTTAAAAAAATAGCTAATTAAAAGGAAAATTTTCCATTAAAAATGTTTGTTTTTTAAAATACAAATTATTTTTAGAATGCCGCATCTTGTAGGTCAATGTTACTTAATATTGACGTGTTCATTTACTGCAAAATAAAAATATTTATAGGAAAGTCGCCTTATTTCGGATACCATTTACAATGTATTCAATATTTAATACTCGGTATTACTTTTTGATATTTTTTTTTATATAACCAGATACAACTTATTATAGCGAACCATGATTTATTATAAAAGCATTTTTATTACAGTTTATTTTTTCCAAAAAACACGGTTAAAAAAAATCAGCGCATTTTTGTGCATTTAAAAAAGGGCTCCTAATTTCGGACATATCCGAAAAAATTTTTTCAAGAGTAGATCTGGATCCCATTGCTTATGTTTCTTGTTATTCCTTCACATTTAAGACGTAATTTAATCATTAAGCGATTTTCTACGAAATACTATAGGAACTATAATTTTAGATTCCCAATTTCGAATATCTTAGTATCTTAGGTAATTTTCGTTTTTTCAAAATTGTTTATCTTAGTTTGTTGTATCATTATAAAAATAATAATTAATGGTTGGTTATCCTGAATAATAATTACCTTGCGGATATCCGAAATTGGGAATCAAATGCACAAAAATGGTCTATCCAAAATTAGGCAACTTTCTGCTTTTTAGATTAGAAATTTGTAGAATGTTTACGTTTTCAAATTGCTTAATTATGAATAGTGGATCAACTTAACTAACATCATAACTTACCCAAGACAGAATCACGAACTTTTATAACGATTATTTATAAAATAAACAAACATAATAATGCAACTGAGCACAAAACTGCCATTTGCAATATAAACGATTTGTGCTGCCATTTAAAGGGGAGAAGCTCTACCGTTATCATATTACAAGACGGATTTAGTTTGACTTTTGGCTTCACATAAAAGTAGGTTTCTGTTTACCTTTGCAGACAGTATCTTAAATACACTACTATCCGAAATTTGGAAACCATCCGAAATTAGGCGCATTTCCTCTACATTTTTATAGTAAACTTTAAAATATGAAAAAAAAAAAAGGGCGCAAAATATTGAATAGTATATTAACTAGTATGAAATAGACAATATCCCGCGGCAGCGGCCCTGCGAGCGTGGAATGAATATTCCATACGTGTTATAGACTATACTTTTTCTTCGACCGCAAATATGAAACAATGGATGGCTTTAAACTGCGGACAAGGTTGAAGGCAATGTTGCTTTGGCAACAAAACAAATTTTTTTAAATAAAGCACTTAGAATAGAATTTAATAATTTTATAAAATAAGTTTTTTATTGAATTTTTCCAACCATTTACAAATTATAATGCAAAAGTTGAAGATTAGTTTAAAACCAAAGCCTTATAATTATAGGCACAAATGGGGGGGGGGGAACCAACGATTTTAGTTTATCTGCTTATTTTTAATTCTTTTTTGGAAAAGTATATTTAGTTACACGGTTGGCTGTAGCCTCCGCCGGATTTAAAGGCTAGTTACGACTATGTTAGTAATTTTTTTTGTGTAGATCTCCGCCAATAACAGTAATTATATACCAAGGTAGAGAAGATAATTTTTATAGTCGAGCGTATTATATCCTGAGATGCGTAGCATCGAGGAATAAAGGAGTACTAGGCTATAATAGTTTTCTCTACTGTGGTTTATATATTATTTTTTTCACTACTAGCACATGTATTCTTCTTATTTAAACATTTTTTTAACAATAATAAAGTAAAATGTTTGCTGGATTTTAATTAACCGCGAAAAAACGATTTTATCCTGAACCAAATTTTCTTTCTATTTTTGGCAAAAATAAATTAATTTTCCTAAGAATAGGTTTTGATATTTGCAAAGATATTTTCGCGCAACTATATTACTTATATGAAATAATCAATACAGTTATTAGGTCTAATATACTTTATACGTGTCTAAAACTTTATTGAGTTATTTATTTTTTCTCTAATTTTATAGCTATTTTATTATGTAGTTAATAAAATATGTAATATTTTAATCAAATCAATATGTAGGTATAGCCGTCGCAATACTAACTGGCACCTGTGAGTTGAGGCAAGGGGAAGAGAAGAGGTAAAATATAGCATGTAAAGTATAGGTGATCTTGATTTTTTTACATTCCACAGAGGTGCCAGTTCATAAAATTTACACAGTACACCCAGAAAATTTAATTAAAATTTTAATACTAAATTTTATTTGTAAATACATATTTGTTATTTATATCGCCACCATTGGTATTTAATACTTTACTTATAATATTAAATACTACAATGTGTGTATTATATACAATATGTTGTCATACTACCACATCACAACGTGCTGGTACATTTGGATCACCACGCAACATGTGTTTATTAATACCAGCAAGTTATAGTAAAAATTACTGTAAAATTTGGTAAAGCATATCATACTTATAGTATGGTATACTTTGAGTAGTTGTTAAGTTGTATTACTGATCTAGTTTAAAGTATGGTACAGTATTCAGAAAAATTAACAATCGGTAAATAATACCAACATTTTAATTAGTAATAATAAAGAGATTGCAACCACACACAATTACACACTGTCAAAATAATCGATCCTTTTTTTACTTTCCTCTGTATTATTACTAATCAAAATTTTGGAATTATTTACCGATTGTTATTTTACTAAATACTGTAACATACTTTAAACTAGATCAATAACACAACAACTACAACTCAAAGTATACCAAACTAAAATTGTGATATAATTTACCAAATGTTACAGTTTTAATAAACACATGTTGCGTGGGGATCCAAATGTACCAGCACGCTCTCTACGTTAGTATGACAACATATTGTATACAATACACACATTGGGTAAGTAAAGTATTAAATACCAATGGTGGAGAAATAAATAACAAATATGTATTAACAAATAACATTCAGTATTAAAAATACAACGAAATTTTCTGAGTACTGTACTATATAGTATATTATTCAACGAACTAACAACTCTTCTCTCTAGAATACGCATACCGTTAATATAAAGTATCGCCAACATCTCGGTTTGTTTGTAAACAAATAGTAGGTATATTCAGGCCTGAACAATAGCAATTACCAGTAACTGTTATTGTTGTCTCTGTTAGAACAAAGCTGTGCGAGTAAGACAGACAAATGTATATGTTGGCTACGTTTTTTTCAGTTTTTACAAATGAAATGCCTATTCTAGAGAGAAGAGTTATTAGTTCGTTGATTTTATTATAATTGTACAGGTATAGGACTACAATATCATTATACATTCTATATTATTGTGGAAAAATTACGAACGGGCTGTTTGTTATGTAGTATCGTGTAGTATTTTATGTATTTTAGCCATAGCAAAGGAAAGCTAAAGCTATACAAGTAAATTACCAATGTTTGAAATAAATTGACGTCAAAACACTTATTTATAAAGTCTATGCGTCAAAAACAAAATAGTTCAATATTTTAACCAAAAATTTAAAGCCAAAATTCTGCAAAAAAAATCGAGGTATGGGTTTTAACACGTTAACGAGTAGTACCTAGATCTAGTGTCCCTAGTAAAAAAAATTAACAAAGACATTTTTAAAGAAAAATTGAGTGACCAGAACTGGGAAGACTTATTTTCTTGTGCGAAGGGTGAAGTCGGGGAACAGTGGACTAAATTTATGAATATCTTTACCCCCCTGTTCAACGAATGCTTCCCTCTCAGGAAAATTAAGATTAAAAATACAGATAATGTTAGTAGGCGTGAACCGGAAATAAGAGAGTGTAAAAACGAATTAGATATTCTTCTTGTTGCTAAAAACATTGACAACAGATACACAGATCAATATAACCACAAGAAAATTGAGTACGATAGACTATTGATATCAGCAAAAAAGAAGAATTTTGCCAACAGAATCAGAAAAGCCGATAATAAGGGTAAGTGCGTATGGGGTATTATAAATAATATTAAGGGGGGTAATAATAGTAGAAATAATGTTAAAATTAAAGGAGACCCCAAAGTCATAGTTAACGAGTTTAACAGTTTTACTTTGGATTCAGCTCAGGAGCTAATTGATGGTAGGGGATATGTTGGAGAATATGTCAATAATATTACCCCAAATCCAAATAAAATGGTTTTTAGGGAGGTTACTGAAGATGAAATTTTGGGCATTTTTAAAAATCTTAAGAACAAAATGAGCTGCGGTTACGATGGTATACCAGTGTCGGTAATAAAGTATTGCATGCATGAACTTTGTAAACCGATAACTTTTGTGGTTAACAATTCAATTAGGTTTGGTGTTGTTCCGGATCAACTCAAGGCAGCTATAGTTAAACCTGTCTTTAAAAAAGGGGACCCAACACTGATGGAAAACTACCGGCCGATAAGTATTTTACCGGCCTTCTCAAAAATATTTGAAAGTGCAATGTGCAAACGCCTGCTTGACTTCTTTCTAGACAACAATCTTTTTAGTAATTCTCAGCATGGCTTTTTAAAAGGCAGATCAATTGAAACTGCTATATATCAATTTACAAATAAAATTTTAAAGTGTTTTGATGAAAAGGGGTTAACCCTAGGTATATTTTTGGACCTTTGTAAGGCCTATAATTGCCTAAGATTTGACATTTTATTTGAAAAGCTAAAAAGTTATGGGGTTGACGGGTTTGCACTTGCATGGATCAAATCTTACCTACAAAATCGGTCACAAAGAGTATCCTTAATAGAGGATTTTGTAGAATACTTGTCGGATAGTAGGAATATTGGTGTTGGTATTCCTCAGGGTAGTATACTGGGCCCTCTTCTATTTTTGATCTTCATGATTGATTTGATTGATGTACTCTGGAAAGATGAGCAGGATGTGGTTAGTTTTGCGGACGATACCAACCTGTTAGTAACCTCGGATTCATTTCGGGAGCTCCTTCAGGAGGCAAATAGGCTTTTGGAGGGGGTTTTGAGGTGGTTTGAGGTGAATGGGTTGATTATTAATCCTGATAAAACTCACTGCATTCTGTTTAAAACTAGCAGATCTATGTTTATCAAGCCAGAGAATGTTCAGTTGGCTGGTCGAGAGATTGAGCTGGAACAATCTACCAGATTTCTTGGAATCCATATTGATGAGGCTCTGGAGTGGTCTCAACATGTAACTAATCTTAGTACTAGACTTAACAAATCTTTATATTCGATCAGAATGATTAAAAGATATGTTGACATGCAGACCGCTAAAACGATATACTTTGCCTACTTCCAGTCGCTTCTTCGATATGTAATCACTTTTTGGGGTCAAAGTTCATGCATGGAAAATCTATTTGTTATACAAAAAAGAACCTTACGTACCATTTTGGATTTGGGGTATATGGAAAGTTGTAGGGGTAAATTCAAAGAAAACAAAATATTAACTATCTTTGGTTTGTATATATTTGAATGTGTAATGTTTTTGTTTAAAAACAAAGAAAAGTTTGATCACTTACGGGGCAGCGGTAGAACTAGAACCATAGACTATAACTATCCTAGGCATAGGTTAGCCACTTTTGAGAAGGGTCTCTACTACTCCGCAATATCATTTTTTAATCGTCTTCCCAACGAAATAAAAATTCTAGAGTCACCTAGATTATTTAAAAGATATTTAGGTAACTTTTTAGTTAATTTAGAACCCTATAAGCTAAATGACTATGTTGTACCTTTGACATAATTCTTCTTGTTTGACAATATTTTTTCCTTATTTTCGTGTCAGAGATTACTTTTTGTTTTTTTGTAAAAAAAAATTACTGTAGAATTTGTACTGTAATATTGAAAAATAAAGTATATTATTATTATTATTATTATTATTATTATTATTATTATTATTATTATTATTATTATTATTAGTAGTACCTACAATCGATAGAATTTATAGAAAAGAAGTAGGTAGAGCTTTTCATGTGGATAATACTTTTTGTCCTATGGGAAATTAAATAAATCTATAAAGTTAATTATAGTTATTTTCCGAAGATATACAGGGTTATTCGGTAATAAGTTCAAGAAATTTTATTATTTAAACCCAAACTGATAAATAGGATTTATTTGGATATGGCCAATTAAATTATTTGGTTGTAACAAGTTTTATTTGAGTCAAATAAATATTTAGTTCATGTAAACATATATTTTAATTTCAAAATGATTTATTAATGGGAACAACATAGTTTATTTGACAGAAATAAAATTTATTTCTCAGAACCAAATAATTTAATTGGCCATATCCAACCAAATATTTAGTTGACACTAATAAACTGTTTTATCAGTGTAGACTAGGCATCTAAGTTGCCTAGCTCCATTCCTTCCTATCCTACCTACTACTTCTATTACTTTTAAGACTTTAAAAAAGGCTTAAAATTCTTTAACTTTTTTAATTCAGTTACTTAAAATCATGTTTTTCTGACATTTTAAGAAAAACACAATTATCGTGTGATATATACAAATATATCAACATTAATTTACCAACCTTGAAAAGGAAATGGAAATTTCTCGGAAAATTTATACCCTCTTATCAGATATTCGATTTACATAAGTGGGAAAGTTTTTCTTTAATTTGATCTAGACAGTGAAAATTTATTCAAGGTGACCAACGACAGTGTTTTATTGTTAAATAGTCTATTTCTGGTTAAAATAGAGCACATATATTAAAAGTAAAAGGCTAAATTTGAGTCACCCAAGGAGTATTTACCTCCTTTTGTCTTTTTAAAAACAGCAGAAAAAATGGTAAAATTTTACTTTGGAAAACCAAGTTATTTATTTTTTCTCTGCTTTGTAAAACGAAAATCCAAGGCCTTCTTTTGTTCACAACCCTGCAAATCATCAACATTTTCGCAGATAAAATATGGTGCGATCACCAGCAAATTTTAACGCTCTCTAAACAGAGTGTCCTACAATTTTTTACACAGCCTATATCTCCCTTATTGATAATAACTTATAAAAAAATTGAATTTGATCAAAAACGAATCTTAAATAGAAAATACTAAGTGTGTATATTTCGGGTTACTCTGTTTTAAAACTGTATTAATTCAGTATTGTATTGTATTATTTATTTTATATCATAAAAAAATGCATCCCCCAGAAATACGCTAGTTAGCTCAAATCTAATGGAGTATATTGCATCAGCACATAAAATACAGTAGGGAACTGTTTTAAATTATTTTTAATTTGTTAAATAAAGATGTTAATATACATGGTCTGCTAAGACCTTACTGGGTCCTTTCAAGTTCCTAACAATGCTGAACCCGCAGTGTATTTTTTTACAAATCCCCAACAATACTGCATCCGGCGATGTTGCCAAGTTGTTTTCACGTGATATATGCATAATAATCGGTAAAATGTTTTTAGATATAGTTTTTTGTTAATTTTCTGAGGGAGAATCACCCCTTAAAATAATTGAGGCTATTTTTAAAACACCGTTTAGATACGTTTTATCATATGCTTTCCGCCAAACCGTTAGAGAGTAGATAATATCTATAACATATTATTACATATTATGTTTTATTTTTCATATGCCTTCAGTCAAAAACGTTAACTATACTTGTTATAAAAATTAAATAATATAGTTTTTATAATATTTAAATAATACTTACTTGCTAACTTGAAGAAAACCACACCCTTACACTGTGATTATCCCATATGACCTCACTCTATTTCCCGCAAAAGAATGAAATACTTTATACGGTAAATAGTAATTATATCGCAAAGCACCCCCGAAATTATACTTTGTTGGACGCAGTAATGTTTTGAGTTTGAAAAGATTTTAAATCTGTTTATTCTGGTTAGGACGCAGATTATTCTAAGTTTGAAAATATTTCAAAGTTGAATATACTTGGTGTGGGATGCAGTATTATTTTGAATTTGTAAAGATTTTTAAGATATATATGCAATGAAGGACGCAGTATAATTCTGAACTTAAAAATTTGTCAAAGATGTATATTTTTTAGCGTTAAAATATTTCTTTTCCATTAATTTAAATGAGGAAAGCATTGGATTAGGCAGTGCTCTTTGGCCCCTTGTGTGCGTCTCTGCCACAAATGACTTTATTTAAAGTTTATAAAGTTAATAAACAGTATACCTACCTTTACAGATTAAGTTTAACAAATATGGCTCTCAAAAAAAATCTCAATCGTTGTACTGTTGATAATTGACTCTGTTGACTGATGAGTTTGCTGACCAATGGATTAGTGTAAAAAAAATATTTTTGCCTTTTATGACGTTTTGTATGAAAAAAAAATCAATTTCGAGCAAAACAAATGTCGGTTAATGAGTCGGTTTGTCCGGAAAAACTTGAAAGCTTGATACTCCAGTCAAATAACGAGAAATTCCTATGCTAAATTGTGATAAATGAACTCCGGCTGATATTCTGAAGGATAGTAGTAGATAGTAACAGAACTCTCCTGTTCACTATTATGAATTTTAGGGGTGAGTGCAGTAATCTCGCTAAATATGAATCTTACGATAAAAATGTACGTAACCAATTTTGTTAAGGAGAAAGTAAACAAATAATTTTTTGTTTAGATAATTTTTTTAACATACTACTAATCGAGTTATAAGTATTCAAAAATGGCCATAGTGGTACAATTTTCCGCAAAAGAATTAAATACTTTGTACGGTAAATAGTAATTATATCGCTGAACACCCCCGAAATTGTACTGGGACGCAGTGTTGTTTTGAACTTGAAAAGATTTCAAATTTGTATATTCTGAGTAGGACGCAGTATAATTCTAAGTTTGAAAAGATTTCAAAGTTGAATATACTTGGTGTGGGACGCAGTATTATTCTAAATTTGTAAAGATTTTGAATATATACACGGTGTATTTGAAATAGCGTAGGTAATTTTAACAGGTGATTCTACATGATAAAATATGACAAAAAGTTCATATAAATATATGTCTAAAAATGCGTCATAAGGGAGCTACGCCCCTTTGAAAGTGGCTAAAAAAATCGGTTTTTATTTAATAACTCAGGAACCCTTTGAGATATATCAACGAGGTTTTTGCACGTCAACTAATCCTACCAAGGCCCGTTTTTATGTGTTATTTTCATGTACTTATTTCAACCAGGGGTGTGCGAAACGGGGGGGGGGGTTATCAGTTTTTGTCCCAAACTTTTTTCTGTGTAACTTTAATTTTATTTTTGAAATATGATTCCTCAGGTCAAAATACATAAAAAAGGTACTCTTGTTGTAATACTGTAGGATTAACCTTTTTCGAGAAAAATTCATTTGAAGGTGAAATTCCACGGTTCGAGGACGAAAAATTAAATACTAAAATGTTGAAAACCTAAATTTTAATGATGCAATGTTATTCTACATCAAAAACTAAGAAAAAAAGTTTCCATACATGTACGTCGAAAAAACGCTTTTAAAGCTACCACAGCCCTTTCAAAATGGTGCATATTTAGGAGACCATAGCTCCATTAGGATTGATTTTTGGAAGAACCTGTATGTGTAGATACAATATTTTTATATGGCAGGTGCTTACATTTACGAAAATAGAACAAATTTTAATTTCAAAGCCAAACACATTATTGCACGCCTATTAATTTTTAAAATAATAATTTTTGTTAATGTGATGAAAACAATTTAGTGTTGTAGACTACTAAGTGGTTTTTGTTTTATCAACAAATTAAATAATTTTTATCAAAAAACATGATAATATACAAATAAAATACTGGTAATAATAGAATACGTAAAATAAATACACAATTAAATACACATGGTATTTTTTTTTTCAATTTTTTTTATTTATAAAAAAATGTTTATTTTCTTTTTGCAGATTTTCGTCATCGCAACATTTTCAAAGACTACCTGTTCAAAATATCGAAAAATCAATAGAAAATTTTACAATTGTTTTAAAATTAAGCTTTAAAATACTTTAGTATTGATGCTAGTCCACGGGTCACATCGTTTAAAAACCCCCTTACACATTTTTAATACTAAAAATAGTAAAGATCCAAAATTCTATCTGCTTGGCTGGCCGAAACATTGGTTTCAAGGAAAAATTTTAAGAAACAAAATTAAAAAATAAGGTATGCCTTAAGTTAGGTTACTTCCAACGAACTAATAACTCTTCTCTCTAGAATATGCATTTCATTCGTTATAACTGACAAAAACGTCGCCAACATAAACATTCGTCTGTCTTACTCGCAAATCTTTGTTCTAACAGAGACAACAATACCACTTGCTGGTAATTGTTATTGTTCAGGCCTGAATATACGTACTATTAGTTTACAAACAAACCGACATGTTGGCGATACTTTATTTTAACGGTATGCGTATTCTAGAAAGAAGAGTTATTAGTTCGTTTGTTACTTCTAAGAGCTTAAGCTTATCTTTACCTAAAGATCCATTTTTTTAAACTTGTCACAAACGGTTTTCCAGAAATAACCCTTGGTTAAGAACTTAGCAAATTTTAGTTTTAGGGTCAACTTTGGCGGATTTGCACTTATACAAAAATTACAGACAATTTTCAAGGATTTTTTACGATTTATGGATAATTTAACGAATTTTAGGGGCCCAATTAGGACCCTTAGCCCTTCTCCCATATTTTCAGAGTTTTCTAGTTACACCTAAATGAAAATTTTAAGATAATAAAAAAAAGGTTCACCCTAGTGTAGCACCTTACCTCCTTAAATCTGACCTTTATAAGTTTTCATGTTTGTCCAATATAAACTTGTTCTTAGTCTAGATAATAAAATTTATTATATTTGATATAAATTAATGTTATTAATTTTATTACAATTTTTGTGTTTTAGTGTCTGTGATATATTTATTTATTCCCACAAAATAATGGAACAAATTAACAACAATGTAGCACCCATAGTGAGTATATCAACAGTAGCCCCTTCTTTGGATTCGAGTCCCTCAAAAACTCCAAAAAGTTTTGACAGAAATACTCCAATTTATTCAAGTCCAGAGGACAAAAATGAAGTTAAATTCGATGTCAGTATAAGCACAGAATCGGATTCGGATTCTGATTCAGATTTTGAAGAAGGTAAGTATCTTTAACCAAATTTTATTATCGTAACTATAACATACTAGTATGGCTTGAAGTCTTGTTATAGTTAGTTAGGACACTATTATACCAAAATCATTTTCGAGGTTAAAAAGTTGATTTAGTTGTTTATTTTGCGATATTTGAAATTAAGAACCAAAAATGAGGTCTACAAGAATAAAATTAGGCTTGTCCTAACTTTGCAATAACATTTTCATAAAGCTTATAAATTACTTACGTTTATTTAACTCATTTATTATAGGTACCTACATTATCCACGAATGATATGTGACGATTATTTAAAATAATTTCAGTTTAATCCGTTCTTGCACAAAAAAGTGGCTGGCAAAACAATCTTGCAATAATTTTGGCTTACCCAAAAAAATTATACCTAACCTATTTTTTCCTCTTCTTTTTCGAAAAAATATGATTTTGAGTGAACAGAAATATAATAGAAAAGGATGGAAATACTTACTATGTGAGCAAACCACCTAGGGAACGTGGTTACTACGAATAGTTAGTGACTAGTTAGTTAGTGACGTCATTGTTTGTTGTAGTTAAGTAATAAATTGTGTGTAGTATGCTATTCTTCATACTAGTATGTTATAGTTACGATAATAAAATTTGTTTTTTATATAGATTACATTATTTAATTTTTTTATTTGAAAAACAAATAAAAAATATCATAGGATTACAGCACAACAGATTTCTGATTCAGCAACCAGAAACATAGTTGTTCCTTATTTAACTATTGGTTACCCCACCAGATCTATTTTTAGTGTAGGAACTAAAAGGACATGATGGGGTCACTTAATTTTGGACAAGTTTGTCCTTTGTTTCTTGGTCCTCTGTTTTCGCTATTTTGCACCTAGTTTGTTCCCCTACAAATCAAGAACCAAGAAACCAAGCCCAGATGATATAACCCTACATATGCATTATACATATAAGTATTATTAAGCATTATTATTGTTCTAATATAATTATATATTTTATCCAATACATACAGATAATAAGACAATTACCAGCTTTATTTTAAATAGATAAACTCAATAATACCCCTACGTAGCTTTTACTTTATTGAGTGGATAATTATTTATTTTACCCACTCAACTGTCACTTGTCAAATTATTTTCTTGTAAATGTCATTAAAATTTTTAATAAAAATATGAATTCCTAAGCTATTTATTGGATAAAACCTTGTATGGCACTCATGGGTAAACCAATATTGCCCACTAGTACCATAAATAACTATTTTTTAATTTTGTTTTAGGTACCAAGAAACCCAAAATTCCAGATGGTGGTTGGGGCTGGATGATTGTGTTTGCAAGCTTAATACTATCCATGATTGCAGATGGTATTAGTTTTTCTTTTGGTTTATTATTTGTAGAGTTCCTACATGAATTTAACGCATCAAAGTCAATTACATCTTGGATTGGGTCTCTATTCATGGCAGTACCCTTATTATCAGGTACAACAATAATTAATAGGGTGTAAAGGGCTCAAAAGTGGAGATAGTCCTTCTAATAGTATATTACATAACGTGTACGCGTATACGGAAAGGAGGAAAACGAGCTAGGAAAGGTCGCGAATGCAAGAAAGTTACTTTCCGACAAGTTATGTACACTATTTTTCCTACTACCTAAAAAAAAAGCAAATAATTTAAAATAAATATTATTTTGTGTAAAGTTATTATTATTTTGTTATTTTACAATTCCCAAATTTGGATGCGTAAACCTTGATAAATCAATTCAATTTCTCTCCTGTAGATTTCGTTTGTTTTCTTATATTATACTTTAAGAGTTAAAATTAGTTTAGGTTTTATGTTTTATTCATCAAAATTGTTGCTATCTTATCTTGTGAAATTTGTCGGTTTCATTCGTGGTTGTAGTAAAAATAACTCCTTTATGTTTTAGGTCCAGTAATGAGTGCATTTGTGGACAAATATGGCTGCCGATCCATGACCATCATAGGCGGCTTGATATCAGCTTTCGGGTTCATCCTAAGCTCAAAAGTCAACTCGATAGGTATCATGTACCTAACTTTCGGAACCCTATCAGGTTTAGGTTTAGGCTTATGTTACGTAACGGCAGTAGTGTCCATAGCTTTTTGGTTTGACAAAAAAAGAACCCTTGCGGTGGGTTTGGGTGCAGCGGGTACAGGAATTGGTACCTTTGTTTATTCGCCACTTACGACGTTTTTGATCAAGGAGTTTGGTTGGAGAGGTACGACGTTGATATTGAGTGGATCGTTTTTAAATATGTGTGTTTGTGGTGCCCTGATGAGGGATCCTGATTGGATTATTCAACAAAATAAGTAAGAAATATTAAAAAAAAATAAAAAAAAAGCTAAATAAAAGTTAAGTAAAAAATAAGTGAAAGCTAATTAAAAGCTAAGTAAAAAAAATAGAGGCTGTCCCAACTGTATTTACCCAGCAATTTTCTCGAAAACTAAAAGAGATAATCAATTTCTGCGAAAACTATCTTAAATTAAACAACTTAAACTATCTTTTAGCATATATTTGATACTTTCAGCTCTTAAAATATGGGCAGGAGGGAAAAGGGGGTCGTGTGATACATCATTTTAAAGCAAATAAAATTCTCTATTGGACTGTCTATTTTTTATTTTTTTGAAACAGATTTTTAAGGTTTTTATTCTTTATTTTTTTGTACTAAAAATGCAATTTTTTAAGTTTTTTTTTGTATATTTTTATTTATGTCAATTAAAATTAGTTTAAAAGTATAATTTACTTTTTTTCATCATGAAATTAGTAACTTTTAAAAAATTGTTTGATTTTTTTAGAGTAATTTTGACAAAAATACCCATTTTCAACCCTATTTTAAACCCAACAAAAAAATTAAAAAATATATAGTTAAATGGAGAATTTAATAAGCTTTAAAATAATGTATCACACAACCCCCATTTCCATTAAAAATGTCCCCCGATGCCCCCTGCCCACATTTTAAGAGCTGAAAGTATCAAATATATGCTAAAAGATAGTTTAAGTTGTCCTATTTAAGTTGGTTTTCGCAGAATTTGATTATCTCTTTAAGTTGGGACACCCGGTATATACGGCTTAGATAACTATTTGTTTTAGCGAATCTTTGACATATCAAGCTTGCAAAGAGGCCATACTAACTAAAGAACGCTTTATGCTAAAGACTTTTTGGACCTTATACAAAAATAAAATAAATTAACCTTATTTTAGGCAAACCTCAAAATCGGTGAAATCCAGTAAAACTAGTCTTCTATCAGTTTCGTCAAATTTTGCAAATGTGGTGGATATAAACGAATTAAAAGCTGTTTTGAAAAGTGGAAAAGACGCAGAATACCTGCTACACAGTTTGGAAACTTCCATGAAACAATTAGATAGTGAAACTCCTAGAAAATTTCATCAGTCTGTTTTAAATCTTCCAACTTTTATTAAACAAAACGAAAAAGTAAGTAGCTATTTCCCAATTTTTTTTTGCTATTTCCTTGAATCACAATTTTTTAGAAATAAACTGAAAATAACAGGTTTAAGATACCTATTTAGGTTTTGTACACCTGAATTCCTAGTAGGTAATCCCTTAAGATCTCCTCAAAACTTTCTTCACGATTACGATCCCTTAAGGGAACATTTAAGTGTTACGTAACGCAAAATGTAGCAAAATTCATACACTTCATACCTCGGTTCTCGCGTTATTCAAGGCTGTAGAGATTTCATATTTTGGCTATCCCCCCTAACACACCCTCTATTAGGGGGGGTAGCCAAAATATGACAGCTCTATAATCTATAATAACGCGTGAACCGGGGTATGAGTGTATGAATTTTGAAATGAAATTGCGTTACGTAATACATTCCCTAAGATCTCCTCAAAACTTCACGATTACACTACCCCAAAGTTTTTCCAGTCGGCAAATCTTTGAGAGTCATTTGGTAAATGTTTGTGGTGAGGACCTTTTTTTCTTTTTTAGCCATCAAAACTTCCGTGTAAAGATTTTTGGGCTCCATTTTTTTTTGCAGGGACGTCAAGTTTGGTAGAAACCGCCAGGGACAAAGCTTTTTCCCGGAGGGTATTTTTCAAGGCGCCAATTTTTAAATTTTTATTTAATGGATCCAAGTCTGGCAGAAACCGTCAGGGACAAAGCTTTTTTCTGCAGGGTAGAGGAAATGCGCCTAATTTCGGATGGTTTCCAAATTTCGGATAGTAGTGTATTTAAGATACTGTCTGCAAAGGTAAACAGAAACCTACTTTTATGTGAAGCCAAAAGTCAAACTAAATCCGTCCTGTAATATGATAACGGTAGAGCTTCTCCCCTTTAAATGGCAGCACAAATCGTTTATATTGCAAATGGCAGTTTTGTGCTCAGTTGCATTATTATGCTTGTTTATTTTATAAATAATCGTTATAAAAGTTCGTGATTCTGTCTTGAGTAAGTTATGATGTTAGTTAAGTTGATCCACTATTCATAATTAAGCAATTTGAAAACGTAAACATTCTACAAATTTCTAATCTAAAAAGCAGAAAGTTGCCTAATTTCGGATAGACCATTTTGAAAAAACGAAAATTACCTAAGATACTAAGATATTCGAAATTGGGAATCTAAAATTATAGTTCCTATAGTATTTCGTAGAAAATCGCTTAATGATTAAATTACGTCTTAAATGTGAAGGAATAACAAGAAACATAAGCAATGGGATCCAGATCTACTCTTGAAAAATTTTTTTCGGATATGTCCGAAATTAGGAGCCCTTTTTCAAATGCACAAAAATGCGCTGATTTTTTGTAACCGTGTTTTTTGGAAAAAATAAACTGTAATAAAATTGCTTTTATAATAAATCATGGTTCGCTATAATAAGTTGTATCTGGTTATATAAAAAAAATATCAAAAAGTAATACCGAGTATTAAATATTGAATACATTGTAAATGGTATCCGAAATTAGGCGACTTTCCTCTATGGTTTGGAGCGACAGTTTTTTAATTGCAGTGGCGCCAAGTTTGCTAGAAACCGTTAGGGACAAAGCTATTTTTCTTGAGGCTATTTTTTTTTGGGCGCCATTAATTTTTCGTAGGGGTGGGTGCCAATGTGTTTTGTATTTTCTTATTCGGTATTTTTTATTCTTATTCGGCATATTTGCCAGTCACACCCCACAACGAAAATGCCTATATCCGGCCCTGAATATTTGCAAAGATTTTCTAATGTAAATTTTAACTTATGAACGTTTAAACTACAAACTAGTAAAAAAATGTAACCTTTATAACAAACAATAACAGTTGTACTTCCTTTTATACTATAGGAAATTAAAAATTAAAAGTAAATTAATATAAAAAATTAAAAGTAAGTAAATTAAGCACGAAACAAATTAACTTTTAATCAAACTTTTTAGTTTTTGTAGGAAACTGACAATTTTCTAGTTAGATCCTAAAGAAAATTGTCTATTGACGTCATTTTATTTCGGGTCAAAGTTTTCTTAACTTTGCGTTGTGTTCATTTACGTTACAGATATTTTTGGTGTGCGGTTTAATTTATTTATATAAAAAGAAATGAGCTCGGCTTTTAACTGTTTCCTAAGGGAAATTTCCGGAAAGGTAGAAAAGATTGATTTGGGATAAAACATTAGAAAAGATTGCCTTATTATCGTTTTATGTCTTAGTTCTAAATGGGATTATTATAATTACTGGCCACAATATATGACATTTTTATGTATTTTTACTCAAGAAATCTATATTTTTACAAAAAATCCAAAAAAACAACTATACATAAAAATTTTGGGGCAAAAAGCCTCACATATTTTGTCCGTCTAGGCACGCCTCTGGATAAATTTAAACAAATATATTTTAATTGCCCTTATTGATACTAGTATACATGCAAAACTCTTCGCTCTAGCTTATAGGGTACCAGAGTTATTAATTAAAAACCCTATTTTTATTACAATTTTAAAAGGCCATAGCTCCCTTAGGGCTCATTTCCGGACCAACCTCTATAGGAACTTTTTTTGATATTTTTGGATGTAGAATCATCTCTTAAATATTGGCATGCCAGTTATTGATCACCCCGTATTTATTAATTTATCATATTTTTATTTCAGGTGCCATTAGAAGTAATCGAACAACTTATTTTAAATAAAAAATTATACAATATAATTTTAGAAAACTATCCTAGTCTACTACTATGTAGAAGCCTTTCAGATAAAAACCTAAATAAACTAGCGGCAGATAAAGATGTTTCTTGTGATAGAGTTCCTGTTACTTTTTCCATGAAATTAAAGAAAACTCCAGTATCTAAAGGACCTATTCAAGAAAATCAAATCCTTTCCATATATCTCTATATGGAGTTTAAAAATCATTGTAAGGAATAGTAAAAACAGCTAGCGACATCTACTGCTAAAAGCAGAGACTGGATAAACCTGTAGTTGTCCTTACTACCGATATGTGGCTCTGAAGAGTGCTAAAAAGCACGAAATCGATCAGTCACTTCGGAGGGACGACTACGTTAATCAAACAAAAGTCGTTTTAAGGAATAGTAAAATATTTATTTATAGATTTTTTAAATTTGTAAATATGATAAAGTTAGAGCCTGGATGGGGAGGTTTGTTACGGTAGGTAGGTAAATAGGTAGTTTCATGCGGAAACACTCAACCTACCCTAACAAACCTATCTAGTGCTCTAGATAAAGTTTAACATTTTATTTTAGGGCATATCCACAGGCTCTCATAAAAACATAGTACATAAGAATGCGATTCCGTGATTGGCTTGAAGTGCCGCCATGTATCTTGTAAGCCAATCACGGTACCGCATTCTTATGTACTATGTTGTTATGCGAGCTTGTGGATATGCCTTTAATTTTCTAAATTTTTACAGTGCTATAGAATAGAGATAAATCTTTCTATTTTGTAGCAAACAAAAATTTAGTCCTGCAATTTCAGAAAAAATCTAAAGCTTGACAATTTTCAATAACACCAATAATAATATATTTTTTAGATAGTTTTGGGATGGGCTGGTGACCAAAAATGGATGAATATCACCAAAACATACGCAGTATCTTTAGTTTTTTGTGGCCTATCATGCGCTGGTATGATGTTTTTCACTTCAAACTTCTTAATGCTAGAAATATGTTCAGGATTTTTCGGACTTTTCCTATCGAGCAGTTTTTCTTTTACACCCGGTATATTGGTAGAATTGGTACCATTGGAAAGGTTTACCATAGCTTATGGGCTACAGTTAATGTGTATGGGCATTGGTAACCTTCTGGGACCTCCATATGCAGGTAAATAGCGTAAATTAACATCTTAAGATAATAACATCAAGCGCTGTAATTTCCCTCATATATTTGTTAATAAGACGATTTCCAGTTCATATATATATATATATTTAATATTATAGTTTCTCGAATTTTAGTTTTAAAAATGACATTGTATTCCATTACTGGTCGCCTTAGTAAAAATAACAGAACAACGTTACGTTTTACGTTATCATTAGATAATGGCATATGCCATTAATATCGCCATGTTACATGAGGTATATTCTAAATATTTATTTTTTCCTTTTCAACAATGTCAACTAAAAATCAAAACATATACATTTTAGTAATCTTGTTTTTTGTCTTTGTTTTCTAGGGTTGTTGTTCGATATAACGGGAACATGGGATCAGTCCTTCTATCAAGCATCAGTATGGATAGCGATATCTGGGTTATTAATTGGAATTATACCATATACAAAAAATAGGAAAATTATAGGAGAAGGTCCTGTTGAAAAAGAACTAGGAAGACCAAAAATATAACAAGAAAATTGAAAATCATGGAATAAGTCAATTTCTATCATGTGGAATATTCAATATTCAATATTCGGTTTAAAATCCTACCACTTTTTTCAAACTTTTTTAGTATTTCCGTTGCCTTAGGGACTAGACGACAATTATTTTTTTTTTCACGTCTAGATTTTAAATTGCTATTGTTTACGTTAATTTAAGTTTTAAAACCATTTTGCTTGATCTAAGGCTTTTTGTAATTATTATGAGCTACTAGTTTATAAAACCAAATCTTTCCATAATAATTAAAAAAGAAAATTAGAACGCAGACGACAACCAAGGTTAAATGAGTTGCTACAACCCTAAATGTTTCACTAAAAACTTGCACTTTACTGTATTTTAAATAGTCGATCCTATATATCAGACGTTTTAGGCTTTTGATATAATTTAAAATTAATTTAATTTAATTAAACCTAATGCGTATAAATTAATTAAATTATATCATTTAAAAAATTTAAAATTTACATTCTTTTGAATTAAAAATGGCGCTATATACCCTAAACAAGGATGCTTGATTTTTAAGTTTTTTTTAACTCGCATTTTTAAGTAATATTTTTATGTATAAAGTTAAATATGGAAAAATAGTTCCGTAGTCAAAAAAATACTATATAACCCATAGTAGAGACTATTTTAGTCTCAGGTCCATTATATGCCTCGGGATATAATAAAATACTTCTCTACCTTGGTATATAATATACTCTTTTTTTTCCAAAAATGTATATATTAATTAATTGAAAAATTTGGTACATTTTTAAAAATGTAGAAAAATATATTTGTTATAATTATTACAAATGTATATATGTAAATAATTTTAAATATATTTAATTTTTTATTGTGATAATAATTTTACGTGTCACCTTGTTTTTAGTTATATTACCGCACAAGTTTTATTATCATATGTCTGCCATATACAGCGTGTTTACAGCATAAACCAAAGATTTTTGGACACACTGTATTTTATAGTATTTATAAATGTACCTGGAACTATTATATGCTTTAATGAAATATTAAATACAATTGTTAAATTTAGATATTTATATATAAGGGAACGTTTAAGTATTACGTAACGCAAATTTTCATCATTTTGGACTCCCACCCCCCTGTAACCCTATTTTCCTATACCATTAACATGGGCGTAACACTCCAAAATGACCCCCAACCTCCTCCTAGGAGCGTTACGTAATACTTGAACGTTCCCTAACTAATGTTGATTTTTTAAAATTTAGTATAGGTATAGGTTATCTATTTTTTTTATATTGTAAATATTTTATTATATTAATTTAAAATGATATTTGTCTTAGCTTTAAGTTTCAACTTAATAAATAAAACAAAGAGGCCTTAATATAAGTTTATAATGCGTTTATTTTTTTCTAATTACAGTAATATAATAACTATCTATTGTTCAAATTAAAATATTAAATTAAGAACTAAAAATAACAAAAATAAATTTTAAATTTAAATATTTCAAAAATATTTAGGAAGATCATATTTATTGTAGCTTTAACTTTTAAAAAATAGAAATTATTTAATACTATTTAATTTCTAAAAGTCATAAGAATTTCTTTTTAAAATACTGAGTTTTTATACAGGATTATTGAGAAAAATGCAATTTCGAACACCCTAGTAGAAATATTTGGTTAAATTAACATTTTTAAAACGTAATATTTATTTTGAAAATTGATGTTTTTTGAGCATGTTAAAATGTTTTATTTTCCACCAGGGTATCACCTAAAAGGACCCTTTATTTTAACAGGTAAATTTTAATATTAATATTTTTGTGACGAGTTTTCTCAAAATTAACTCATCCTACAATTATTATCTTACAGTGGTATTGGAAGTAGTGGATATTTATTTTTAAAAATCCATAACTTTTTAATATACTATACAGATTTTTGTTTTTTTATTTTCTACCGGTCTAAAGCTGTTTTTAATGAAAATATATAGAGTCTGGACCAGTCCGGCCTTTGCACGACGCCGAGTCAATCCCCTGATTTAGGGCGCTATCCCATAGGGGCACCAGCAAGAGCCGTTAGGGGAAAAGTTTATTTTTTAGTCATTGAAAATTTCACCAGTGGTAGAGCTGTTTGCCAGAGTTAAGGAACATTTTTTGGACATGAATATTTTTGTCAGGGTAAAGCTCAGTTGTGAGGAGGACCTTTTTTTAGTCATAAAAATTTCCGTCAGGGTCTAGACCCCTAAAAAATATGTGTACATAGACTTCCGAGATTTTAAACATAAAAATCTATGATTTTTAAATGTACGGTAAGATTTCTAAAAAATCTTAAAATTTTTGAAAACCCCGTGAAGGACTTTCACAAGTGGTAAGTTAACCAGGTAACCCCCAAATCTGTTTTTGTTGTGTCTAGAATATTTAATTTTAAGTTATAGATCTTCAAAATGATCACCCACTGAACAATGTACAGTACTGTACACGTACACTAGTACATATTAAAGTTAATATTGGAATTTATATGTAGGTTTTACGTGCATATATATTATACATGTGTTTTCTTGGTAGGAAACTTTTAAAACATCTACATTAAACTAGAAAATTCTCTGCAGAAAATCTTTTCAAAAACTGACAAATTTTAAAATTGATAGCGAACTCTTTCAAAAATTCTACGGAAGCGTGGAAGGGTGACTATTATATTTTTTTTAGTCGAAATTTAGTAAATATAATTAATATAGTAATGCGGAAACGTTGCGAATGGAAGAAAGATATTTTCGGACCAGTTACATTCACTATTTTTGCTACGACCCCAACTAAAATAAATATTATTTTCTGTAAAAAAAAAAGAAATAAAATTATCATATTCAAAATTTTTAGATTGATTAAAATTAAATAACCATTAAAAAACACCAATACGTCACAGGAAAGTAAATAATTTAGCTGCAGATTTGCTAAAATTTTCGAATTTGTATGCGTCAACCTTGATAAATCCATTCAAGTTTACCTTGGCCCTTTTTGTTTGTTTTCTTAGATTAGACTGACAGTTAAGATCAGTTAGGTTTTGTTCACTTAAATTTTAGTTATCTCATCAAAATTAAAACGATTTAGAATTATCGTAACTAATAAAAAATGGACATATATCGAGAAACGTAAAAATATAACGGAAAAACGCCTAATAAAATGGTGAACATTTAAAAAAAATCATGTTAGCTTTACTTTTCCACTCATGTGATATTATTTCACACGCCTATGAAATATGACACTTTCTTACTCTCTAAATCGTGAGAAATTTGACGTTTTCATAACATCGAACTTCCACGCCTGCGTAAAATTTCTTTTTAAATACAACTCAAAGATTCACAATTGATTTAAATCGCCAATATCGCAAAGGTCTCATACAAACTTGATAATTTTGAGTAGATATTTTTTACAGTGTAATTATTTTTTGAAAATTTTGTATTGACTAAATTTTCTATGAAAAACTTAAAACCTATTCTATAGCCCTTGATATAATCACAGTGTTGCTTAATATTCCAAATAAAGTCAAGAAATTTTTGCATTATTTTATGTTTTTTTTTCTAAATAACTTTCCTATCAAATAATATAAAAAATTCCTTACTTTATTTTTTCGAATAAAAATTTTCAAAATTATTAAAACTAGTGCAAATATTGTATTTATTATTATTATAATTATTATTACGCGATAATCACTATAGTTTAACACGGTAATTTTATTTTTTTTCTAATAATATTATAAGGACTAGGTATATTTTATTGAAGTACCTACAGTTTTTAAATTTTTGAAAAAAAACCCTTTTTAAAATGGTGGCAGTTTAGATAATATACGCATTTTTCAATATTTGAATTTTTTCTTGCTTAATTTATAAATAATGAGCTAAGAGAGAGTTACAATGAATATTTGAGCAATTTATAAAAAATTGCTTATTTCACGAAAGAATTTGAATTTTTTTCTATACTGGAAATTTAATAAAACCTGCAGTGACTCATTTTCGAATGTATGGTAAAAGGCGAAGATCATACCAGTTCGGGTGCGACTCGCGTAATTTCGCCGAATCTTCGCAAAGGCGGGCCCCTTAGACGAAAGCAGAGGTATGAGTCACTGCAGGTTTTATTGAATTTCCAGTATAGACTATAATGAAATTTGTACTTTTTTCTAGGCTATTACGGAATCTAATTATATTTATAAGTATTATGTTATTAATATTATAATGGATATTATAATGGATAAATAATGACTTTTGGGTATCAGGTCGAAATCTTCTAAAAACACCAAATCCCCAATACTTTGCAACCCTATTATTAGCCCTAGAAATGTTAGAACCTTTTTAAACATATTTTCTAAATTCTATTCTATTTTTTAGTTGTTCATTTTACATTAATTATAAGGCAGTGTCAGTTAAAAAAAGAATCCCAAAAAATAATTTTTGGACTTATTTTTTTGTTCTAACTTATATTGCAATCCTATATTTCCACAGCCTTCCTATGACAAAGTTTTAATTGATCTCTACCTAAAAACTAGTTTATTTTATCCGGAAAAAAAATAAAGTTTATTGCAAAAAATAGTTGTTAGAACTAGTTTTTTTTTTTAAATAATTTTCCAATAAGGGCCATCCGTAAATGACACCCGTTGCTATGCTAACATAAAACACTAAGAACCCAGAGCCGAGATAGAGGGGGCCTTGTTTGCTAAAGGGGCTCCCGAAAATCTGGTGATGATTTTAGATCTATAGAACGAACCATAAAACTTTAAAAAACTCAAAAAGTCTGGACTTTTGGAATAAGCTTCATCTAAACCCCTACACAGTTGTATCAAATTTGTACCTAGTACTCCCTTTCCCTACCCGCGTGACGTTATTTATAGATGGCCCTAAATTGTATAGCTATAGTTTTAACTACTTAACCTTGGTTTATTTTATTACAATTATTGTAATATATTCAAATTTATTACAATATTTGTAATTTAAATTATTTAAATTGTATATTTAAGGTTTCTAATTTTTCCTAAAACTTTTTAAAACTACCTAATCAATAATCTACTTATTAAAAAAATAAAAGGGATAATTAAAAATTAAAATTACACCAAAATTTAATATAATTATTCAAAACAGTAGACTATTTTGAAGCAGTCTAATTTATTATATTTTTTATTTTAGAATATATGATTAGTCACCAAGAAAAGCACCTTAGTGGCTAAAAATTCCTTTATTCTTTTTTTTTATATAATGGAGACTGCCTGCTAATAAAACCTGTTTATTTCAATTAAATTGTCATGTGTCAAATAAAGAGGCTATAGAAGAAGTAAAAGAATACAGAGTAAATATTCGGCATAAAAAGAATAGTAGAACTACCAAGGCAGTTCGCATACGTGGTGCATATTTTTTTTCTCCTACCTAAAGCTTATTACAAATATCAGTTAAAAAATGATTTTGACATAAATGTCAGTTTGACAAATAAGTTGAAAAGTTAGTAGTTGTCTTAATTTTTTTCATTAATGACCGTTGACAATAAACAATGTAAACTAGCACCGTAATTTTACATAATAATAGTCCAGCCACACAACTATAGCCCATTTAAAAAAAAACAAATATGTAAAACGTGTTTGGGCGACATCTAGTGTTACTTATACCTAGTAGGCGTAAGCTAATAGTCCAAAGAAACATATTTTTCTACGACTGTCTTAAAATGTTAGTTAAATCGCACAAAAAACTTTTACGGCCCAGGTAGCAAGGGATGTTATATTACAAGAAATTAACATCACTTTTGGGTGTATTTTTAAACTAAATTATAACATCACATAATATTGAAAAATAACATGTATTTAACATCACATTTGCAACGTAATACGTGTGACGTGACAACCATGTTATTAAATAACAAATATTTAGCAACGCTGTGAATATATCGCATGTCACATATTAACGTGGCTTTCACGTGAATGTCATGTTATTTTGCTTCTCACCGACGTTCGAAGCAAAAAAATCGATATAAGATGATGTTGATAGAGTAAATTATTATAAGGAAATTGTATACACATTATACGATTTTCAATGGATAGGGGGCTGCCGGGCTTCTCAAGACCACGGACACGGATTAAAGGATATATTCTCCGCTTAATCTGTAATTTCGTATTTAGAATCTATCTGTTTCAATCTGTGATTGTTTCAATTACTGATTGATTTTAAATCCGATTTTTTTATAGGGTTATAGCGTTTTTAATGGTTTTAATTTAGAAAAAGCTAATATCCTAAAATATTATTTAAATATTAAAGTACCAGTAACGGCATCTATAAGATATTAGATATAACAGGAATGTGGATTTATGATGTCACAAACACGTTATTTTCGGGATGTCATTGTGTGATGTTATTAGGGGCGGACTTAGGACATCCCCACCATGCTACATTCTTGTTAAATGAGACTACAATCTTAACATCACATGTCACATATTAACGTGACTTTCACGTGAATTTCATGATATTTTGCTACCTGGGGGTATATAGCACATTTCGTAAGCGGATGACGGTATACCGCGGTATATAGCACATTTCGTAAGCGAATGACGGTATGTGACACATACCGTAAGGGTTTCATCAATGAAATAATACACAATTTACTATAAGATATTAAATTATTTGATGAAAATTAAATTATAGGATGTAAATTATCGTTTTTTTTTATTAAACTTCTGGTTATTATATAATTGATATAAAAATATGAATGCATAAAACTTCAGTAGTAGCAAAAGTATAGTCTACAACACGTGTAGAATGGCTATTCCTCACACGTGGACCGTCCCCCTCACCGCAGTTGCGGCTTGGGTGAGAAACATCCACTCGTTCGGAATATGCATCATTCTACACTTGTTACAGAATATACTATTCCGCGTGGCATTGCGTTCAGTGGACATATCATACTTTTTTTTAAAGACGCTGCTAATGGACTATAGTAGTGTGGCTGGGCTATTGTTGTGTGGAATTACGGCACTTTATTAGGTAGTAGAAACAAGACTTTATCAACATGTTTTTAACAATGTTCTATTAGGGTAGGAATAACAACTAAATAAATCTTATAATAAATTTATAGCTACTAAGGTATTTTTCTTCCGTGATGATTAATTTTTATTTAAGAACCTAATTTATAAAAATTCACACACATGTAGGTATACCGTATACAGAATGATACTAGTGCTGTAGTAAATTAAGAGTATGTATAATCTTTTTCTATTTTGCGACTCTTGTAAGCTCATAATCACACGCATTTTGCGTGTTCTTATAGGCCCATGAGGTCTGTACTTTTTGTTCTTTTGGGTTGGCAACAGACCTGGCCTATCGCTTGACATTTTCCGTGAAAATGTCAATGTCGCTTTGAATTTTCTACAAAATTTTGTGTTCAGGTTATTTTTACCATGTTAAAATTGTGCCTTGGTTAATTGCAGTAAAAAAGAGAAGAGATGACTATAAAATATATCAAAATATCATTTGTTCTTAGAATTTTAAACATTGTGTAAACTGTAATGCCGATCCAAAACAAAAATCCCTAAATCAGTCATCAATTTAAATGTAAGTTTTTTTAAATTTTAGAGCAAAATAGAAAAAATTGTATAAAGCACTCGTTTCATAACAAGTTTTTAGCGCACTAGTACTTTAGAAAACGTATGTTATGAAACTAGTACTTTAATATACTATAATACATCAATCTTAATTTACTTCTATTTTCACTAGTAAAATATTCACGCTGTTCTAGAAGAACTTTTAAATGACATGACAACTTCCATTTTTTTTTCTTTTTGGACTTTGTTATATGAGCCCTAATTAAAAAAATAAGACCAAAATTTTAAAAATCGTTAGAGCCGTATTTGAAAAAAAGGTGTTTTTTAGAAAATATCTCTAATATTTCACTCTATCATACTCGGTTTGCCCTCGATATCTCGGATTTTGACTAAACTTGGCATAGTGGTACCACTATGGTACCTAACCAGTCCATCCAAATTTTTTTCAAAACGGTCCATCCGTTCACGATACTGGGTGTCCCACCAAATTCTTGAAATAGCTTATCTCTGTTATTTGAAAAGGTATTTTTTTCAAAAACGGCTCTAACGATTTTTAAAATTTTGGTCTTATTTTTTTAATTAGAGCTCATATAACAAATTCCAAAAAGAAAAAAAAATGGAAGTTGTCATGTCATTTAAAAGTTCTTCTAGAACACCGTGTATTTCTTGTGTTTAGATTTTTTTAAAGTTCTGTAAATTTTACATTATTTTCTAACACCTAAAATATAAAAAATAAAATAAAAAACAAAAAATTCGAGTTTTATAATGTTTTATTTTAATAAAAATCCCTATAAGGGATTTATTTGTTCTTTTATATACAATAATGAAAAATAAACAAAAATGAAGGAAAACGAATTACACAATTACACATGTAAGGGGTCATTCAAAAATTATGTAAAAGGTTTTTCTATTAATCAATGAGGGTGAATTTTTGAAAACGAGCCGACAGGCGAGTGGCCTAATCACCCGAATCATTAATAGCTATTATGCACGAGTAGAAAACTATACTTTATCCACGGTCGTTTTACATTATAAACGGTTTATTTTTACAGACCCGTGATTATTAGGCCTATTAATCACGGTTGTGGATAAAAGTCTTATTTGTATTGTAATTAATAAAAATGCAATTAAATAAAAAATATGTTGAAACTTAATTTTAATAATATGTAGATTTTAAGCATAAGGAAAAATCTTACGTAAGATTTTACAAGACCTCCTAACCCTATTCAAAATATAATAAGATTTTTGACCAACGAACTAATAACTCTTCTCTCTAGAATAGGCATTTCATTTGTAAAAACTGACAAAAACGTAGCCAACATATACATTTGTCTGTCTTACTCACACATCTTTTTTCTAACAGAGACAACAATAACAGTTACTGGTAATTGTTATTGTTCAGGCCTGAATATACCTACTATTTGTTTACAAACCAACCTGAGATGTTGGCGATACTTTATATTAACGGTATGCGTATTCTAGAGAGAAGAGTTGTTAGTTCGTTGTTTTTGACTAAACCCCCCTCCTTTAAAAATCTTACGTAATTTATGCACGACCCCTAACGCAATGGAAAATTAATAAAATAAGAAAATAAAATTATATTTTAAATAAAATTAATATTAAAATTCATAAAAACCTAAAAAATAATACTAAATCAAACTTTTATTTCATACAATAAGTAATAGGAATTTAAGGATCAAGCGAAAAAGTGTATATTTTAACAAGAGTGAATACAAAAACTTAAAAAAATCAAGTTTATTGACTTTTAAATTTTAAAAATAATTAAAATACTAATTTTTACACTGTTGTTTAAACATTGCATTTTTTTGATAAAGCTGATTAAAAAAGCGGGAAGTAACATAATTCGTTAACAATTTATTTTCTATTGGGAAAACCCACTTTTTCGCTGATTTCCTCATTTTTTTTTATTATTTACAGATCTGTTTAAAATATTTTAGAACCTGAGATTCGAAAATATCTATTATTAGAAATTTTCTACTTAAATATAGAGTGTCTCAAAAATAAACTTAATTACTTAAGTTAAGAGACATTCTATATGATTAATTTATATTATTTTGGGCTAGTTATTATTAGTAATAATAACCAATAGGAGCTATATAAATTGTCAAACGTTCAAATATCATTAAAAAGTTGGAGGTAATTTTAAGGTTGGAAGGAGCTTTTGGAACTACCGAAATAGGATCCCTGAAAAACTTAGACCTTTTTATTTATAACACAGATCCACAAAAAAAGTCGGCTTCCAACAGGGTTCCGATATATCGTTTTCTTTAGATTTTGCTGAATCCGGAACTGCACGAAGAAATTTTCCATCACCTCAAGTTTTTGAGAAAAATGAGCTTAAAAGCGTCAAAAATGGCAAGTTTTCGTGATTTTGACAGTATGTTTCTGAAAACCCAGACCTGACCTCCATTGTGCGGCCAGAGTCCGCTTCAGCGATCGAAAATCTATAACTACGCTGTTAAAAATGACGGGTCTGGGCGGGTATAAATGGTGCACAAACCGTACTTGAGCGGATGAGATTCACCCGCTCAAGTACGGTTTGTGCACCATTTATACCCGCCCAGACCCGTCATTTTCAATAGGGTACTTTCACATAAGTTATAAAAAAATAATCACGCCTCTTAGTAACCGTTTTTTTTTTTTTTTTTTTGTAGATCTGTGTAACTTTTAATCAAGTTATTCCAAAAAATAACCATTTTTCACGTTTTCCTGTAGGTACAAATGTACACTAATCACCTCTATTTTGTACCTACAATAGGATTTTTATGCTTGTCCCTATAAATATAAAACAATTGGTTAGAACCAAAAGAATTTTTTATTGCACTGTTTTATTTAAATAACTTTTGATGTGTAAAAAAAAAATAATTGTCCGTCTGCCTATCATACTTTTTCTAAGCACCATAACTTAAAAATGCCTTAAACTTTAATGAGGCTCATTTGGAATACTTGGTTAAAATTAAAGGCAAGAAGAAATAATAAGCGATAGATTGCTTATTTCTTTGTCGACTTATAGGACCAAGACTTGAATGAGTATTTTTAATTTTTTTACGATGCCTTAAATATCGAGGAAAAATACTTTAGTTAAGTAATATTATTGCTATAGGTGCATAAATATTTTAAATATTTTGTATTGGTCTAAATTTTAATTTCTAGTCTAGATGTACTAGCAAAATACCCTACGAAAAACTACTCAATTTTTAAATATTAACTTTATTTTGAGCCCAATTATTAACTTTTTATATAAATTTTGTTTTATACCAATATTTTAGCAACTTATTAGATACTTCGTTGAAACAGCACTTATACTCCACGTTATATTAAGAAAAAATTATATTTATTAAATTATTTATTAAATTTTTCTTTAAAAAACAGTTATGTCCTTTTATAGCAAAATTATATAGGTGAAATAGAAATATTAATTGGATAAGATTATAATATTATAAATGTTGTTTCTGGATTTAAATTAGATTTCTTACTAGGACATTTATTAATACTAAAAAAAGGACCTTATTAGATTCCTTAAGAAAAGAACTGGAAAAGAAATAAGTTCCTTAAATCTGTATCGGATCTTATCTAAAACTGTTAAATTATGATTAAATTTAAAGTAAACGCAAATAACAAAATTTAATTGGATTTTACATAGCTACCCTTTCAATGAAGTACTTGAGTTTCTGAACACCCTGTATACATTTTTTTAACCGGTTGAAAACTAGGTTCAAAATATTTTTTTAAGTTCACTTGTGGAATTTTAAATATGGTTATCATTATCCATATTTGTTTTTTCTTTCTTTTTTTAATTAGGGTCGCCTCCATGTAGCGGCAGCTAGATAAAGTGACCCTATTTTTAATGCAATAAGCGAATTAACTCCAAATTTAAGCCTCCTGAGTCCCTGCGTCTACCTCCGAACAATTTTCCTGTTTTGCAGTATTTTTTTTGTATTTTTTAATGGCAGGCACGATGAACAGCATAACGCCGGATATTGCTATGAAACAACCTGCCAGATAGAATGACAGATCGTAGCTTGACGTAATATCGTATAACCAACCTGAAAAAAAAATAAAAATGTTAGTTTTTAAAGAAAATTAGCTCCTTCAAATAAAAATTAACCCCTAAAAGATCGATTTTATATTAGTTTCGACCAGGGTGTAGTAATATAAATTCGTTTTCACTTAATTATGGTATATCTACACTAAATTTCATAATATACTATAGTATATTATGAAATTTAATGCACGAGAATAAAAACTTTCCACCACATGCCAGCGGAGTGAAAAAATCATTCGAGTGACAGTAGCAAACGATGGGCAACGAGACTTCCTTATTGTTTTGAAGTATACCGCAACAGTGAACTTCCTACGCGGACGAAGTCGCGGGTATATGCTAGTATTTTATATATTATATAAAATACAGCCGGGAAAAAATAATGAAGTAAAAATGGTCACCAGCTCTTAGACTACTAGGGTGGCTGATACTATTGTCTTACCTCCTAACGGCGGACCAATCAGATTAGCGACACCCTGGACCAATAAAAGTAGTCCATACGCATGGGTAAATCGGTCTAAAGTGATTAATTCCACCAAAATAATGCACGTTAACGAATAGTTGGCAGCAATGAAAAAACCAAAGCACCCAGAAACAAAAGATAGCGTCCAATAAGTTTTTAGTATAGGGACGAGGGCTATCACCGCCCCACATAGCCCCATACAGCAGGCGTAGATGAAACTTGCGTCGGCCCACGCCTGGTCGCCCAACCATCCCAAAATAATCTGAAAAAAGAGAAATAATTTTAGTCATATTTGTTTTTATTTGCTTATTTCTAATTTGACAAATCCCCCATTTTTTTGTTTTTTATTTTACTATAATATTAATTTTTTTTTCTAAGCCTAGTATCTAGGTTTTTATGTTTTTTTTTGTACTACCAGATACGTAATGCAAAATTAAACAAAATTTTTCGACGGCCCCGGCTTCGATAGTGGGAGCCCCCCAAAAAAGCCAGGGATAAAGCTTTTTTTCAGGGGCAAGGACCTTTTTTTTTAGATATTGAAATTTTTTGCCAGAGGAAAAGCTTTTTTTCAGATGGGAGAACCTTTTGAAAAAATCGGGGGCCCGGAAAATGTCGGTTTGTATGTCGATCTATCGATATAACTTTTGAACGGAATGTCCAGGATCTTTGTAGATTTACTGTACAACTGTATTGCAAACAAATTTTGGATTTATCTGATAGTAGTACAAAAAATTGTAATTTGTAATTATTTTAAATACTAAAATTGCTTACCTCTCCCAACATGTTAACAATCCCAATGATCGAGATCAACATCGAAGCGTCCTTATCCGAAAAATTCAAACTTCTAGCGTTATCCGTGAGGTAAACATATGGAACATCGTACCAAGTATACAACAAAAAATTCGATATCGCAAATAACAAAAATTTGGGATCCTTAAAATGCGAAAAATCAAACATATCAACAATTAAATCCCACAAATCCCAAAGTCCCGCGAACCACTGAGATTTCTCCTTCGCTATAGTTGTCATAGAGTTCCTGTAGATGTCAGGGCAAGATGAAGCCCTTAATCTATATCTGTTTATGTTCAACATGGCGCCTCTGTACGTAACAGACAGTCTATGAATCCTTAAATCTCTTAAATATGCCGTGGTAGTCTGTAACTTCTTCTGAGGATTCATTCTAGGGGGGGTCATCTGATTTCTCTTCAGCCACCATAAATAAGCAGAATCTTCACTGTGATTTACAGCAGGGGGTGATGTAGCGGTACCTTGACTTTGCGCGAATTTAGAAGACATGTGATTTAAGTCATGCAGTCTGCCAGATTCAGAAAAACTTCTAGATGGAGTTAAAAGGTTTGGATAGTTAGTTAGAAGCACGTTGTAAACGTTTTTATGAGTTGAGAGTAGTTCTAATACTTCTATTGGTACTTTTTCACCATTACATACATAAGTTGGTAAATTAACTAATGAACTACATAACCTATCAGGGTTTTCTAAGTCTTCATCTGGATCTGGTTCTTTATGTTCTATTATAGGCTGAAGTACGCTAGCCGTGTTCGTACTATTTGACACAGAAAAACTATCTGCTGAAGATCCTTTATTTTGACGTTTTATTTTTCTGTTTCTTTTGCGTTCTTTCGCCAAGCTCTTTTGTTTCTCTGATGTCCATGGTAGATCTCTCATCAAAGCACCACAGACCACTAAATTAAGAAATAGTCCTGCTAATATTAAAGTAGTACCTCTCCAGCCGTACTCGTCTAGTAAGGCTTGAATCAAAGGTGCGAAAATAAAAGTACCTATACCGCTACCACATACCGCTAAACCTGTGGCAAAAGATCTCTTTTTATCGAAGTAATACGCTACTATAACAACGGAAGCTACATAGCACAAGCTTAAACCAAAACCTGCCAAAACTCCGAATGTAATACAAAGAACCAACATACTGTTAGCTTGTGAAGATATGATAAAACCAAGACATGCTAACAAAGCACCAAATATCGTTACTTTTCTACATCCATATCTATCCGTAAGAAAACTGGCTATAGGTCCTGATAGTAAAGGCATAGCCATGAACAAACCTCCTACCCAAGCCGTAGTTCCTCTATTCTCACCGAAATAGTTTAGGAACTCTACGAAAATAACTCCAAAACTGAATGTTATACCATCCGCGATGAGGTTAACGACGAATGAAGCCATAACAACGACCCATCCGTATCCTCCATCTGGAGGTCTGGCTTCGGAAAGGATGATCGACTCACTACTTCCTGAAGAACTGCTGGAAGATGAACTAGATAGGCTGGAAGGACTTGAACAGGGGTCCTTGATAATCGAGGAATTACTTTGCTTATCATTGCTGGAATCGAACTGAACACGTAATACGGGTTTGTCATCTGACTTTTCTGATATATTATCGGTAATACATGGTTTGGTGAGTTTTTCTGGGTTGATTTCTAATTTTTCTATGGGGTTTTCGTAGATGTTGTTTATTAAGATTTTTGGTCTGTTCTTTTCGTTTAGGACTGTTTCTATGTTGTTTATTTTTGGACTTCCGTTTTGAAGTTTAGGAGAATTTTGACTAGACTGAGTTTTAGTTATGGCGGGTGGTTTAGTGGTGAGTAATGGAGAGTTTTCTTCATGGTTGTTTTCACTATGTATACCATTTTCATCGGAAAACCGATTATTTTCTTCGGAAAAACAATTACTTTCGACTGTAGTTTCACTATTTACAACATTTTCACTATTTAAATCACTTATATTACTGTTTTTGGATATGGAATTAGTGTCCGACTGAATAGCTTCCATTCTTTGAGGTCTCGGGAAAACTGCCTGCGCAGAGACGCAAGACTTGAGGAGGATTTTTCGGGAAGTTTCATACGTGTGGTTGGCAGCTGGTGCCGGTAGTCACTGGTTCTAGGAAGTTTTTCCATGCGTCGTAGGGGACAACCACGGGGGTTGAAGCACTAACTGAAAAAAAAAAGAAAAATTATTAATTAAAATTATAAGAATTAAAAAAAAAACAACTCTCTCGTATTAACTCAAAAATTGACAAAATTATCAAGACTTCTGCAAAGCTTCGAAATTTTATTCACAACCTTTACAGATGGGATATTTTTATTTAAGTAGATACAAGAACAAGCCGTAAAAATATGTAATTTTACACGTCCATATTTATACTTTTTTCTATTTTGCGACTCTTATAAGCTCATAATCACACGCATTTTGAGTGTTCTTATAGGCCCATAAGAGGTCTGTACTTTTTGTTCTTTTGGGTTGGCAACAGACCTAGCCTATCGCTTGACGTTTTTCGTGCAAATGTCAATGTCGCTTTAAAGTTGAATTTTCTACAAAATTTTGTGTTTAGGTTATTTTTACAATGTTAAAATTGTGACTTGGTTAATTGCAGTAAAAAAGAGAAGAGATGACTATAAAATATATCAAAATATCATTTGTTCTTAGAACTTTAAACATGGTGTAAACTGTAATGCCAATCCAAAACAAAAATCTCTTAATCAGTCATCAATTTAAATGTAAGTTTTTTTAAATTTTAGAGCAAAATAGAAAAAATTGTATAAAGCACTCGTTTCATAACACGTTTTTAGCGGTATACTATACCATGTTAGGTTAGTTATGAACGTCATAACATTTAGCACCACACAGCTGATTTTTTCAGGATCGCTTAATAAAAATATTTAAAATCAAGTGGTAACCTTGTCCGACAAAAATTTTCTGGCAATACCGTTATCGGACGCCCTAAATGTAAGGGTTGGTCCCAACAAAAAAAACGCCCCGCTACCGAAAAATTTTGACTGGACATAAAGAACACATATACAAAGTCTCAACGGTGAGGATAAAAAAAAAATCTACTGGGCGTGGGCTCTCGGACTATAAGCTTTCATTGGTTTTTATACTAGTATCTATTTTTTTGCGCATCGAAATATCAGTCATTTGGATCGGTTCACGTCGACTGCTCTATTTCAAACCACAGTAACCCATATCTGGACTTAAATCTTTTTTCCAGTAAATGTAAATTTGAGGTAGAATAAAACCAAACAAGCGAAAAACGTAGTTTATAATTACAATATCACATTTTAAAACTAATTTGACAAAAGCTTTGTAAGAAGTACGCAGTGGGCTGAATTGCCCTAAATATTTAACGTTAATTTAGAAAACTAACTGCAAATGAAACCGTGGATTTTAAATTAACTGCCGGATATAATTCTAAATTAAAATTTCATGAGTAAGAATATAGGTCAACTCATATTACTGCTAAGTAAGTAAAGTCTACCTTTAATAAGGTCACTTTATAATTATAACATTTAATTTTGGTCTGGAAAAACGTATTTTTAGCTGAAATTTTCATATATTACAATTACTAAGAA
This sequence comes from Brachypterus glaber, assembly GCA_958510825.1. Taxonomy (NCBI): domain Eukaryota; kingdom Metazoa; phylum Arthropoda; class Insecta; order Coleoptera; family Kateretidae; genus Brachypterus; species Brachypterus glaber. Next base: position 36,946,158 of record OY294051.1, on the reverse strand, counting down.
TTATGCGGTAAAAATTCGCTGTTTTCATGAAAATTTGCTGTCTGGAAATAATTACGACCGGGGCGATGCCCCTGGAGTAATTATTTCATTTGACAGCAAATTTGAATGAAAACTGTGAATTTTTCCCGATAATTCGAAGAATCATGTGTAATTCGGAAGATTATTGTTTAACGATTTATAATATTTCATACCAACTTTTATATTTTTTTCATCGCAAATTGGTATAAATTGTTTTATTACTTATCTTAATATTTTTACGGGCATATACTTTGATTTGGTTAATTTAATTACATTCTCAACTGCTAAACTAAAACCTTTTTGTCCATTTTTAAATTGAAAATTATGGTTTTGTCAATGGCTTAGTCACTACAGTACTGACTAGCGCGGTACTGCGCTAGGCTTGCAAGCATTTTTATAAAAGTCAACCTAAAAAAACTGTCATTACATTTTATAAAAGGAATATTTTGAGGGATTTTTTGGTAAATAATAAATTAATAACAATAATTATAAATAGTAATATATTTAATTATTAATTAGTTTTAGGTATGAAATCTCGTTGTAAAAGAGAAATACTGAAAAACAAAATACTACAGCGATTCTCACTAGAATTTTCTACAGTAGAAAATTCCTAATATAGCTATAATATGATTGGAAAAGATAGAATTGGTAAGAAGTTTGTAAGAATGAGTTACAGTCGTACAAGTCCTTTGCGAACCAAGTCTACATTACGATATTTCAAGAACACTTTGATATAGAGATTTTGCAATTTGGACTTCAAGTCTTTATGTTTATGCGTTCTTAAAATATCGTGGTGTAAAGTTTATTTTTAATTGCAGTGAAACCGTACCATTTTCATGTTATTTTTAAAAAGTCAATATAACTTACAACTATCTGTAAATATCGATACATGTAGGGCACATAATTTAAACACCTAAAACTCAAAACAAAAATGATCGAAAACTTTTTAAAACTTTGTCTCACAAAGATTGACTTCGAACTAAAATTTAGGCCAAAAATTAATTCAATTAATTACTAACTGCGTCTTATTAATTTGAAATTTTCGTTTGTAAACGAAGGTACACTTATTATTGTCAAATTATTTGGCATGCGAGATATTAAAAAAGTTCCAATAAGTTAGTCCCTTACGTCACGAGATAAAATTAAATTTGTTATATTGCTGCTTATAACACACCTAAAAATGATTAAAATTACACAGAAAGTTAGAAAGATAAGCAGGGGCGTGCGAATAATCTTAGTACGTAGGCCTGTGCCTGTGCCGTAATTAGATCATATATACATAGATATGGCATTAATGTTGATTTGTTTTATGTAGAACATATACAAAGCCAATTGTAAACAAACCACTATAGCGGTGAGGTTGTAGAAGGTGAAGTATAACATATTTGTTAACAAACCAACTATAGCGGCGGGTGGTGACCAGAAGCGGGAAGGTGAAATCTACCTGGATATAGCAATGAAAACATTTCGGTTTGACATGGACTCAATGCGCATCTAGGAGGGGATATATGATCTAATGTGCCGTACACAAGCATCAAAAAGAAAATTTTCCAACAATAAAAATGCGGCTTTTTTACACGTCGAGATCAATAACACTCGATTTTTACGTTCACCAAAATTTCAATAAAGAATCATTTATGACATTATGGCATTGACTCATTATCGTCACTTTAGTCTTTATTGTGAATCCCCTTTGCAATTTAGTCCACATCAAACTTTAAGCTTTCATAGAAGCCTAAGAGTTTTTTGGGGGCTACTTGGGATATATCTGCAGGTTTTGGGTATACCTGTTCTAGATATTGTAGCCTTTTGCGAGCAATGGCTTCGCAGAAGCACATAATGTGTTCGGCCGTTTCTGGTGCTTCTGAGCATAGACGGCAAATGTCGATTTCAGACTTTCCCATTTTTTAAGATGATATCCGCTGGATATCTAACAGTTATTATGTTGTTATGTGTCTGGGTAATGCAGTAAAATGTTATTGTTGACGAAGTGTGAGAAAATCGGTTTGTTTTTCCTTCGAAAATCGTTGGCAAGCATTTGCATCATGTGCATAATAATAAATGTGTTATCTTTAAAGAAATCCGCTCTATTTAGATTCGGATATTGATTTGTTCGTGAGAGCGCAGTTTTGCCAAATCGGCAAAATTTCAGACACTAACACGTACAGTAAACAAATAAAATAAAAATTCCAATAGTTAACACAATTAAAACAAAGCAGTTTACTGCTAGTTATTGTAAAAAATAATGTTTTTTTCTTTAAGCGTAATATAAAGTGATTATTGTTTTACAGCTGCTGGCTCACAGTCAAGAAATATCAACATATCCTTACTAGCAAATGATTTGATACATTTTACATCGGCACTAAGTCTTACTAAGAGTGCCGATGTATTGAAATCTTCGCCAAAAAGTCAAAATCTTTGACCACGTTTTTTTCACATTTCTCGACGTTTTAGACCATTCTGAGTCGAAATCAGTAAAAAAAAAAATTGCGTCTGTCTGTCTGTCTGTCTGCGTGTAAACTCTCTAACTCCATTTCTACATGAGATATCGACGGTTTTTTGCATATTGTTTCTTATCGTATTCCGAAGAGCTGATTAGATTTTGGGGGTAAACGATTGGGGGTAAGGGAGTAAAAATAGGGTAAAACTCCTATTTTTAGCGTTTTTTGTTTATAATTAAGGCAATTATTATTTTATTTGGTTAATTTAGCACGTATATCAAAGATAATTTTAAATTGGTCAAAAAATGTTATAAACAACGTTTTCCTAAAACGCATTGTTTTCGAGATATTGGCGTTTAAAGCAGTTAAAGGTGTTTTTAGCATATCTCACATACAGCCTGTTCCAGAACTCGCGTACCGAAATTTAAGAGGTGATTCTACATCCAAAAATATGAAAAAAAGTTTCTATAAAGGTTGGTCCGGAAATGAGCCCTAAGGGAGCTACGGCCCTTCGAAGATGACGTATTGAATGGGGAACAAAAAAAAGCACCAATAAATTTTAATGCTGCAGGGTGATTCTTCATTTAAAACTGAGCAAAAAAGTATTATACACCAAAACACCTAAATTTAATATTAAAGGAGTAATAGCCTTTTAAAAAGTAACGTTTTTGGTGGCACAAAATGTTACTTCCTCTTAATTGCATTTTTTTTTGATAACGGTTGCTCCTACAGTGTTACACTATATGATATTTTATATGTATTTTTACTCTAGAAATCTATATTTTTTACAACAAATCCAAAAAACATACACATAGAAAAGTTTGGGGCAAAAATGTTTTAAGCTTTTAAGTTATTTTGTCCGTCTGGGCACGCCTCTGGATAAATTAAAAAAATTAATTAACATAAACTTATTGCCCTTATTAATACTAGTATACATGCAAAAGCTCGCCGCTCTAGCTTAAACGGTACCCGAGTTATTAATTAAAAACCTTATTTTTATTACAATTTTAAAGGGCCCTAGATCCCTTAGGGCTCATTTCCGGACCAACCTTTATAGGAACTTTTTTTATATTTTTGAATCTAGAATCACCTCTTAAATTTTGGCATGCCAGTTATGGATCACCCTGTATTTATAACCCGATTTCAAAAAATTATATTTTAAATAAAAGCTCTTTTTAAGCCCTATAAAAAATGTTATATACAATTTTTTGCTATAATATAATGTTTTAAAGATACAGAATTTAAAATCAAACAAAACTCCTAGTTTGACATTTGCAAACTAGATGGCTCTAGTGTACAATAGTGCCGATGTTTTGACAGGGTTTCATCTAGTTTTTTTTTAAGTTTAATGAATGACAATTTTAACACGTCGAAGGACAGTAACGCTGAACAGCGTCATTTTAGTCGTCTCACGGTTGACAGAACGCTATACAGCGTCAAAAATTCAAAGGCTGTTATGTATAAATAAAGCCGTGAAGATATGTAATGCTACGCATCCCATTATATTTTTTTTAGCTTTTTTCAATTTTTTAAAAAGTTTAACACCCTATAACTTTTTTGTTTTTATGGGGATTACTTTTAAAACCAATAGGGATCTTCCTCTCATAGGACCTAATTTTTCCTGAAAAATTTAAGGCAATAGGATTATTCGTTCTTGAGTTATCGTGTTCACAAAAATCGTGACATCGGACTAACAGACAGACGGACAAACGACATTAAAAAAAAGAGTTGCTTATTTTTTCATGAAACAAATATATCCAAGAATTTTTTGTCTGCGACGATTTTTGAAAATTTGTAAAATTAGGAACTATCGTATAATTCTATTCTAGCGCAGGCGCTGTGAATAGTAAAAAACGGTACTGAATTGGTTACACACGAAAAATGTTTCTTTCAGCGTGTTAATAAATATTGGCGCTTGGGCGCGCCTTCGCCAAAATTGCAACAGGGTTATTCTTTTAAATGGTACACCCCCGTAACTTTTGCGCTATTTGAGATATAAACTTTAAATCTGGAATACGTAAATCACAAAATTAAAATTATCGTTTGCCATATTTTTAAATTTTTTATTCGGTAAGGGGGGCAATGGGGACCAATATTTCAAATGGCACCAATGGGGACCAATATTTTAAAGGGCACCTTAGGTCTTGTGATACTTTATTTTAAAGAGATAAAAATTCTCTATTTAACTGTGTAACTATTAATTTTTTAATATTTTTTTTTGAGGATTTCTTTTGTCCACCACTGCCCCCCTGGCGCCGCCTTACCGAATAAAAAATTGAAAAATATGTCATATGATAGTTTTAAATTTAAGCTTAAACTGAAAAAATAAGGAATCAAGGAGTATTATTAAAAAATTAAGAAATTCTTGATCCTTACTCATATTGGAGTTGATTTAAATAAACCATAGAAAAAATGTTATCTCTCCAAAATATAAATTTATTGTCTATTAAACAAACATTACAGCGACAATTGTTTCGACTTTTTTAACATAAAGTCATTTTCAAGCTACAAATAATGAAAAATTAGGTTGAAAATGGTACAATTCCTTTTAGAAAAACTTACTTTATGTCATACTGACCTTAACTCTATTATTTTTATAAAATCTTAAAAATTTAAACAAAAAGAAAACTACAATAAGTTAAAATAAAATAAATTAATGAAATCTAAAATTTTAAATTGAATAAAAATCTGGGACATCTATCATAAAATAATCCAAACTATACTTCAAATAGACTAAAGGAATTATCTTTAAACTGCAAAAAAGGTAGATAAATATAAAAAAAGGAAAAAGATTAATTTATATTTAACTTGGTAATTGGAATAAAATTGAAGAGGTGGCAGCAAATTCACATCAAAAACTCAAAAACAAACCAAAAAGGGAACAAAATTTTTGGAAAAGTTTTTAAACAAAAATATTTACTCCAAAGATTAATGCTCTGTAAGGGGACAGGCAACAATCTCCGGTCTAACGTTTAAAACATTATTGTAAACATAAATGTTCAAAAAATCTATTTGTTCATTAACTAACCTATCCCTATGGAACCTTTTGTTGTACAAAATGGCAAATTGTTCTAGCAGATCTGTAACTCTATCGTTCCTCGAAATATGCAAAACGCTTACTTCATTTTCATAGTCATGGTTGTTGCACAACACATGGTTGGCAAAGTTGGACTTATAGTTCAGACCTGCTAGATCAACATTATTTGCACGTAGTAAACGAAAGTGTTCGTTGGTTCTTATACAGATTTTACGATAACTATGGCCTATGTAAAAGCTATCACAGGAACAGGTCAGTTTATAAACGCCGCTCCTTTCCAAAGGATTAATTTTGTCCTTTTTATGGGATAATAGGAGGTTGAGGTTAGAGGGGGCTGAAAAGGACACGGAAATTTTAAATTGAGATAGGAGTTTTTTGATTTTAAAGAAGGGGGACCTATGTATGGAATACTACAAAAGGATGATGGGTTTAGGGTTGAAATAGGTATAAGGGAGGTGACTTTTGCTAAACTATATTTATTAAGTTTTTTACTGTAAAGTTTTTTAATTATATTTAAAGGGTAGTTATTAACTTCTGCCAAGTGAAAAATTGTGTCTAACTCTATTTTGAAATCTGATTTATTAAGGGGTAAGGAAAATAATCTGTAAAAAAGGGAATGGAAAGCTGCCATTTTATGGCTAAAAGGGTTAAAGGCTTGAAAAGGAATTAAATGGGAAGTTGTTGTGGGTTTTCTATAAATGGAGACTTGCAATTCACTATTAATGACTGTAAATTTAAGGTCTAAAAAGGGGAGTGAAGAATTAGACTCGATTTCCACTGTAAATTTTAAATTGGGGTGTAGACTATTTAAAAAATTTAAAAACGTTTGAATTTCTTGTTCATTACCTTCAAAAATCACAAAAATATCATCCACGTAGCGGGCATAAAATTTTATGTGCTTTCTAAAAAGGCAACTCTTAGAAAGAAATTCATTTTCAAGATAGTCTAAAAATATTTCGGCCAAAAGGGGGGAGAGGGGGGAACCCATAGGTAAACCTGTTTTTTGAATAAAAATTTTATTATTGAACTGACAAAAATTTTGCTTAAGGCATATTTTAAAAAGTTCTAGGAGGTCATCACTGACATATTCTGGTAAGTTGGAATTGTCGCTGTAATGTTTGTTTAATAGACAATAAATTTATATTTTGGAGAGATAACATTTTTTCTATGGTTTATTATTAAAAAGTCCTTGAAGTTTTTTTTTAATTTTGGGATTAGGTTTTTAAACACTTATTTGAAGTTCAAAGAATCTCAAAATTTGAGTTAAAAGCTAATCTCAAAATTTAGCCGCTAACTGTTAGTCTCTTTGCGGACGAACCCATCGATAAGTCAAGATAAGTCAAAAACTTATGATCTAAATTTATTTTAGACCAACATTTTCTAAATATAATTTCTATTTAACGATTTGAGTGACTAAAATAGCAAGTCCGTCTATTTATACATTAATTCGCTTTTAAATAAAATAAATATCTACGTCATAACGCGTCAGGAGATCGTTTGCTTTAGTTTACAAAATATTGAAGAAAGATTAAATAAATTATAATTATTAATATATTTTTGTCTAAATTATACAAAATGCAGTATTTTATGCAAAGTGACTCAGAAAGTCTCTATTAATTGCTATCTACACACAGAAAAAATATATTCTAATAAGAATTATTTTGGCTAATTATCCGGAAGGGAAAGGCCAAGAATAAAGAGAGAGAGAGAAATATGACTTATTTAAATATCACAGTTATGATACTTGCTGCAAGTATAAAAATACTTTAATAAGCATATTTTAAAAAAATCAATATTTTGTTTCAAGTCCAATCAACGAACTAATAACTCTTCTCTCTAGAATAGGCATTTCATTCGTAAGAACTGACAAAAATGTAGCCAACATATACATTAATTTGTCTTACTCGCACAGCTTTATTCTAACAGAGACAACAATATCAGTTTCTGGTTATTGTAATTGTTCAGGCCTGAATAAACCTACTATTTATTTACAAACAAACCGAGATGTTGGCGATAATTTATATTAACGGTATGCGTATTCTAGAGAGAACAGTTATTAGTTCGTTGAGTCCAATGGACTGCCGCCTATCTAGATTAGATAAAGAGAGAAGTTCTACAGAAAGAGATAAAAGTATAATTATTAATGTTTTAAAATAAAATTATGCATATTTCAGGAAAAAATAACATTTTAGATTATATTTTAAATTACATTAAGGTAAGATCTTTGTTTTTTTTTTAAGTAAAAAACTATTTATTTTTATTTTTGTAACACAGCTATGTGTACAGTAAGTCTAAAGTTTCCTAGAGAACTTATGACCTACTCCTTAATTTGACAGTCATTGATAATACCCCGTTGTGTGTGAAGATTTTGTACTTGTGTTTGTGTTTAATAAGCTGCATATTATGCACATTTTTTTGTGGCACTTTGATAAAATCCAAATATAATATTTTTAGGGAATTTTCTTTTTGGGTTGGTATTGACATATAAGAAATACACTATAAGAGAAAGTCAAATACGTGACCGTGAAAAGTATTCAGGACCCGAACCTGTGTTTTGGCTTCTAGGTACGACTGAGCGATGGCGCCAGCTGTATATGAACTTGATTGTTTAGTGGGAGTGGGGTGAGGGGTAGTATATCTGTCAAAACAATTGAAATTTTACTCGTGAAATTTTACTCGTGAAATTTTACTCGTGATTTGCAATTTATTGTGCTTTTATACCGAACTTTTATTGTGATGTAATACAAAATGTGTATTGTACCGTTTTGCAACGATCAGTTAAGTAAACGTCACCGTTTTCCTAGTGATGCAAACTTATTTAATGTGTGGGTCAAAAACATTAATAGTGCCAAGTTAAATAAAATTACTAAAGGCAGGGACTGACCCTGTCTTGAAAAGCTTCTTATTATTTTGACTGAGCTATTTAGGGCAGGGACAGCCCCTACAAAAAAAACTTATTGATTTGAATGAGCTGTTTAGGGCTGGGACAAATGCCCTAAAAAGCTTCTTACCATTTTTACTGATATGTTTAGGGCAGGGATGGCCCCTATCGAAAAGAGCTTATCAGTTTGACTGAGCTAGCCTTAAACAGCTGTTTAGGGCTGGGATAGCCCCTGGCCAGAGAAGCTTATCGGTTTAACTGATTCATATTGTTTATCTGTTAAATGTAGGAATACTAATTACAAAAACTTTGCAAATGTGCTCTGCCCTTAGGCAGTATATTCTGTATGACACTCAATTATATATGAAGGCAAATGTTTACTCCTCATATATATTTATTTATAATAAAAAGTTAACTGTTAAAAGTACGACATAATTGTTTTAATTTCCTATTTACGTTTAAAATAAAATATATAAAAATCAAAGCCAAGTGTTTTTTTTAATTATATAGGTTTATTTAGCAAAAGATAAAATTTCATATTTTTAAAGTTTAACAAATTTTACATTTAATTAAAATTTCGATTCATATATTGTTATTTTTAATTAATGTGCGGGTTAGATAACCCACTTGTTAGACTTTAAAAATTTGTTTTATCTTTTGGTGAATAAAAAGTTTTAAATAAAAATACAGAGCTTTTCCCCATTTTTACAAAATTGATTTGGGAAAGCAATAGTAATCTTTATTACCGACTTCCGTAGGTTATCTGTATTATCGGCTGTCGTTGACCGTGAATTTAGTGAATTTTAAAAAACAACGGCTAATGGCGGTACAATAGTTTTCTATCTCTATCATTTGACTTTCTCTTATAGTGTATTTCTTATATGGGTATTGAAGACCAAAATTTATGTTGCCTAACGTATTGAACTGCTGTCCATTATTACTTGTTTTTCCAAAAAAAAATAGTATTATGGTCTGTTTTTTGAAGCAAGACAGTAAATCAAAAATCGCACAGTAAATATTTTTAAAACAGGTTTGAATAGTATACAGGGTGTTCCGTCAGGAAAGGGAAATATTTAAAGAATATGTTGTATAGGTCAAAATAAGAAAAAAGTTCCCATAAACATATGTCCACAAACGGCTCATAAGGGAGCTACGCCCCTTCAAATGGGGTACCAAAAATTTAATTTTAATTTAATAACTTAGGAACCCTTTGTGTTATAGCAACAAGGTTTTGCATGTGATCTATTTTTAATAAGGCCTATTAGCCAATGGTATTTGCATGTAGTCACTTAAACCAGGGGCGTGCGACAAGAGGGGTCTAATCACTTTTTGGCCCCAAACTTTTTTCTGTTTTTTTGTGGGTTTATTATTGGAATTATTAGAATAGTATTCTTTAGGTAAAAACACATTAAAAAGGTACTCTTGCTAAAATACTTTAGGATTAACCGTTTTCGAGAAAAATACAATTAAAGGCGAAATTACAAGTTTCAAGAACCAAAAATTAAACACCAAATTGTTGAAAACCAAAATTTCAAGGGTGTAGGTTAACTGTACACCAAAAACTAAGAAAAAAAGTTTGTATACAGGTAATTCCAAAAATCAATGATAAGGGAGTTATGGTCTCCAAAATTTTTGAAGGGTGATGGTACCTTTAAAATCGATTTTTGAACCTACACGTATAAAACTTGTTTTCTTAGCTTTTGATGTAGAATCACACTGCAAAATTAAAATTCTGGTTTTTAACATTTTAGTTTTAATTTTTGGTTCTAAAAAGGTGTAAGTTTGCCTTTAATTGTATTTTTTTCGAAAACAGTTAATCCTATGGTATTACAACAAGAGTACCTTTTTTATGTGTTTTTACCTTGGTTATAATATTCTAAAAATAAACCCACAAAAAAGTTGAGCAGAAGAAGTTTTGGGCAAAAAAGTGATAAGACCCCCCATTACGGACGCCCCTGGTTAAAGTAACTACATGCAAATACCATTGGCTGATAGGGTTTATAAAGCATAGATCACGTGCTAAACCTCGATGCTTTAACACAAAGGGTTCCGAAGTTATTAATAAAAAATCGAAATTTTGGGACCCCTTTGAAGGGGCGTAGCTCCCTTACGATTCGTTTTTGGACATTTGTTTATAAGAACTTTTTTCTTATTTTGACCTCTAGAATACATCCTTAAAATATTTCCCTTTCCTCACGGAACACCCTGTATGTTTGTATATAGAATATAGTTGTTTTATAAAATAAAATACGCAGTATTCCAGCCAAATTATTAAAAATGTCATCACTAATATTTTATCGTTCCTATAAAATTTAAAGGGAGCTAACGTGACAACATTTTCACGATTTACTTCAATTCGGTGTATATGGATTTAACCCGGTTTGCATGATCACTCTACAAATATGGATCGGGCCAGACTGGCCCCGCTAGGTAAGGGTTAATATTAATCAGGGGCGCATTTATTTCATTTTAGGGGAGGGGGCCATCCATAAGGAAAAAAATTGCGCTTTCACCAAAAATATAATTTTTAAGGTATTTCTATGCTAATATATCTCGCTGGGGGGGGCATGGCCCCCATGGCCCCTCCCCTAAATCCGCCCATGATATTAATGTTTATTTAAATATTACAAATGGCAGATTAACTCGAGTTTGGATCATAAAAGAACCGATATATTTTTATGGCAAATTTGGATTCATCAACAACAAAAATACGTAGAAATCCCCCCCACCCAGGCGGCAATAAAAATTGTAAAATATGACAATTCCGAATTATTAATATGTACTTAAATAATTCTGATAAAATAATAATAATAAAATTGATAAAAAATATAACAAAGTAATTTTAGTAAGTTTTTTGACTCGTGTAGACAGCGTGATAAGGTTTTTAATATTTTTCAAGTGTCTAATAATCAGGGTCGCTCCCATGAGGGAGGACCCAATCACGCTTGACTTGGGAAAATCCACTGTTCAGTTGGAAAAATTCACTGTTCACTTGGTAAAATTGAGTAAATTGGTGGAAATTGGTAGAAAGTTGGGAAAATTGAGGGGTACAGATGGGAAATTGGTTAGTAAATTGCGGTAGGGGCAAAGCATTTGTCGCTAGTGTGGAAAATTGGATTATAAAAAATTTATTATTTTTGTATTTATTACAAAAATAATTAGGATATTTAATAACGAAAAATGGAGTTAAGTGATCCTCGAAAAAAGAGGATGCAAGCATATCTTTCATCATAAAAGTCCGAACGATAAAAAAGCCCATAATTGGCTAAAAATAGAAGTATGCATATTTACAAATGCAAACAAATATATTTTTAAATGTTTTTATATTTTATTAATTTAATAATTAACTTTAAGTATTGTTTATTCAAGAGGCTATTGACTAAGGTCTAGCAAATATTATGTACCCTTTTGAGCTACTTTCTTTAAAAATTAATAATGAAAATTTACTTTACTTTTCCTTTAAATAACAGACAAAATTTAGAAAAGAAAATCCCATTTTTTAAACAGCTTTAACAAAAAAAAAGCAAGGCTCTTTTCTCGTCAAAATCTGAGGGAACGGAGCCTTGGATTTTTTTGGCTAAAGATGATTAAAAAACGGGGTGAAAAAGCTAATTTTTATCATATAAAATTCTTTCGGTCTGTCCATCTCAACTATGGTAAAAATCGGGGGAGTTAAAGATATCTAAGGGGATAAAATATATATTTTATCCAATACATACAGATAATGAGTCAATTACCAGCTTTATTTTAAATAGATAAACTCAATAATAACCCCCGCGTGGCTTTTACTTCATTGAGGGCCACTTGCACCAAATTTTGGTACGGGATTAACTCAGCTAAACCGAGTTTAAGTTAAAAATGCTGCGTTCTGATTGGCCATCCGTCAATTTAATCCAAGTTTAAAGTTAAACCATCATTGGTGCAAGTGGCCCTGAGTGGATAATTATTTATTTTAACCACTTAACTGTCACTTGTCAAATTATTTTCTTGTAAATGTCATTAAAATTTTTAATAAAAATATGAATTTCTAAGCTATTTATTGGATAAAACCTTGTATGGCACTCATGGGTAAACCGATATTGCCCTCTCGCAAATTAACCTGCTTGGCTGACGCCTCGCAGATGAATTTTCTGATGGGCAATATCTTACTTTACCCACTAGTACTATAAATAACTATTTTCTACGACCTAGTTAGTAGTTAGTGCGTATTTCCCATCCGTTGCCTATGACAACGGATGGGAAGTGACGATCAGCTGATTTAACATACCTGCTGTCAGAAACTTAGTAAAAGTCAAACACATAACCTCAAATTGACAAAATAATTTTAAGATAACTTTTGCGTTTTTTTGATGTTTAGGTGCTAGGTCATAGAAAAATTAGTATACGCACCTCGACGCAAACCATTTTAGTGTACATCGAGTGCTTTTTTTACTCGGCTGAGCCTCGTAAAATATTAAATTTATTAAATTAAAAAGGAAAGACACTTATTTAGATACTTGACCTTTCTTGATAAATATACCATCGTCCTGACTAATGATAATATTTATATATTTCCGTACAGATACTTTTAAAAATTGATAGATTAAATTAAAATATAATACTTTTATATGTATATTTATTTTCTTTTATAAAATATTTATAAAAATTTGATATAAATGCAACGAACTAACAACTGTTCTCTCTAGAATACGCATACCGTTAATATAAAGTATCGCCAACATCTCGGTTTGTTTGTAAACAAATAGTAGGTATATTCAGGCCTGAACAATAACAATTACCAGTAACTGTTATTGTTGTCTCTGTTAGAACAAAGCTGTGCGAGTAAGACAGACAAATGTATATGTTGGCTACTTTTTTGTCAGTTTTTACAAATGAAATGCCTATTCTACAGAGAAGAGTTATTAGTTCGTTGTATAAATGATAAATAAATCAAAAATCTTAAATAAAGGTTCTTTTTTGTCCATGGAACCAATTAATATTCTACAACTAGTGTATATTTTAATTTTTATCTTTTCTATTTTCGCTAATAAGTCGCTAAGTCCAATTCTTTTTTAGATACTAAAATATATTTACCATATCTCTATCATGTTAAAATTCTTTCTCAGAATAACAACAATAGAACCTTTCCTTTGTTATTCAATAAAATGTATAAACTAATTTTCTTTATTGTAAGCAATGGCGTAGAATATTGTACGTATAATTGTAGTCTTATATTTTATACACTGATAAAAAAGATTCTTTAGATTTATTGGGATATGGCCAATTAAATTATTTGGTTTTGAGTAATAAATATTATTTTAGTCAAATAAATATTTAGTTCATATTAATAAATATTTTAATTTCAAAGTACTTAATGAGAACAAAATTGTTTATTTGACAGAAATAAAATTTATTTGTCACAAGCAAATAATTTAATTGGCCATATCCGACAAATTATTTTGCACCCACAAATAAACTGTTTTATCAGTGTACTTTTTAATTTTCGTAAAATATTCACAAGAATAAACCACTATTAAATGTTTACAAAAACTGAAATATTTCTATTTTAAATATTAAAAATATTAAACAAACCAAATTTTACGTTTCTAGGTTGACGCTTTTTAAATTTAGCAACATAGGGAACTTTCAAGTATTATGTAACGCAAATTTTGGACCCCCACCCCCCCTCCCCCTGTAACGCTATTTTCATATACCATTAACATGGGCGTAACACTCCAAAATGACCCCCAGCCCCCCTAAGAGCGTTACGTAATACTAATATAACGTTCCCATATGACCTTCAACTGTAATGTTGACCTTGACTTGTCATTTTGACAGGGTCGCCCATCCAAATTTCATATTTCTATGTCAATGACTTTAAAATTAAGCAAACTATGACCTTAAACGTTTAAACTGATAATATTTTTCACATTTAAAAAGTAGTATAAATAAAATATAAACGCGTCACAAAAGTGATGTTTTTTTTACCTGACTAAAATATCTTGAATCTCACTTAGACATCTGTCATTTTTCATAAATTTGGAAAAGTAATTGGTTAAAATTGACAGTTCTCGATAACGCACCATAATTAAATGTATATTTTAGTCAACCACGTTTCCGAATTTAAGAAAAATTACAGATATCTGAGTGAGATTTCTCGAAATGTGGTAAATCTTTTAAAACTTATAACATTTTTAATAAAGTAAATAAATACTGACCATTATTATTTGAAAGTAATCCAAAATTAAAACGATTTAGAACTGAATATTTCAATAACAAAAACAGAAATCACTCCACTGCATTTATTTACAAAAATATCACTTAAAATGCACTTATTAATTGTTTATAAACACATCATTAATTATATTAATATTTAAACAAAAAAAGTAATCAAATTTTACCAAAACTAAGTTTAAAAAAAAAAAATACTTTTATACTATATACAGTTGCTTATATCATCTTTGATGATATGAACTAGATCTTAAATGTGTTTCTTATATTATCATTTATTATTATCAAAACGCAGTGGTGTACCCACTTATAATACTGTAACCTATTTATTTGTTACATCATGGTGCACCACTACAGATAAATCAGGGGTTGTAATTAAATGACGTCGCGCTCCTGGGGTGGGGAGGGATGTTAAAAGTGATCAAATTTAGAGTACCATTTGTCTTTTCATTTCTTTTAACCAATGTCAATGGCCTTGAATGAAGAGCACGAGTTTTGAATGAAGATCCTTTTTTTCTGTGTACGTATACACGGTTATTCAGAAATAGGGTAATTAAAAAAAAAACGGAACTCCTGAAGGTTCCAGAAATCGATTTTAAGAACTAAAGAGAATAAAAAAAAACTAAAAATTTATTTTAAAAAACCCCTTATCCGAGCTACTTGCTTAAAGCGAGTCGCTTTGCAGGTTGCCGAATTTACCAAGGTTAAAAAACAATTTAATTTTTACTGATTTTAGAGCTGGTGTAACTCAACCATCCTTTTATTATAATAAAAAAAATCACTTTCAGTTTAAGTTTCAATTCACATATCCTCGAACAAATAAAAACAAATAATCAACTCCTTTTAACTCGAAAATGACACAAAATACTTAATTAATTCAAATTCGCCAGTTTAAAAAAACATTATTAATTGAAAAAACACATTATAAAGTAAATAAATGTACGAGGGTTGGTAAAATGTTTATACACTTCATTTATAAATAATTTATTAAAAACATGTCACGGCCATGGAAGTATTTACGGCTAACTTTCTTCAGAACAGATTCATTAGCTCGCGACTGCGTGATATGTATTAGATTTTCTATCGATAAGAGGTATTTATACGATACAATGTCATTAGTTACGATTTTCATTTAGATCAAAGTTACACGCTGAATTTTCAAAAAAAATAAAGGTTTTTATTTGTTAAAATGTAATATTATCGGGTGTTATTAACGATACATAAGTACAATTGTAATAAAACGTGATGTGAGGACTAAAAATTTTCAAGTGAGTTAAAAAAGCTAATGTCTTAAAAATTTATTAGTTTTGTCGGATACCTAAGGGCCACTTGCACCAATGATGGTTTAACTTTAAACTTGGATTAAGTTGACGGCCGACCAATCAGAACGCAGCATTTTTAACTTAAACTCGGTTTAGCTGAGATAATCCCAGACCAAAAGTTGGTGCAAGTGGCCCTAATTAAGTAATTCCCCCAAATCCCCATTGCAAATCGAAATATTTCGAAAATATCTGATTGAATTTAAATGGTTCTTGAATTACGTCAAGGGCCAACTCTTTGACTATTTACGTCATCATTAAAAACAATTATACAGTGTGGTTTTTTATCAATTAAGATTTTTTCCAATTGTATAGCAGATTTATTTAGATTTCTTTCTATTACTACTCATTATTTGTGAGATATTTTTTGAATTACAATTTTTTCTTTTTCTATTGACGACATTAAACGTAATAGTTGTAATTTTTATAATTTTGCAAGGGATGGGGCTCAGTGAGAACGACACTGGAGGACTTTATTTATTATACAAAATTTTAATAATATTTCGAGTTTTTTAGTATACAATATAATAATAATATGATTCAATTACACTAAAAATATTAAATAAGATTAAATATGATTAAATACATCAATTAATTTCAAAAATTTCAAATGTTTCAAATAAATTGTAAAAGTTTTCTACATGAATAATAATTCTGTCTATTGTTCTTATACAGATAACATTTTTTTTAGATAAAATTTTTAATAATTATTATTAATATTTGTTTAATAATTTGGAATATTTATACTTTTATGAATACAAAGTGTTTTCAAAAAATCAAATGCATTTTTTAAAATTTGACAAAATATTAATATACAAAACCCCTAACAACACACTTTGTTCTAAGAAGGGAAGTATATTCTTGTTCTTTGTGCTATCTAGGACAATTTTTATACTTTATACTGTAATTTTACTGCAAAAGGAACAGCGAACATCATATTTACTGATAATGGAACTAATTTTATTTATTTATGATGTCTTGATATGTCAATTGAAGTTTATAAAAATTCTAGCTTTTATGAGAAACTTTAAGTAATAATTAATTTCTATAAATAAAAATAAAATAAAAATCAATTTTTTCAACAACTAGCTTTAGAACATACCATTATTTATCATTTTTTCAGACTGTGAAATCAATTTTCTTCACATATAGCAATAATAATTTTTTCTCTCCTAGTAGGAGTAAATTTTATAAACAATTGATTTCTGTCACTTTAGATGTTTCAGTACTTTGTGAAATTTTTACTAATTAAACACAAAAAAATAGCTTTAAATAACTTTCTATATATTAAATATAATTCATTATAATTATGACCAATTAATACAATCAATAATTAGCTAAATATTATGAAAAAAAATGTAAAAAACTAAATTTTTAAACGTCAGTTCAAAGTATTTATTTAAGCAAATGTCATTGATCAAGGCTACTTGATTTTTATGAAAATTTCAAGAAATATCATTTCTGTTAATAATGTATTGTATTATTTGAATAAAAATAGTTAAATAGTGTGAAAAAACTAATATAAACCACGGTAGAGAAGACTATTATAGTAATCTGATTATCCTAGGAGTTTTATTTTCGCAAATTTGCGTTTCTATTTAACTGTGAGTTTTTATTAATTTATTTATTACCTACCATTAACAAATACAACCTATGCAATAAGTGAATTTCTAAATACTTTTCCTTTTTTATTATATTTTTCTTAGTGTATTAAATCTACAGTACCAAGTCTAAATATATCGTAATTTCTATTTTGGAAAAAAAACCGAAAAATAAAATATTTGGTTTGGATAATTTTCCTTATCTTATTAGGTGTTATCAATGGGAACGTAATGCCCTATTGAACCCCATTATTGATAATTAGGACCACACGCATTAAAAGAATGAGAATTAGCTATATTTAATACTGCCTTGTTAAGCATAAAGTTGTACCTGACAGCTGAGTCAAATGAATTGACCTCAACTTTAAAAATATAAATATAAACAAGAATTATTTAAAATCTGATTAAAACATTGCTGAGGTCTGTTCATGCGTTGTTTTAATTTGTTGTTGTTAGTTTTTGTTTAAGGAACATTCAAGTATTACGTAACGCTCCCACGGGGGGTGGGGGTAATTTTGGTGTTACGCCCATGTTAATGGTATAGGAAAATAGCGTACGGTGGGGGGGGTCAAAAATGATCAAAATTTGCGTTACGTAATACTTGAACGTTCCCTTAGGGCAAATCTACCAAAGGCCTTTTCGACCACTTAGAATATAATTAGAAAGCTAAAATTTGATACACATGCTTAACTTGGCTGACAATCCAATTTTATATAAAACTTACCCCCCAAACCCTAAAATTTAAAAAATCAATATTTTACCCACACAAGATAATTTAAAACTAAAATTAGGTTACATACTCATTTAGTGATAATAAAATTTTACAATAAATTTTACATCCCCCTCGTCTCCCTATCATCCCCCATACGCGTATAAGGCTAAGTTTACCCCCTCTCTGTTTCACCCACTTAGAATAAACGTAGAGAGCTTCTACGCTTCGCGTCGTCAAAAAAACTTAATTCTCGTGCACTAAAGACCACTTTACACGGAGCAATTTGTACGCAAGTTTGATGCTATGCAAGTTTGCTGCCAGATATAGCATGAGGACAATTGGACATTGATTTGCCTTTTCACGGAGCAAGTTGTAGGCAAGTTTGGTGCTATATATTGCAAGGTAAACAGTGCTGCCAACCAGACAATTTTGACGTGTCTCTGCGTTTGTTGACAAAAACATAACCTAGCATTTGCTTTTTTAAGGAAGTTTTTTAGTTACACAGACCGACCTATTATTAATAATAATAATTATTAACATGTGCAGTTGCTACTATATTAGTAAAATTAAATCGATTTGGTAACTTTTTTTCCAGGTTGGTACCACGAAAATAACCGTAAAACTTACGTGAAAATCGCCGAAAAATAGACATGTTCTAAATAATTTGATGGCACGAAAATGGCCTCAAACTTGCCTGAAGGCATGCGCAGTGACTGAATCATTCTTGCAACAAACTTGCATAGCATCAAACTTGCGCACAAATTGCTCCGTGTAAAGCATTGAGGTAGAGAGGGGAGAGTGCCATTCGACCAGGCTGCGCGTGGACAAACTGTGCCGACAAGGGAGCTTTGTTTAGGAAATTTGAGTTTGCGCAGTTACTTTGACTTTGGTTTTTAAACTAACCTAAAATTTAGTTCACATGTGTTTTTCAAGGAATTAGAGTGGGGGAAGCAGGAATTCTGTCTGACCGAGTGGCTATCTTTGTGTATTTCGAAGTGCGCAAGACCGTTAATACGGAATTTTAGAGAGAGATAGATAGATGCCCGAATCAAAATCGGCACGAGAAATTTAAACGGCTCTGGCACTCTCCCCACTCTACCTCAATGGTTTTAAAGTGGCTTTAAGGACTAAAGTCGCTTACTCGTTACGAAATCTACTATTATAGTATTCTTATTGTGTGTGATCCTGAGATATAGTTAAACTTAAATATTAGTGGATTAATAAAATCAATGAAAACTATATCGAAAATATTAATTAATTAAAGGTTATTGCTTTAATGACACTACTGAACAACATTTTTACCCATTTCTTTAAAAAATAGTATATTGTTTTACTAAGAGGAAAAGTGAAGCACTTTTCCTCTGAGTGAAACATACTATTTTTTCTTTAAGAATCCTATATATATTTTTAAATATTAATTTTTAAATTTAATTTATTCAGTAATAAAGTATGTTTTTTTTATTAAAATAGGCCAATAAAACCCTTTCGAAATAAACTTAAACCTTCCTTAGCTCATTTTAAATTTGTTTCGTAGGCTAAATGGTACACTTTTAACGATTTCGATGGTAACTTGTCTAATGTACACGGAAAGAAATTAGTGGTCTCTGCGCTATACATTATAAGATATTTGGTAACAGTGGCAAATTATAGTGATTTAAGCTATAGATTATAAGGGACACAATAACTAATAATGTTAAAAATAAATTGGAAACGATTATATATATTACAGACACGATTATATTTATTACAGGCACTATTATAAATTTACAGAAATTTTATTATATTATAAAAATTATTAGCACGGACAATAATTAAATCTATTTAAGCTATAAATGCCATACTATTTGTTATATTTTATTATTCACTAAACAATTAAAGTATTTCATATAAATTTTTACACTGACTGCCATAATTGTAAGAGAAAGCCTTGTATTTATATAATAAGCGATTATAATTTGCTTGGTATATGTGTTATAGCGCTCCTAGCTATAATTTTTTTTTTCCGTGTAGCATTTACAAGTTCGGAGAGATTTGTAGGTGTATAAACCATATATTCTTCTTCAATCATTTTCAATCAATTTCATACAAGAATCTCGAGTCAACCACCTGTTTACATAATAAACAAGTATGGCTGTCATCAAAGTCAAAGAAAAAAGAAAATAAAAAAACTTTTCTTTTCTACTTGTAGATATTTTTTTTAATAAAATCCAAAAATGAGCCCCCTAAGGTGTAAAAATCATTTTAAATCCTTATTTTCTAAAAATATGTAAAATGGAGTTTTTTTACCCTCCTTACATCGTTTGGTTTTTAACGTAATTGTATGTATACATATATGTATGCAAAACATATATGTATGCAAAACATACTATGTATGCATGCATGTTCGTTTGTTCCCCTCTAGAGCCTAAACCTAATTTAATCGATCGAGGCGTCAAAAGACACACCATGAAACTTGTTTATACTTTAGATTTTCGAATTCATAAAAATTTCACCTGTGGCAATCAATTTTTGTCATATTTGTGTAAAGATCCAAATTATAAAACTGGGTACTAAAGCTTCATATTCAAAAGGGATTTCTTGCACTTTTGTGAAATTTTAACTGTTTTAAAAGCAGAATATAGGTACCATCACATTTGTACAATTTATCTCATTTGTTTTAAGATTGTAAAACTTTTGAATATACCTATTCGTAAAAACCTTTGCCTGCGGCGTTAAGATTTTTTACAAACATATATATTTATTTTGCAAAATTAGAACTTATTGCCAACTTTGCTTTTAGCATGAATTAAAATTTTGGTAAATGCGTAACTTTATTAAAATTTACCCCCTCCCCCTCCGCCCAGACTGATTTCTTGGATCTGCCCCTACCATATACAAGTACACACAGATCTTTTATGTATTTTTTATTTCAAAAAATTTTGCCCCCTGGAATTTTACAAAGTCGGCGCCTATGAAGGGTACTAGTATACTTAACAAAGACGTTATACTATTTCATTGCTTATTTCACAATGATTATTAACTGTTCTAATCTTGTTTCTGTAATACTACTAGATTAAAAGTAATATTATCTAAAACAATTTCATACAATTTTTTTTGTTCATAATCATAAATATATTAATTTATTATTCCATCAATCTATTTTCTAGTCTTCGTACAGAGTGATATTGGTAGACTGACAGTTTCGGTCTGCTGGGCCTCTTCAGTACCAAGTGTCAGCTCTGCACGCTGATTAAGAAAACGTTTTTAGACTTTATTCGCAAAAGGAATATAGTCATTAGATTGATGCAGACTTGTGCGCCATCAATCGCTAGATGTAGACAACTATGATGGAATAATAAATTAATATTTTTATAATTTTGCTTAAAATTAAAACTTTCTGTCCTTCATAAATATATTAGTTATATTATTTATATAAATCTTTTGGTCACGTGTTCAGGGCAAGATTCAGGGAGGGAGGGGCGTAATTCCCCGGGGCCCTGGCCTCCAAGGGGGACCCGGCAAAAAATATCTTCCAGGGGTAAAGCTTTTTTTCCAGAGGTGAAGACCTTTTCGAAAAATGTGCCCCGGGCTGGCTTTGTCCGGCCCTGCACGTGTTTACATGTTATGGAAAATATTTGTATTTACAATAACATAATTTTAAAGTAGAAAGCTTTTATGATAAAGCTTATCTATAGTATGTGCCAAGCTGAAAACCATTTGTAAATCAACATGACACTAAGATATTTTAAGAATGCTTTGACAGAGAGACTTGAAATTTGGATCAAAGATGTGGTGAATCAAATTCTAATAAGAAAATTACAAAAAAGTTTGGGGCAAAAAAGTGAGAAGGCTCTTTGTTTCGCATACCCCTGGTTAAAAAAAACCTACATGAAAATAACATAGATATTATTCTATCCTGGTGGGCCTTATTAAGCTTAGATCACATGCAAAACCTCGTTGCTATAGCTCAAGTGATTCAAAGTAATGGGCTACTTTCCTGGGCGAGTCCATTATTGAAAATTTCCCCAAACTGTTCTAGGTAAAATTCAATGCTAAAAGTTCACCTTCCAGCAAACAGATGTCACTACTATTAAAAACGAACACAAAACAAAAGTTCTAGCCTTTGTGAACAGATGGCTTTTCTGTAATCTGAGTGCAACAATTTTAGTAATGAATACATATTATTACCTAATAATATAAAACTAAATTAGGGTTAAAATAAATAAGGTAAATATAAATAGTTTTTATTATTGTACAGAAGAAGAAGAAGAAGAAGAAGAAGAAGAAGAAGAAGAAGAAGAAGAAGAAGAAGAAGAAGAAGAAGAAGAAGAAGAAGAAGAAGAAGAAGAAGAAGAAGAAGAAGAAGAAGAAGAAGAAGAAGAAGAAGAAGAAGAAGAAGAAGAAGAAGAAGAAATAGTTTTTATTGCTTATATTGGCTACTCTGATTACTTTGTCTTTTTTACGTTGGCTAAACTGTTAAAAATGTTAGAAGGAGAGCACTGGAGGTTCCATTCCATCCGTGGAAGAGGGAACATGTCTGTGGCGTGATTTATAATTCGTTCTAACGGCGTTGGTCCCAGTCTGACGATTTTGTGTTAAATTGTGTTCGTAATGAAGAAAAACCTAATTTGGATGTTTGATAAAGATTTGATGTTAGTGATGTACTTTCGTGGATAAACCTGAAATACGGTTATCCACATGTTGTTTTTTGAGTTTATGTGCAGAGGAAATAAAAAGATTTGAGAGGAGAAATAGATATAAAACCTACATAGGTTAGAAGTTTCAAACAACAACCGAGATATGGGAATTCCCAAACTTGCTTAAATGCAGTCCTGGAAGTTGGACTTTTGGATATTCTTAGTTAATAAGGCCAGAACAGAATTGGCAACATTGTCAATTCTACCTAAAGGTAGAAGAAGAAGAAGAGCACTGTATAACTAATTTTGACGGTCTTTGTCGTCAAGAAACTATCATATTAAATAAAAACCGAATTTTTGTAGTCCCTTTGGATTCGTTTTAAGACACATGTTTATAAGAACTTATAGATAAGATATAATATTGAATTATTGACTATTACTATTAGTTCAAATATCTAATTTAATTGTTATGTTCGTTTGACCCCATTGATTCTGATAATTAATTTAAGTAATTAATGAAGGACAAAATTGATTGATTATCGAATTAAACGTTGTTTACCTATTTGATCATTGTTCAAAAATAGTCATAGATAACAATGTTTGAAAGTCTTTTCTTTATTTCAAATATTTTTCACCGGAAATCAAATATTACCAAAATTAATTTTACACCAAGTACATTGTCACTGACAAAGAAAATGTCTAATTTGAAACGCAAGGTGCCTTTTTCCCCTGTTGCCAAACCGAACATGAGCGACGTTGTCAATAGTTATTAAAATTCTCTAAAATTTAAGAATAAAATATTTCAAACAGATAATTCACAAAAATTAAGGTTAATTCTCATAACTTACAATACACACAGAGAAATAATTAAAACAAGTACGTAATTTTCAGATTAAGTGGTTTAAAATATTTATCTCCGCGAGCAAGTTAATTACTTAAATCAAATGTTTTGCTTGACAGTAAAATACTACCTTCTGTGTACCACCGGCTTATAGTGACTTCCGAACCACTGTTTGTAAAGCACAGATACAATTTTTTGTCCAACAGTTCTTGAAGTGGTCCCTATTCTCACCGCAACTGATAGGTTTCCTCCTTTTATAGAAATTGAAGGAACTTTTATTTCTGCCACCTAGTTCAATCTTAGGCAAGTAGAATCAAATTTAACAACTCAAGATAACACCGGAAAGAGGGCATCCTTACTGTATAGTCGGCCACAATTCCCCATGTCACAAAGAGAGCAGCCATAATGTGCAGTCGGACATAAATCTCAATGCCTCATCGCATGAATTAAATAATTTGTCTTCCACCGCGGGGACTCGAACCCACGCTCTTGCCGTGACGAAATAAGTATCAAACGGTTAAACCGCCACAACCACCGTCTGACCATAATATGTAGTAGTACTTATTATTTATAGTATAAATAGTAAGCACTTTTAATAATTTCTTGGAAGCAAGTACTAATTAAACTTAAAACAAATCATTAATTTTTTTTTAATCGGCTAAATTTTTTAATATCAAGTATTTTTTTACTTGCAACAAGTAAATATTAGAATAATTACTTTCCCATTTTGAAAATTTTCAAATTTTTGGGAAAGCATTGTATTTTTCTCTGCGTGTAGTCAAACGGGTTTTCATACTATACTACTTATAAGTGGCTTTAAGGCACTTCTTTGCTTCAACCTTCACTTTGTAGACCAAAGGCTCTATTTTTAAAAAGCTTTCAAGCGAAAAACCGTAAAGCTATGATTTTTAATGAGAATGTTCTTATGCTTTTAAGTTTGACTCAGGGTTACTCTTTTAAAAGAGTGTCAATTACAAAAAAATAGATATGCTCAAAACAGGCTAAACTATGTGATCTGGGAGAGATATCAACCAAATTTTGATTAAAAAAATCGGTTCAGACATAAAGAACATGAGAGGGTAATTTTATCGCGTGACATAATTATCACCGTAAGATTAATCATTTACAAATCCATATTTCTGAGCCAATATTATTGGAATTAGGGCCAATATAATAGTATATTAAAGTACTAGTTTCATAACATACGTTTTTAGCGCACGAGTACAAGTTTAGAAAACGAGCCGCTTGCGGTGAGTTTTCTAAAGTACTAATGCGCTAAAAACGTGTTATGAAACGAGTGCTTTATACAATTTTTTCTATTTTGCTCTAAAATTTTAAAAAACTTACATTTAAATTGATGACTGATTTGGGGATTTTGGTTTCGAACTGGCATTACAGTTTTCGCCATGTTTAAAATTCTAAGAACGAATATTATTTTGATATATTTTATAGTCATTTCTTCTCTTTTCCACTGCAAGTAATCAAGCCACAATTTTAACACGGTAAAACATAACCTAAACACAAAATTTTGTAGAAAATTAAACTTTAAACCGACGTTCACAATGGAGCTCTCTACAACTAGAATTATGAAACAAAAGACGTCTACCCTATCTCTATCTCATTTGTGCTACACTTTCCAGCCAACCAAATAAATACTGTATTTGTTTTTCATACAACAAATACAGTATTTATTTGGTAGGCCGGAAAGTGTAGCAGTGAGCGGCACGAACGAACATAGCTAATGGGAATCTGTAGAATAAGATAATTCTACTAAAATTTAGATGGCGCCAGTAATTTCTTTAATAAAAATATTATAGTTACACTTTTCGCCCGGCCAAGTAAATATTGTATTTGTTCAACAAAGAACAAATACAGAATTTGTTTGGTTGGGTGGAAGTGGGAGTGTATGTATGTTTTCTATCCTTTTTGGGTAGAACTTTTGTCCCTGTCTAATCTAACGGGAGAAATCTCCATTGCACGGCAAACGTCAAGAGATAGACTTTTGTCTGTTACCAACCCAAAAGAAAAAAAAGTAGAGACCTCTAAAGGGCCTATAAGAACAAGCAAAATGCGTGTGATTATGAGCTTATAAGAGTCGAAAAATAGAAAAATAAACTAAAAATAATGATCAGTCATTTTCGGTGATTATCAAAAAAAACCCCAAATGTGATTTTTCGGAGAAAAACCAATAATAATGTTATGTTTGTAATTTGGCATTAACGTAAAAAAATTGAGCAAAATCGCAAAAAGCCATTTTAGGATAATCGATTTTTTCGATTTTTGTTCACGCATTGGGGGATTAGAGAAAACTTCTCTTGAGAAATCCCCTAAAAATCTTAAGTTTAAATCTGTCAAACGGTATGACTTGTAGGATGTCTCGCTCGCCAGTAAAAGTACAGGTACATGAAAAGTTTCTGTGATTTTTTTATCGGCGGTAGGTACATAAAAATAGTCACGCAAAGTTCAAAGATCAGATTCTAGTTGAACAAAGTGAAATATTTTTTTTAATCATGTTTACATTCTATTTTATTTACGACTGGCTGTCAATCATGTTTTTAACAGGAAAGCTCAAATTTAATTCAGTTTAGTTTTTAATGGTGGCGCCTTCGCCAATTTTTTAAATTATTTTTTACGGGTGGAAACACTACGTAAAATTGATAACAGCTGCAGGTAAATTACTTTCTAAATTAGCCGGAAGTTTCGTAGTCATTTATCATCCTCATCTTCAGACATAAAGAGAAAACATTTTTATATAATTTCTTGAGGAATTTCTCATTTTTGTAATCGGAGAAAATGGACCCAGTATCGGAATGCGCCGCCGGGCAATTTTAAAGTTAAAGCAAAAATTTAATTTTACTTCACAATTTTAATTTTGAATTTAAAAATTTCTTTTTAAACTCTGGTCCGTACCGGAAACATTTGTTACAGTGTGGGTACTATTTTCCATTATATCCTTGGCTAGAAAATTGTTATGCTTTTTAAAAAAACCTGTCACAATCAGAGAAAAGATGTTTTGCCTTGTACTTCTAAAATCCATTCCTTTTTTGAAGACATGTGGTCACCTCGACCCTTTTAAATATTTTTTATGTAAAATTTCTTTTAATTTTGACCCCTATTTCTGAATATTCAGAATAACCCTGTATATATTTTATTGATAAAAGAAAGACAACGATTTTTTTTTCTGGTGAAATTTTCCATTATTTATGGCCCTACTCCTGGAGCCTGTGGTTATCGATTCCAGTCTGCTAAAACTCAAGGTTACTGCAGTGTAAATGGGCACAAAAGGGAATACAAACAAAAGAGGCATATGGGTCATTATAAAATATGGTTAAACAAGAATGAAAAATAAAAACTAGTAGTTTTTTGGAAATTTATTGCTTTTATGAAATACTAAAAAAGGTATTCTTAGACTAATATGTATTTAAACCCTTTAGAAAACCGCAGCATAAATAAAAAATTAACAAAAAATTGTTGTTTTTTTAAAAATTACTAATTTTATGATGAAAAAACGTAAATTATACTTTTAAACTAATTTTAATTGACATTAATAAAAATTTACAAAATTTTTTTTTTAAAATGGCATTTTTTAG
Source organism: Brachypterus glaber (assembly GCA_958510825.1). Lineage (NCBI taxonomy): Eukaryota > Metazoa > Arthropoda > Insecta > Coleoptera > Kateretidae > Brachypterus > Brachypterus glaber. The sequence goes on along the minus strand of OY294051.1, from coordinate 36,918,892 downwards.
CACAAAAAATTGAAAAATCAAACCCTTAAAAAAAATGTTTATAAAATTAAAAAATATATAGTCCAATAGAGTTTTATTTGCTTTAAAATGATCACATGACACCTCTTTCCATTTAAAAAAATGCCCCCCATGCCCCCTTCTCCACATTTTAAGAGCTGAAAGTGTCAACTATATGCTTAAAGATAGTTTAAGTTGTCTTATTTAAGAGTTCTAAATTTGAAGTCGATATCTCAACTCGTTCAAAAGTTAAGAGGGGGGGGACTTTTGGACCGCTCTGTATATTTATAGCTTTTACTTTAATTATGCGGCTAAAAATTTTTTACAGAAAGGTAGTCAGAACAAACTGAAATGGTCACACAAAAAGGTTAAAAGCTTTCTAGGAGGCTGGCAATATTCTTAAATGGGCAAGGGCCATGGGGGGGGAGGGGGGGGGGGGGGGGGAAATAGCCAGGGCAGGCCTTTCAAGCCTCAAATTTGTCCCCCCTAGCAAAAGAAAAAACACCCTAAAATAAAGCTTTATGCGCCTACAAAAAAAATTGCCGTCCAAAAAATGCCATCAAGAAAAAAAGCTTTGTCCTTGACGGTTTCTACCAAACTTGGCGCCCAAAAAAATACCAACAAGAAAAAAAACTGTGTCCCTGAAGGTTTCTACCAAACTTGGCGCCCTGCAAACAAAATTGGCGCCCACGCCTATGGGGGGGGGGTAATTACCCACATTACCCTCCCCCCTCATCTACGCACTTGTAAATGGGTATATCTTGGGTGGCTGAATTTGAATCTGTCAAAAAAAAGTAAATAAAATATCCTAAAAGTGTTGGTTTGGTTTTGGCCCAAAACCGAATTTAATTTTTAAAATAAAATATTTCATAGTGGAAATTCAAAAGGGCGACAAAATAAAAAAATATATATTTTCAATGTAAATATATACGTGGGCTTGTCGCGCACAACTCCAACAGAGGCGTGACTTCAAACGAAGAGTATGCGATTTAATTTTATATTTTTAGAATTTAATTTAGAATTAATAGGTAATTCGCAAAAACTCATTATACAAAGACCGCAATGCAATAAAACTAGATGAAACGTTGCAAGCACCCTGTCAAAACATCGGCACTATTGTACACTAGAGCCATCTAGTTTGCAAATTTCAAACTAGGTGTTTTGTTTGATTTTAAATTCTGTATCTTTAAAACTTTATATTCTAGCAAAAAACTGTATATAACATTTTTTATAGGGCTTAAAAAGAGCTTTTATTTAAAATATAATTTTTTGAAATCGGGATATAAATATGTGAGATATGCTAAAAAAACCTTTTACTGCTTTAAACGCCAATATGTCGAAAACAATGCGTTTTAGGAAAACGTTGTTTATAACATTTTTTGACCAATTTAAAATTATCTTCTATATAAGTGCTAAATTAACCAAATACAATAATAATTGACTTAATTATAAACAAAAAACGCTAAAAATAGGAGTTTTACCCTATTTTTACCCCCTTACTCCCAATTGTTTACCCCCAAAATCTAATCAGCTCTTCGGAATACGATAAGAAACAATATGCAAAAAACCGTAAGTCGATATCTCATGTAGAAATGGAGTTTACACCCAGACAGACAGACAGACGGGCGCAAAAATTTTTTTTACTGATTTCGACTCAGAATGGTCTAAAACGTCGAGAAATGTGAAAAAAACGTGGTCAAAGACTTTGACTTTTCGGCGAAAATTTCAATACATGGGCACTCTTAGTAGCACTAAGTGCCAATATAATAAAAAAATAATGTTATTTTTATATTTTTATTCAATACACTGGTACGTACAAATACTTAAAACTAAATACCTATTAAAAAGAAAATCGAAAATTAAATTTTAATAATTTACTATAAAAAAATATAAAAAATTAGGACTAATATAGTCAAAAAGTCAAATTTATATAAAGATATTCAAATACTTTGAATAAAATAAATAATAATTCTTTTAAGTGTAAAGAAATGCTTTTCCTTTTAATAAAAAAAATTAATTGGGAAGGAAAATGCTTTTAAAATCAAATTTTATAAATAACTTGCAGCAATTAATATGAACAACCTTTTGTACAAATACTGGAACGTTATTTTCCCTACAAACACTGGTACGTCGGCCGCCCGATGGCCAACTTTCTGCCGACGCAAATTACGTCGGCTAAATGTTGGACATCAGGCTGCCGACGTGCCAGTGTTTGTAGGGCTCTATCCAACGGCGGTTTTGGGAAACAACTACTCCCGATAGATAGTGAACAACCTAATTTTTTCTCTTGAAATGTTGATAACTTTTTGGTAAAAATGTTGATTTAAACTAAATTGTGATGTGCAAAAATTTAAGCACGCAGGTGCTTTAAACTTGATTTAAAATTTATTTATTGGTAAAATCATTTAAGTTTATAGAAAAATTAAAAAACACGCACGAAAATTAAATTTCAAGAAAATACTTTGGTTTGGTAAAAAATTCTAAAAATTGTTTTGTTGGTTATCACATATAATTTGTGAGCAAGTAAATATTAGTATTTTTTAATTTTGCATTCGTTTTTGTTTTTATGTGCACAATGTTTCCGCAGTGTGATTTTTTTGTGAAATAGCGAAAAAAAATGGCCCTTTGGGAAACTAGTATCAATCGATTCCTTACATATTAAGCTTTCATTTAAGACCAAAATTAAAATATCGATTTTTGTTATTTTCAATTTTTTCAGTGTAGTATTTTTTTTATTTTTTGTTTTTGGCATATCGCCCTATGTTGTTGTAACAAACTAGCAAAAAAGTACCTGAAAAAATATACATAGATATGTTTATGTTTGTTTTTAACCTCGTACTATTCTACTTAATTAAGCATCCCCTAAGTCCAGGACTTGTGTGGGCTAGTAGTAGAGGGAACCACCGGCTTTAATTGACTTTCGAACCAATATATCTAGGGAGTACGCCTTCGCCAAATTTCAATTATTAATTAACTGAAAAAGGCAATCGGCTTACATATGTATTAAAGATATCTTAATGCCATTGATAACGGCATTTTATATACAAAAATTACTAAAATATTATTTTTTTTAAATAGCATCGCATTTTATAATTAAATACCCCTGTACGTCACTGGTTTGAGTCAAGAGGGTAGTGTACAACTGTTATAAATATAAAAACGTTTAAGTAATACACAAAAAAAAAATATATTGTCACAATAAAATAGGGTGATGTACCAAAAACAAAAAATAAAAAAATAACTACACTGAAAAAATTGAAAATCAAAAAAATCGATTTTTTGCCCAGCTTATTGTGTAAGGAATCGATTGATACTAATCTCCCGAAAGGCCATTTTTTTCGCTATTTCACAAAAAAATCACACCGTGTCCGGATGGGTTTAAAAAAAAATGTATAAAAGTTTTTGAAATAAAGGAAAAAAAATTCAATATTTTTACGAATTATCAGTCAAAAGACGTATCATATTTTTTTTGTTGCAAAATAAAATTATGTGTAACAGCTACAGGGTTAAATAAATGACTAAAAAGAATTGAAATAATAATTTTTCAAAAAATTGCAAAAAAAAACAAAATACAAAAAATTTCGTTCTCAATCTTAGAAAAAAAAAGGAGGAATGTTTTTTAACGTTAAAATTTTCAGTCGTTTTAATCTTCAGATTTTCCAGATTTATCTTCACTACTACTCTCACTGCCGTCACTGCTGCTACTGCTAGATTCATCTTCAGAATCAGATGAAGTCCCGTCCTCATTTTTAGCCTCTTTTTTGGCCATTATCTTCTTAAATTCAGCCACTGTTATCTTTTTTGGCATGATATCTCTCAAAAAATCGTATCTCTCCTCTCTGTGCACCACATCAGCTACATTTTTGTAGTCTAGTTTCTTGCCATTGTTCGTTGTCTTGTAGCCTTCTTCAGCTAGTTGCCTTATAAACATTTCTGTTGCTTTTGTTAGTATGTATGTTGACTCCTTATTGACAATCTCGACTTCCGAACAACTTTTCATGATTGTGGCCACTCTGGTTGTGGGTAAATGAGCTTTTGCTGCCATTGTTTTTGTTGTTTAGTGTTTAAAATATTGATTTTTTCGGAGAGTTTTTGTTCTTGAACACTGCGAAGCACAAACAAAAAACACGTATGAACAAAAAGAACATTTTGGTGAAATGAAAATTTGTGATTTTTGTTTTTAAATAGGCTATTTTCGTTTTTTTTTTTACTGTGATTTTTTTATATTCTTATAAAATCGTCTTTTAATAGTTATTAATGGTACTAGTGGGTAAAGTAAGATATTGCCCATGAGAAAATTAACCTGCTTGGTGGACGCCTCGAGGCGTCAACCAAGCAGGTTAATTTTCGAGAGGGCAATATCGGTTTACCCATGAGTGCCATACAAGGTTTTATCCAATAAATAGCTTAGGAATTCATATTTTTATTAAAAATTTTAATGACATTTACAAGAAAATAATTTGACAAGTGACAGTTGAGTGGGTAAAATAAATAATTATCCACTCAATAAAGTAAAAGCCACGCGGGGGTTATTATTGAGTTTATCTATTTAAAATAAAGCTGGTAATTGTCTCATTATCTGTATGTATTGGATAAAGGTTATTTTTCTTAAATTTAGAGTGGGCTCCCAAACTAGCAAACTATACATTGTGAGAACGCTGAAATCTATCAACCTTAAAATATCTATACACACTTGGCTTTAAATTTAAAATTGGTACACTTCATTTTTGTCTGCTATGCTCGCGTAATTTTGTAGAGAATTTCTTAAAAAAAAAGGTTTTCAAAAATGAACATAATCCGAAAAATTTTCCTGCATTTCTACACATTTTAAGGCGTCGACAAAATTTTAACCGTCTAGAAAATATCAGTGGCTTTAATAATAATAAAAAAAAAACAGTTTAAAAAAGATCTGGATTACTTTTTTTCTCCAAGTTAATATATTTTATTTTGATAGCTTTAATTATAATGGTTATAACCATAAAAAAATTGTTTTTAACGAGAGCTGGCGACTCACCTGGTATAATCTTAAAACAAGCCGTGAATATATGTAATGATACGCATTCCATTATATACTATTCACAGTATGTTGCATTTTCCCAAATACTTGAAAAAAAAAACAATTAAAAAAAAATTAAAAAATTTTTTTTTTGCGAAAAACGAGATTTTTTTAAAAAATATTTTTTGCCAAAAAAAAATTAAAAAGATAAAAAAAATATTTTTTTTTAAATAACATTTTTTTTTTTTGAAAAACGAAAAATTAAAAAACAAAATTTTCAAAATAGTACTTAAAAATATTGTTTTTTTTCTTTTTGCGAAAAACGAAAATGTTTTGAAAAAAAAATTAAAAATGATAGTTTTTTCATTTTTTTTATAGAGTTTAACCCCCATAACTTTTTTGTTTTTGGGGGGATTACTTTCAAAAACAATAGGGACCTTTCAGCCACATAACTTGATTTTTCCTGAAAATTTGAAGTCGATCGGATTATTCGCTCTTAAGTTAAAGTGTGCAAAAATCGTGACATCGGACCAAAAAAAAAAGTTTAGTTTTTTCATGAAACAAATTTGTATCCAAGACTTTTTTATCTAGGACGATTTTTGAAAATTTTGGAAAACTTGAAACTACCGTATAATACCATTCTAGCGCTACGCGCTGTGAATAATATAATAACGGAAATGTCATATGCATATACAATAAAGCCACCGTCATTGAAAATTAATTATATTCAGGTGCACTTTCGATTTTACAACAAATTTATTAGGTACATTTAAAAATCAAATGTTTATAAACAAAGACCTGCTTTGTTAAATAGGTAGAAATTGTGAGTTCCTTTGTAAAAATAACTCATAATATGATAATATAATGTATAACATAATATATTTATATACAGGGTGACTGGTTATTCGACCTATTAGTTAGTTTAGTTTATTTTTAAAATCTTTCTCGGACCACCTAATAGGTGGTATTTTATACGATATTCGACTTACAATAACACGATAATTTAAAAGGGGTTATACTATAGGTCATTTGCAACAAATTAAGTCGCATCAACTGATGGTCGGAAAAGATGACATAACAAAAAAAAAGCATCAATAAAATTTTAATGCTGCAGAGTGATTCTTCACTTAAAACTAAGTAAAAAAGTATTCTTCACCAAAACACCTAAATTGAATATTATAGGAATAACAGCTTTTTAACATTTGTTTGTCTAGTTAATGACATTTTTAAGCTATTAGCTTGGATCTTAAAGTTGATGCTGGTTAACCTTTTTTCGAGGGGCGCAAACTTAAAAAGGGCGTAAAATTTAGGTCCTGGTAAGGCCCTGGTTGTTAAAAATGTTTTCAGGGGGGCTAAAAACCTTATTTTTTACCTATTTTTCTATATTTGTGGAATTTTCTTACAAACTATGTTAAAAGATTTTATCTTGAGGGGCCCTTAAAAATCTGATAATAACCTGTCCCAATCCACATATAAAAACTCATAAGTTCACGAAAACTAATGAATTTTTGTACAGAAAACTGCATGAAATGTTATGAAATCTCATGTTTCTTGATTAGAAAGCCCTCAAAACTTTTGAGTCAAAAGGCTAATCAAATAATTTAACTTATAATAATGTAATTAACGGCAGGGGCGTACCAAAGAGCGGGACGGAGGAGCCTTTTTTTAGTCATTAGGGGTAAAGCTTTCTTTCTTTTTTGTAAAAATTGCAAAATTTAGTTTTATTAGTTGGTAAATTTTGGCAAAGTTGTTACTTCCTGGTTAAAGGAGTCAAAGAAAAGTCCAGAAAAAATCAGGAACTTGTAAATTTAAAAAGCAAGGTAGGTATTCTTATGAGAAAACATTTAGTTTTTATTATCACATCTGGATCACATCTGATGAAAGTTTGTAAACCATTTTCATTAGAAACTTTGTAAATGGCCTGTTTTTTGCTTTTTGAACTTGGTCCAGGGTGGCTACGCTAGGGGTGGGCCCTTCCAAAACGACGGCCATGAAAACCAAAAGTTTTAAAACTGTACATGTACAGCATGTATGAATGCATGCTTACAACTATTCATTTTATTTATGCACAAATACCTAGTTTAATAGCTGGACTCGACTAGACCTATTTACAATGGAAAATTACTGAGTAGATTTTGTATTAATATGAATTCATATGATGAAATTAAGCAACCGACAATTTCATATTAAACGTGGAATATACCACGTTTTTCTACTAAAATAAATTAACCTTAACCTAGAAAAATTAGTAACAAAAACTAAACTTACCAAAATTATTTTTTCAGCAAAAAGCCTCTGCTAGAAAACCATAACTAGAAAGCCAAAAGGTGCGATAGAAAATTTAGTTCGATCAATTCTTTCGATACGAGTACGAAACAATAAAAAAAAGCACCAAACAAAAGGGATTATTTAACCTTGATTTTGAATAAAGTTCGCGATTAATCGATTTTAATGTTTATGTTATTTAACGATTTCGAGTTATAAAACGGGTAAAAAAGAACTAAAGTTAACAACAAAGGTGCTCTCGTAAAAGATAAGAAGGCTTCTAATTACGCAAGCGCCTTAAGGCGGTCCCAAAAATGTTGGAACTCCCATTTTGCCGCATTATGCAGATCTAGTTACTTTTTATTCCTACTATTGGCATCACTGACCTTATTCTCTTTTGGCAACACTAATGTTTGACGTTTCTAAATTTTGACAGTTCTCAAAAGTTAGGTTTTTTTTTTTGTATTTTTGTCCAATTTAAACGAAAATAAATACTCAAATTTAATCAAAATGATGTCCGATGAATCAGAAAACGATGGGGCATATGTAGATCCACAAGAAAATGATATATACTACAAAAAACACATGTTATTAGTTGAAGAATGTGAAAAGATTCAAAGATCAAGTGAAATTTTGGTTTTTCGGTAATAAAATTTAATTTCTTTTTTGTTCTTTATGATTAAGATTTTTTAATGTTTTAGAATACAAGAAGTGAATAAAATCACTAAAAGAAGACAAAAAGAAGTGAAATTTTTTAAACAACGATTAATGAATAATTACAGTGAGGATTGGACTGTTATACCTGATTTAGATATTATAAAAGAGGAAGAAGAAAGTAAATCGGTAGCTGCATTGATGTTAAAAGATAAGATTAAGGAAGAAATACTGGAGGAAGGTAAGAAAATATGTCGTCTAAACTGTTTTGTTCTTTTTTTATAATTTTTATTTTTGTTTTAGATGAAATTAAAAAGGAAGAAAAACCAAAAGTAGTGAAAAGGCCTGTAAAGCGAAGTAAACCAAAGTCAGAAAGAGATCCAAATGCTCCAAAAAGACCTTCAAATCCATTTTTCCAATTTTGCCAAGAACAGAGGCAAATTTTAATGGAACAACTCAATTCTGAGTTACAACCTGGTGAACAAGAACCCTCAAAACAAGAATTAACTCGCCAATTAGCCATTAAATGGAAGAGCTTGTCCACACCAGACAAAAAGGTAAAAAAAGTTTTAAATAATCTTGACTAACCTTGTTGCAAAGTGAGATTTTTTTAATATTATTTTAGATTTTTGCTTAATAGTAATAAATTGACACTTCTTTTAAAATGAGAGCATGGTGTAAACCATGAATATGGTTTTTTCAGTAGTGAGAAAAGGTTACTTTTTTAGAAAAAAATGAAAAAACAATGTAAAAATTTAATGCAATATCAATATTTTATTTCCATAGAGAAGGAAAGACCTCCAAAGCCATTGCGGAATACTGTGATAAATGTGCCTAGCGCATCTGAGATAAACTTGCACATGCGCACTACTATTGTTGTTTTTGACGAGTATTTTTTAACCTTAGTTTTGTGTGTCAAATAAAAATTGTAAAAAATTCAACAAAAAAACAATAAATATCTACGAAGAAACGTCGAAATAGTTTTTTTAAATTATTTTATAAGAATTTTTCGAGGTGTGTTTGAGTTTCGGGATTTTGTACACCTACTTTGAGTACACCAGGGATTGACCCTTTGCTCTTCATAAAGCAACAATACAGGTTAGGTTTAAAGTTATAAACAAATGCAGCAAAAAAACCATTAAAACACAGTAGAAGGTGAAAAATGAATAGAAACAAACGACGATCTAACAGTACTGACAGTATAAATAAACTACTAATAATTCGTCACCCCAGTATTGGTTTTCCATATCTCTATTTTTGGACATTTTAAGATTTTTACTGGGGGATTTTTGGAGATAAGACAAATGAATACTGGGGTGATGAATTGTTTTACGACCGACAGCATTTCACAGCTGATAGAGATGCGTACTGCGCAAAGTCAGATATATTGCGTTACGTCATTTCGGTGCCCCGTTCTGTCACAAAATAATCTTGCGCAGGCTGGACTAATGGTTCTCTTTACTTCTCTATGTTTATTTCCCCACCAGAATTCAAATCAATTTATAATTTTTTTATAGGGTTAATTTTAATCATATTACAAGTTATTTGATAAAGATAATTGTATGCTAAATATAATGCCTAAATGTTAGCTTTTTTATGTACCCATGTTTATTTTTTTTTTAATAAAATTTTAATATTTTTAAACAAGCCTTACAAGAAAAAATATTAAAATTTATCAAAATGAAAATTTTAACTTCAATGGAGCTCTCTACAACTAGAATTATGAAACAAAAGACATCTACCCTACCTATCTCTATCTCATTTGTGCTACACTTTCCAGCCAACCAAATAAATACTGTATTTGTTTTTCATACAACAAATACAGTATTTATTTGGTTGGCCGGAAAGTGTAGCACTGATCGGCACGAACGAACATAGCTAATGTGAATCTGTAGAATAAGATAATTCTACTAAAATTTAGATGGCGCCAGTAATTTCTTTAATAAAAATAATATAGTTACACTTTTCGCCCAGCCAAGTAAATATTGTATTTGTTCAACAAAGAACAAATACAGAATTTGTTTGGTTGGTTGGAAGTGGGAGTGTATGTATGTCTTCTATCCTTTTTGGGTAGAACTTTTGTCCCTGTCTAATCTAATGGGAGAAATCGCCATTCTAGGTTCTAAAATATAAGAAATCCAAATTTTTTTGGCATTTTACCAAATTTTTAGTCAGCAATATAAATTATTTATTATTCTTGCAGATTTATGTGGATATGTATGAAAGATCTAAAGAAAAATATGCGGCAGAAATGTCTGAATACAAGCAATCAACAAAATAATAAAAAAATATTTTTAGATGGAAAATTTTGAAAAAATAATTTGTGAGTATAATTTTTTGAATTGTGATAAAATAATTATATAAGTTAGCATAAGTTTTAATTTTAAGACTAAACAAAGTACAAAAACAAAGTTTTTTTTTTACAATAAAATTTTTATTTAAAAAAATTGTATATTACATTAAAGGTAGCTTTAAAAAATTACATTAAAATTTACCAAACACCTAAAAAAATATAATCTAAACATTTCAACAAAAACAGTATCTACACATTAAAAATAATATAACATCAGTGAGTTAAAATTTATTTAACTAAGTTAATTAGATTAACTTTAAGTTAGTTAACATATTTTAATGCAATTAAGGGTCAATTTTACAAAAAAATCTTTGATTTGTTAAAAGTGATTTTTTTTTATTTGAAAAAGTCAATTTCCGCGAAAATGATAACTCTAGAACGCTTTGAGCCAAATATTTCAATTTTGGGTGATCAGGTTTCTCATACAACACAAGTTATCAAGATTGTTCTTTTTGGTAAAGATCTCTTATAATAAATATTTATGCATGATCATTTAAATATTTTTTTTTTTGTAAAAAGTAAAAACGCGTTGGCAGGGGTATTTTGCCTCTATATAACTGACCCTAATACAATCAATATGTTATACAGGGTGTCATAATTAACGAACCTTATTTTAAGGGACGATTCTACATTAAAAAAAAAGTTCTGTTTTTATTTAATTATTTTAGCACCCTGAGATGAGGCTTCGCTTTTTTATGTTTTTTTTTTTATGTAGAAAACCCCTTAAAATTAGGTGTGTTAGTTCTGAGACACCCTTTATACCTATTTAAGTGGATTTAAAATAATCTTTTTCTTTTCGAATGGCGTGCATAGTCTTAACAGGATCAGAACATGATACATGGCTTTGGACAGAACTTATTGCCACTCTCATAAACGGATTTATTTGTTTTTCTTCGCCTATAGTTGACGGTACCTAAAAATAATTTAATTGTATTAAAAATCATCAAAATTTACTTATATGTCAATTTTAATAAAGTTACATTTTTTTAAAGAAAAAGTCTTGGTAAGAATTTTTTGAAAAATATACACGGAGTAACGTAAAAAAAAACAAGCCGTCTCGAATAAGCGAGAATACTTTCTCATAAAAAAAGTTATGTCCAGAAACAATTTATCACATTTTGGAGAGAGAGGGGGAGGGGCCATGAAAAAAATGATAGTCAAATTTTTTAGTTTTATTTAACGATTTATGTGGTTCCTAAATTTGGCTTCGGTTGTAAATAATAAAAAAATATAACAAAAACAAGAATTTAACCCCCTGTTTACCACAGATACAGACAAACAGACCAACATACATAATTTTTTTTGTTGCTTATTTTGATTTTTCTCGACGGTTCAGGAAAAAATAAGATGAAAAAAAAATTGATTTTTTTTTTCATTTACAAATTTTGATTTAGAATACTTTCTTAATGAAAAAGTAAAAAACGTTTTATATGCAAAAAGATAATTCCGCGATAAAATTTGTGACCACGGTAACTCGACAACGCTTTGAGCTAAAGATTTTGGCTGGGTTGAACCACTTGGGGAAGTTCCTGTACAAGTCTTTTAAAAATCTCGATTGGATTTTGAAGATTTTTCATAAATCTCACTCAAAGATTTTTATGTTGGAAGTCATACAAAAATGTGTACAAATATTTTAGAGTGGTTCACCACCCCTCGTTTATTGGTGATAATTGGGGTGGGATCGAATGGGGGTAAAAACGATTTTTTTTTAAATAATTCTTTTTTTTAATGGTTTTTATTATTGAAAAGCTAAATACGTGAAAAAAGTGTTCTTTGGTTGACAGCAGTATTTTTGGTTTTTTGAAAAATATTTTTTCCGATTTTTATTTTTTTTAATCGTCATATTTTTGGAATTATAAACCATAGTATTAAAAATACTTACCGTTGGTAAATCCTGCGCCCTCTGTTGCTTTGCCCATTCGATTTTTTTCAAAATGTTTTGATTTTCCGATTCTACATGATTTGCGTATTTCAAATTTTGCAGTGTATATTCGTGGCCGCAAAAAACTTGGGTGTTGTCAGGCAAACTGCCCAGTTTTTCTATCAAAGCTGAATACATTTGGTCTGCTGTGCCCTCAAAAAAGCGTCCACATCCACCAATGAAAAGGGTATCACCTAAAAAATTATTACGTCTGAAAAATTCCTAACTCAATTTTTTTTTTTTTATTTTTTTACAGCTTGAGCTGTACTACTCCCAAACGTAAAATTTCGATGACTTAAAAAAAAGGTCCTCACCGATGAAAAATTCCCAACCTTTCCAAATTTTCCCAAGTAAACAATTTACTGACCAGTTTCCCTTTACCCCTCAATTTTTCCAACATAGATTTTTACAAAATCTGACACTCAATTTTACCAACTGGACTTGAGCACCACCTGTGGAGGTGCTTAGAGCTTATTTTGCCAGGGGGTGCTGAATTACGGGCCTGACTGGTCATTTATTATATATTTTATGTCTATAATGGTCCACACAAACATGGAGGGCTTAGGGAGTGTTCTGTACTGTTTAGCCTGTAACTGTGAAAACTGAATTGTTTAATAATAAATACTTAAATTCCTAAAAACCAAAAATGTCAGGGAAAAATATGAAAATCTGTCAGCAAAAAATTTCCAAAATCAGGAAAAAGTCAGGGAAATGGCCACCCTGAGTAGGTACTAACACTGTATTTTAAAAGTTTTAGATAAAATATTTTATTTTGTATTAAAGAATACCTGTAAAAACTGCGGGAGTTTGCCCTGGGTAGGTTAAATAATAACAAATATGCCCAGTTGTATGGCAAGGAGTGAACAAACATTCTACATTAATATCACCAATCGTAAATTTATCACCATGTTTGACTTCATTTGTCAAAGCACCAATACGTTTATCACCACCAAAAACTTGAAGGGCATTTTTAGATTTTTTAACTAGCTCTTCATTACCACCTGCATGGTCCCTAAAAATGCATTTTACACTTTTACTATTTTAAAACAGATATGTATGGTTTTTTGAATGTTTTGTATATGAGTTCTGCAAGAGCAAAACCCAATCTGAGGCCCCCATGTAATAGTATATAACAACAGTTCTTACCAGTGATGATGAGTGGTTAAAACCTTTGTTAAATTAACCCCTTCTTTAGCCACAGCTTCCAGAACAGTGCCTGGGTTAACAGGGTCCACTATTGCAGCTTGGTTTGTATTTTCATCAATAATAAGATACATATAATTATCAGTTAGAGCAGGCAGAATTTTTACCTTCATTTTAGTAAATTTAACTGTTTGTTGAGTACTGTGACAACCTCTAACACCGTTTGAGAGAAAAGCAGACACTAGAATAGGAAAAACTAATAAAGTAAACATCAAAACAACTGTCAAAACACAATTTTTCTGTACCTCTAAAATAACTAGCAGTTAAACCTTGAAATACTCTATTTGGTAAATATCTTGTGGCTAAAGATATCATTATACGAGAAATTCTAGTAAAAAGCATCTATAACATCCTGGAAAATTATCGCAAAATTTTGGTTTGGCACCTACCTTGAACTTTAACCTCAAACTAACGAAAATAAACAGTAAAAAAAGTTATAAAAATATTTTTTTAACAAAAATAGGTATGCTGTCGTGCAAAATTGTTTGGATAGTATTCAATATTTACTAAATTATTGCATATTTTTGGAAATCAAGGTCTAAATTTAAAATTTGACGTTTTTTAAGTTTTAGGGAGTTTTTTTTTAATTAGAATATATTGGCGACACTGATTTTGTTCTATATTCGCAACACTGGTTTGTATAGGGACTTTTCTTAAAAACTAAAAATACATTGGCAGCATTGATATTATTTAGGGATTTTTTTTGAGAATTATAAACACATTGGCAACATTGATTTTGTTTAGGGATATTTTTTAAAGTGCATTGGAAGCACTGTTCTCATCTAGGGACATATTTTTTTTATTTTTAAATATGTTGGCACGATTGACTTATTTTTTTTACAGAAAATGCTAAAAATTCGTGTTTACAGTGATTTGTGCTGTTTTACTGCAATAAATTAATGAATAATGGAAATACCTTCTTATAAATGGGAAAGGCAGACCCAAAGAAAGTTTTGTGTACAAAATACAAGTGATTACAAAAGAAATTATAAATAAAAAAACCCAGATTTTAAAAAACTGTTAAATGGTTGTTGGGCCCCTGCAAATTATTGTAAGTTTAGCAACTGATTTTGAATTTATTGCTTTAAACCACTAATTAAAAGTCCAAACCAGGCTATTTACGATAACTGAAGAACAGTGCTGGACTTAGGTCTCTTATCTCGGCAGCACTGATTTTATTATAGACTAGCCATTAATGTTAAGCCTGTTCTTCAACAGGAAAGCTCATATTTTAGGGCATACAGTTTAAATATGTTTTTGTCACACAGCCCCCCCTTAGGCAAGTCATAAATTTGAAAAATAAAAGATGTAAGGACATGGATTTTTTTATATAAATGCCCCAAAAAGTTTTGAGCATACATACATGTAGATAAATAGGTATTCAATAAACGAATTTCGGTTTTCCAAAAGTATATTAAGATAGAAAGTTATATGGAGCTTGATAATATGTAGAAGTAGAACTTTGTTTTTTTTTTTGCTAAAATAGATTAAATAGGGGGGGAGTGGGACTCCTTGGGACATGGTTAAAAATTACACATAAGAGTTATTATAAACAGTTATTTTTTTGAAATGCAACAGCACTTTTAAAAGCATTAACATTTAAGTAAAGTTCTATCTTGTGTATGTTTTTTTCATGTTGTAATAATAATATTAATAATAATTACTTAGCTCAGAGTAATATTTTTATGCCAGGGTCCATGTTAATTTTAAGCAGGATTTTTTTCTATACAAGATTTTTCACTACAGGCTGTTTGAACCCTTTTTTATTTTATTTTTATGAGAGGCCCACATTGAGCTTAAATGTGCACCCAGGTCGTTGTATTTAACTTTTTATAATGACTAACAATAGAAATTAAATATTTTCAGTTACAAAATATGTGGGGTGTGACATCTCAAGCAATTTCTTAAAAAAAAAAACTTCTACAAAAACTAAAAGTGTTTCAAGACATTAACTTATCACATTCCAAAATGAAACTTTAGGGGTGCCATAAATATTTGAGTATTTTTATAAAAGAATCATAATTATGATGCTTATGACGTAAAGAAGAGAGCGCGCTGGCCGTTCCGTGATACCTCCCCCTTTCATCCAAGCTTCTAAAAACCTAACTTTTTTAAAAAGGAAAAACATTAAAATAAAATACTTTATTTGACCCCCTCACCCCACCCCGATTTTTACCAAAAATTATCCCAGCTGATAACTTTGGATAATTTAGATCTGTAGCTCAAAGCGTTCTCGAGTTATCGTGGTCATTAATTTCCAGATAGACCGTCGAGAAACGCAAAAAAAAACAAAAATATTTTTTCTCCGGGAAAGAAAGCAATAGCCACAGCAGCTAAAATCGCCCAATTATCTTTGTTTAAAATAGGGATATTTTTCAGAGCTAAAATAGCTTTGGCAAGATTGAGTTGCAATCTAGGGATTTTTTAGAAAAATAACTGTGATCCTGCTTGTCAGTTCGAATAAAAAACTATCTTTATTTTTTTATGATTTACGATGGAAAAATGGTTAAATAAACACAATATTAATTTTATTTAAAATAAGAAAATTTTAAATATTTTGGTTCTTTGATTTTTTTAGTAAGTCTATAATTATTAAACTCATAACCTTAATTTTTTGTTTAGTTTGATAAAAATAATTGGTTTGTTAAATACCTTTTAAATGATAACTTTTTAGGTGTAATTAATAGAAAATTGATAAAATGTTGCGTAGAATATTGAATAATATTATGGAAACGAGTCTACAACCAGTGGAGTCAATATTATACCCAGTTCCTTTCACGAAGATGGATGTGCTTCATTTTAACTGGTTATCAGATGTGGCCCCTTGTTTTCCTGTAAATGCAAGCAATATAAAAATACTAACAGAACCAAAACAGTTTTATAAAGCTTTAGTTGATAATTCTAGAACAGCCAAAGATAGAATAACATTAGTTAGTTTATATCTAGGGACAGGGACTCTTGAAAAAGATATAGTAAATGCCCTAATTGAAAATCCAAACTTTAAGGAAAACAATTTAAAGGTAAACTTTTTATTGGATTACACAAGGGGTAGTAGATATCAGACTAATTCAAGAACAGTTCTACAACCTTTGTTAAACAAAAATGATAAAAATTGTAGAGTTTCTCTATATCACACACCAGTATTACGAGGTTTGTTTAAGAAATACACACCAAACCGTTGGAATGAAATATATGGATTGCAACACATGAAACTGTATATTTTTGACAATACATTGATAATAAGTGGGGCTAATTTATCAAATGAGTATTTTCTTAACAGACAAGATAGATATTTTGTAATTAAGGATAAGAAACTTTGTGATTTTTACTGTGGCTTAATCAATAAGGTGCAAAGATTTAGTTTAAACATGGATAAAAATAATAATGTTAGTCTCAGTAAAAATTGGAAATATTCTCCATTTGAAGGAGATAAGGAGGAGTTTGTGGAGAGGTCTGGGGATCTGGTTGAACAGTATTTAATGGATTGGAAAGACGAACAAAATTCACATAAAAAAGAGGGATTTGGTAAGAAAAAAGCTTTTAATTTTTATTATTCATTTTTAAAATTTGAGTTGAATATTAAACAAACTTTCAATTTATTTTTTATGAATTTTCTAGACAACTCAAGAACTTTTAGACCTAGAAAGTTTAAATTATGTTCAAAATTTAATATTAGTAAAAATAACTTAAAATAATATTAGTTTTTAAATTTTGTTTTCAGTTTATAATAAATAATAATAATAAATATATTTATTGGAAATCCAAAAGGCTATTGACCGAGGTCTTTCTGCCTATATTACAATTCTAGCAAGAATATTTTTATACTTGAGAATGAAAACATAATAATTGATTCGTATACAAAAAAAAAAAAGTATAATATAATTTAAATTAACTGGTGTTGGTTTAGTTCGTGTTCTTCGCTTCTAGTATTGCCTGCCAGATAGTTTTCTCTGGAAATTTTTTTTTTCGTAAATTTATTTCGGGAACAATAAATGGAAGGATTATAGATATATTATTTTCGTTGTTCGAAAAGCGGGTTGTTAAGTTTTTAATGCGAGTAAGTATAGGAGTGATGTTGGTTTTCTCATACAGGAGAGTATTGGATGGGTTATGGAGTGGGTTATTAGGGTGGCGGATTTTAGTTAATTTCCTGAGGCACGTTCTTTCTGCGACTTCAATATTTTTCAATGCTGGGCCTCTGCACGAGTTTAGTAGTATGGATCCATAGTCGATTATTGGATGGCATATCATTTTGTAGATGGTAGTAAGATTTTTTAGACTTATCCCTTCGTTTTTATAGCTTAATGATCTAAAATGCTTAGCTCTCGCAATTGATTTTTCCTTAACAAGTTTGGTGTGGGCTTTGAAGTCCAATTTGGAATCGATGTTTATGCCTAAGTATTTGACGGTGTTTGAAGGATTAATATTTTGGTTGAGGATTGACACAGAGGGAGAGGAGTCGCTAATTTTGTGGTTAAATATTATAAACTGGGATTTATTTGGATTTGGAGTGATGCGCCATAATGAGAACCATCTTACTGTGTTGTTTATAAGATCTTGTAGTTGATTTATAGTATCTTGACGTTTTTTCGCATGTGATATAAGACCTGTGTCATCAGCAAACTGTAATATGTATTTCTCAGGACTGAAGTCTAATGTGGGGGATATGTCATATGAGTAGAAATCATAGAGATCTGGCGAAACTGATGAACCCTGTGCAAGACCCTGTTCCATTGAGAAGCAGCGTGATAGGTAATTACCAATTTTCACCTGAAGAACTCTGTCTTCAAGTTTATCAATATGCAAGGTTAATTGTTTTTAAATTAATTTTCTATAAAAAACCTCATTATAAAGCTTATAGGTATGCTTACCCAGGTTTAGCTATATATAGATATTACATAATTATTACAATAATGATAATAGTATATACTATTATATATATTATATAATAATTGCCTAATATTATATTTCTTTATCATAAAGACTTTAGGGGTCATACTTAGGGAATGATCAAGTATTACATAACGCAAATTTTGATCATTTGGTTTGGACTTTTTCCTCTGCAGAAAAAACAGCTTTATCCCTAACAGAAAGTTTTGATGACTAAAAAAAGGTCCTTACCTGAAAAAAAGTTTTACCACTGACTAAAAAAAAGGTTCTTCATGTCTACCAATTTCTTAACTCTGTCAATCAATTTTCTCAAAAGCTATTCCACCACTTTCCCAACTCTTCCACTCAATTTTTTCAACTTCCCAACTATTTTCCAGCTCAACAATGGATTTTCCTAACTCGAGCGTAGTTAGGGGTTTGCGCCCGCCCTACCCCCTTCGCGTCATCCCTGCCCTATGAGTGCATTCAATATATTTATACTCCATTTTTGTATAAGTGTATAGTGTGATGACTTGAGAAAAAAAAAGTTTTTGTTAACTCTGCCTCTAACCAAAAAAATTAAGAGAAATCAGGTCGCGTCCTTGCCTCGATTTAATGCGTTCGAAAAATCTAGAGGCTCGAATTCTGGACCTAGAAACTTTGCACCATATTTAAATTTAGGTGAATGCGCCTATAAATATAAATCTTGCTGTATTCTTTTCCCGAGGAAAGTTTTGCGTTAGTAAACAAATTACGTTTCTCGACGTTTTTTTTTTTATCCAAAAAAGATGATTTCCGTAAAAAAAATCTACCTGTCTGTCCGGGAAATGTGTGACCACTATAACTCGAAAATGGGGTAAAAACTCGTTTTTTTTTTCAAAGAAAAAGCAAATGCTTTTTATAGAAGGTTTTATTTATTTATTTATTTTTTTTTAAATAAAAATGTTTAAAAATCTGTTTTTGTTGTTGTTTTTTTAAAGAATTTTGCTGACAGCAGTATTTTTACGTATTTTTTTTAGATACCTGGATATATCCCATGGTACAAATGGCTCAGTTGGGCGTCGAACAAGACTCTCAAGTAACCGAACGAATTTTAGCTGAAGCTCCAGAGAACAGCAGACTTCACTTGGCCACGGGGTACTTCAATCTGACTAGTCAATATACAAACACGCTGATTAGAGACTCAAAAGGCATTTGTAACATTCTAATGGCACATCCAGAGGTAATTTTTATCAATTTTTACAATAAAAAATATAAAACTTTTAAAATTTGCGGTGAATGAGTATCTTTTTTTTTAACTTACCCCTCCCCCCGACTGATTTCCTGGATCTTCCCCTGTCATATAAAAAAGCCCACATATGTTTTATATTTTTTGTATTTCAAAGTAATTCCCTCCCTGGGATTTTGAAAAGTCGGCGTCTATGATTGTCACAATAATGTTTTTTAGGCAAATGGGTTTTTAGGGGCTGCAGGAGCTGCTGGAGGGATACCATCTGCTTATTCGCTGATAGCATACAAGTTTAAACAACAATTCCAACGATTAGGCCAACAAAACCGACTGAATATGTTGGAATACCTTAGAAATGGATGGACTTACCATGGAAAAGGCTTATGGTAAGAAACCCTTCCCATCTTGATAATTTTCAAAATTTTGAATTTTGTTTTTGCGTAATTTTGCTTTGCTTTTATGACGTTTTAGGTCGATATACTTAAAAATTGTCGGTCGTTATGTCCGGGAAATCTTGTAAGCATGATAACTTAAGAACGCTTTAAGCTAGATACTTGTAATTTAGCATGTTACCAAAAGTTCTCGCTCGGGATTGTTTTTGGTAAACATTGGGGTGCGCAAATGGGGAAAATGCAATATTTTTCCACGAAAATTTGAAAATAGAACGTCTCCATCATTTGTTTGCAATAATAGTACTTTCTTACAGCATTTTCCATTTTGTTTCTAGGTATTATCCACCAAATGGTGAATACCCCTGCCTTACTCTAATAGGGTCGCCAAACTTTGGTGAAAGATCAGTGAAAAAGGACTTGGAAACTCAGTTGGCGATAGTAACGGAAAATGAAGAGTTGAGAAAAGAGCTGCATAACGAGTGTAGAGGTTTATATGAGCTGGGAGTACCAGAAGAAACTGACAGAACTGTCCCATATTGGATCTATGTGATGGTATATTTGTTTAGAGATTATTTTTAATGTTATGTATTGTAAGGTTTATAAAATGTTATGAAAATAAATAAAAGTTGTTGATTTTAATCAGAATATGTTTTATTTTCAATATAATTTAAAAATAACTCAAAAACTAAAGGAGCTATCAACCTTCTGCTTGAAGATTTATATTCAGAAGGTCAATGTTCATCCAAAATCGACGTTTCATCCCAAAATAATTGTCAAAATCAGCTAAAAAAATTTAAATCTTTGTTAGTCAAAAAGTAAATTGAATATTTTTCAATACGATCTCTAAAACTATAAAAGATCGTGAAATTCTGTTTTTATTTTTACATTCAGAATGTGTTCTTAAGTAAAAGCCCCAGTTTTGATTATGCTATCTCCAAGTGGAAAAAAGTTATTCACATAGCGAGTTGTCGTAATTTTTGCGTATTTTTGTTTCCGAACTCGCCATTTCTGCATATTTGTATTTTTTAAATTTAAAAATTAAATAACTCGAAAACTAGAGGAGCTACCAACATTTAGCTTGCAGATTTGGATTCAGCAGCTCAATATTAGTCTATGAGTCAAGTTTCAACCAAAAATAATTTTTAAAATCAGCTGAAAAAAGTCAAAGGGGTTAACCTTATATCTTTTTTGGCCAAAAATATTTTTTTTCGAAATCGGGGTTAAGACCCATGTATACGGACGTAGTTTTTTATTCTCTATCGATTGAGCGCATCAGTTGCGCTCTATCTTTAAAAATCAAAAAGTTCGATACGATATCTCGAAAACTATAAAAGATAGTAGAATTCTGTTTTTATTTTTGGATTCAGAATGTACTCTTTAGTGAAAGACCAAATTTTAAATACGCTATCTCCAAGCGGAAAAGAGTTATTGTCAAAAAACAAACAGCGTTTTTCCATCTTGCAATTTTTGAATTTTTTTGTTTTTGAACTCGTCATTTTTGCATATTTGTATTTTTTAATTTAAAAATTAAATAACTCGAAAACTAAAGGAGCTATCAACATTCTGCTTGCAGATTTGGATTCAGCAGCTCAATATTAGTCTATGAGTCAAGTTTCAACCCAAAATAATTTTTAAAATCAGCTGAAAAAAGTCAAAGGGGTTAACCTTATATCTTTTTTGGCCAAAAATATTTTTTTTCGAAATCGGGGTTAAGACCCATGTATACGGACGTAGTTTTTTATTCTCTATCGATTGAGCGCTTCAGTTGCGCTCTATCTTTAAAAATCAAAAAGTTCGATACGATATCTCGAAAACTATAAAAGATAGTAGAATTCTGTTTTTATTTTTGGATTCAGAATGTACTCTTTAGTGAAAGACCAAATTTTAAGTAAGCTATCTCCAAGCGGAAATGAGTTATTGTCAAAAAACAAACAGCGTTTTTCCATCTTGCAACTTTTGAATGTTTTTGTTTTCGAACTCGTCATTTTTGCATATTTGTATTTTTTAATTTAAAAATTAAATAACTCGAAAACTAAAGGAGCTATCAACATTCTGCTTGCAGATTTGGATTCAGCAGCTCAATATTAGTCTATGGGCCAAGTTTCAACCCAAAATAATTCTTAAAATCAGCTGAAAAAAGTCAAAGGGGTTAACCTTATATAATTTTTGGCCAAAAATATTTTTTTTCGAAATCGGGGTTAAGATCCATGTATTCGGAACTAGTTTTTTATTCCCTATCGATTGAGCTCATCAGTTGCGCTCTATCTCTAAAAATCAAAAAGTTCGATACGATATCTCGAAAACTATAAGAGATAGTAGAATTCTGTTTTTATTTTTGGATTCAGAATGTACTCTTTAGTGAAAGACCCAATTTTAAGTACGCTATCTCCAAGCGGAAATAAGTTATTGTCAAAAAACAAACAGCGTTTTTCCATCTTGCAATTTTTGAATGTTTTTGTTTTCCAACTCGTCACTTTTGCATATTTGTATTTTTAATTTAAAAATTAAATAACTCGAAAACTAAAGGAGCTACCAACATTCTGCTTGAAGATTTGGATTCAGTAGCTCAATATTAGTCTATGAGGAAATTTTCAACCGATAATAATTTTCAACATTCTGCATTCACAAAATTAAAAAATGTTGAAAACAAGTTTTTTTTGAATTTTTTATTTTTTTTTCAAAATTTTTTCATTTTTCGCAAAAAGAAAATTTAAAAAATGAAAAATTTTCAAAACATATTAAAAGTTATTTTTGGATTTTTATTTTTTTCTTTTTTCAACACAGTTAAGTTTTTTTTTTTAAATTATTTGTTAAGTATATGGAAAAATACATTAAACCATTTACTGTGAATAGTATATAATGGAATGCGTGGCTTACTTAACGTCACGGCTTGTTTTTCCTTTTTTTCATTTTTTATAAGGGATTTTTTTTTAATTAAAAGACATATTTTTAAGATTTAAATATTTATTTTCTATTTTTTCAAATATTTTAGGCAATTTTACAAAACAGTGAAATTGGAAATAAAAAAAATGGAATAGGTATATAAATCAATACATACAATACAAAAAGTCAGTTCTAAATTTTACAAAAACATTTTTTTTTTCGTGAAAAAATTTTTACTACATTTAAACATTTAGGTGTAAAAAAATACAAACTTTTTTAGTGATACAAATGTGTCTACCCCTAAAAATATCACAAAAATATTTTTTGATACATTTTTGTTAATTTTTTTTAGGTTTTTTAAGGCTTGTAGTGGATTTATATATTTTTTTAAATATTATAGTGTATAATATCAACTAGCACGCATCTTTGGTAGGCTTTATTTTAAATATTATTATTAATGACTAGCTTATAATAATATCACTCAGAAAAAAATAAAGAATTTTATGCTTAAACTTTTATATTAACACAAAACACATTTTTTATGATTTTTTTCAATTAAATATCTTTGGCCTGCAAAGATAAAGAAAAAAATCAGCAAAACATATTTTTGAATTATCAAGGATCAATATTATTCCAAAATTATATTGAAAATTTGGTCCAGCTACTCAAATTTTTATTTTTTTAGACAAATTACACAAAAACACAATATGTCCCATAAAATACTGTTTTTTAACAAAATTAAACAGCCTTATATTGAACATAATTATGCTTCATACGCTTCTTTCTCCATTCCATCTCCATGCCACATAGTCAAAAATTTAGACATCAGAGTCGGCTGGTCAGAGGTCAAAATAATAGAATGAAAAAAGAAGCTACTTTGCATAATTATGTAAGTCGATTGATCCATTAATTATTTCTATGTTACATAACTTATGTTTTGTAACATTTACATCAAATTAATGTAACTAACATAACTAAGCCTAATATAACACATTTATTGACATTTTAGATAAATAAATATCAAAAAAATCATATTTTTCGTACGGGATTCGCACCGAAAAGCTCTTGATTTGAATCTTAAAAGCTTTAACAATAAAATCATCAAAACGTGACAAAAAAAAACTATTTAATGTAACTGGTTAGGTAAAATGTAGTTTTAGTGGGTTTTAGTAGTATTTTTAGTAAAAATTTACAGTTAATAAAAATGTAGATTAATAAGAAGAGAGGGGTTTAGTAGTTTTTTTAGTAAGTTTTTAGAGTTAAAAAAAGGTTGGAATATAAGTTGGAAAGTGGAAATAGGATTTCGGGTGGGAATAAGGATAAAATTAAATAGATTTTTTTTGTCATATCTTACATAACTTATTTGTTAAAGCTTTAAAATAAAAACCAAGAGTTCTCCAGTTCGAAACCCATACCAATGATATAGCTTTTCCAATATGATTTGTCAAATATGTCAATAAATATGTTTTATCAAACAAATTTATGTGTTACAAATAATTTAATGTAAATGTTACAAAACGTGTGTAACGTCACCCAAGTAACACAGTAGCTATATGATATTTCTTAGCTCTCTTTCGCGGAAAAATAACACACATGGCTGTAATTTTGCTGTAAAAGAGCGCTAAAAGATACAGTAGCTATACAGTATCTCTTACCACTGTTTCACAGCAAAATTACAACCATATGGCTGTTATTTTGCTGCGAAAGAGCGCTAAGAGATACTTTATAGCTACTGGGTAACTTGCGCAGTTATTGCTGCAACCTAGAAGACATTATTAATAATAAATTTGTGATGCTTATGAGCATTTTATGGGAACTGAAATAAAAATTTAAGCACAGTAAATACATATTTAATATTGAAATTATTGTCAACACGGAACATTTTGAAAAATAATGTGTAAAAAAACTGAAAACTGAAAATAAGATTAATAGGAACATAATACGACGGTCTAGCCGTTTTGAAATAAATACATACACAAGTAACACAGTAACTATAAAGTATATTGTATCGCTCTTTCGCAGCAAAATTACAGCCATATGGCTGTTATTTTGCTGCAAAAGAGCGCTAAGAGATACTTTATAGCTACTGTGTTACTTGGATAAAGAAACAGTTATATATCAAAATAGTCACAAAAAGGTTTTATAACAGTTATAAAACGACATAACAAAAATGTTTATTAAATATTTCTTGAAAATAATTTGAAGAATACACTAAAATGAAATATTACAGTCATATAAAGGTTTTATAGCAGTTTTTTTCGTGTTTGTTGACAATAATTTCAAGAATAAACTAATAATAAATAAATTAGTTCAAAATTTATTCATTTTCAGTCTTTGGTATAAATTATTTTCTTTAAATAAAATAAATAGGATTATTTATGTACAAAAATATACAAATACAAAGAATGACTAAAAAGATTTTTTTATACTTAAATATTTCAATATTTAAGATTTCTTTTCTTATACTTTACCTACTACTTACGTTTTTTTACAAAATAATTTTATTG
The DNA here is from genome assembly GCA_958510825.1 of Brachypterus glaber. Lineage (NCBI taxonomy): Eukaryota > Metazoa > Arthropoda > Insecta > Coleoptera > Kateretidae > Brachypterus > Brachypterus glaber. The sequence goes on along the minus strand of OY294051.1, from coordinate 36,893,624 downwards.
GAAATTTAACTTCCAAATCTTTTATACTTTTTTTAAATAAATTTATACATTTAGGTATGGTTCGTAAACCATGAAATATATTTTTTTCTTATACCTACCAGTACTATCCAGCTAAATTTATCAAACAGGATTTTAAACAGTACCAAAAAAATGTTTTTTTTTTTAAATTTTATTTTCAAGATTTTCTTTCACAAAAATCTTAGTTTTTATTGAAAGAGGACACCTCAAGTAACGCAGTAGCTTTAAAGTATGCTTCACCGCTCTTTCGCAGCAAAATTACAGCCAAATGGCTGTAATTTTGCTGCGAAAGAGCGGTAAGAGATACTTTATAGCTACTGTGGGACCGCTGAATCCAAAACTTCAACCTTAGACAGTTCTATCTCCGAAATTTTTCAAGATGCAAATATTTGTACAGAGTAAAATCGTATTTTGCAAATTTAGCCAAAAACTTAACTCTATATACAAAAATATACCTAAAAATTAGTTCATTTAAACTCCAAATCTATTATAGACATATTGACTATTGACCCCGTCGCCTAAATTTTCAATATTTTCGACAGTGGGGTTCATCAGATTGAACAACAGAGCAAAAATTGTGCATGCGGCATACACTCCTAGGGCTATCCACCATAAAAGTTGCTCGTGGAGTTTTTGTTCGAAATTTTTCAGAACTAAAAGTCCGATTGTCAGGCCTGCCAAGGCCCCCGTCAAATGGGCAACGTAGGACACTGGTGGGCCCATTGTTTCGGCCGCGTATCGCGAGTATATCGCGTAGCCTACGTCACAGGATGCTGAAACAAAAAAAAAATAAAGTTAGAATTTTTATCCTACGTTACCGGCAAAAATATTTTTTTCTTCAAGCGTACTAAAATGTTAATAATTTATAACTGAACACACTAGATAAAAACGATCTATTTTCTTACAGTAAAAAAATGTGTCCATTGTTGTACGCCGTACAAAAAAAGCGATCATTGTTATACGCCGTGAAAAAGTTAGTTAGCGAAAAAAAAATATAATATTTAGGACACTTGAAGAAAAACTAGTATGTTTCACGCAGAGGAAAAGTGCATTTTTTACTCGTCTGTAGTTTCCGGACTCCGCTTCAAGTCGTCCCTAAATTCTACAGACTAAGTATTAAAAAAAGCTCTACTTTTACTCTTAGTAAAACAATATACAATTTTTTCTTATTTTTCGTTTTTGAAAAAATAGTTATTTATGGTTCTAGTGGGTAAAGTAAGATATTGCCCATGAGAAAATTAACCTGCGAGGCGTCAGCCAAGCAGGTTAATTTTCGAGAGGGCAATATCGGTTTACCCATGAGTGCCATACAAGGTTTTATCCAATAAATAGCTTAGGAATTCATATTTTTATTAAAAATTTTAATGACATTTACAAGAAAATAATTTAACAAGTGACAGTTGAGTGGGTAAAATAAATAATTATCCACTCAATAAAGTAAAAGCCACGCGGGGGTTATTATTGAGTTTATCTATTTAAAATAAAGCTGGTAATTGTCTTATTATCTGTATGTATTGGATAAACATTTTTTTTTTATTTTGGTTAAAAAATCTATTATTTTATTTTATTATAATGTATAGGTATTTCCGTTTTTTGTAAAAAAAAGTTTTTTGATTTCTTTTTTAATGAAATCTAGTTTTTAAAAAATAGGGGTCCAAATTATTTTTTTGTTGTCAGCATAATTCTTACCTATTAAAAATATCCCGAACAGCCTCAAAATACCACATTGCATGTTATTGTAGTTCAATAACACGTTCGCCAGATGAGCCGCCAAAAGGGCGTAAACGCCGCCCGAAGCTCCGACTAGATACACGTCCGTATCGAAAACGGAGGTGCCTAAGGATCCGGCCACCACGCCGGCCATGTAGATCAGCGCTACGCGCCCCGACCCGTGGACCATCTCCAAGGGTAGTCCTACCAATAACTGGACCACCAGGTTGAAACCCAAATGGATCCATCTGAAAAATAAAATAGAAACAATTATAGTTTTTATTAAAACATAGGTAGTTGCAAAACTAAATTTAAAAAAAAATTGGACTGAACGTTCCATATGCAAAAAAGATGATTTCCACGAAAAAAAAAAGAAAATCTGTCGGTCGGTCTGTCTGTCCGGTAAAGTTTTTGACTACGATAACTCGAGAACGCTTTGAGCTAAAGACTTCAAGCTTGGAACAAATGTTTCCTATAAAATGTCGGCTAGGATTGTTTTTGGTAATATTTGGGATGGTGCTTAAGGGGGTAAAAACTAATTTGTTTTTCGCAAAAAAATGGAAAAAAGCAACATTTTTGACTGAACTATTACAAGGAAATTGCATTTTATTATTTTTTACATAGGAAGTGGCATAAAAAAAAAATGTATTTTTAGACCCGCGATTCCATCGCATATCTGTGTTTATTTTTTGTACTCACCCTGCATGTAACATCATATACAGCAAAAACCTCCATATTTCCGTCCTTTTGTCAGGTCTGTATATGAATATCGAGTCTATGGGCACGGGTCCCTGTGGGTTCAACTCCCCCGTCGTTATCGAGTAATATGTGAAAAAACTTAACTGCAAAAAAGAAAAATATATTAAAACATTGCTTTTAGTAAAAAATAAATTTATTTAAGTGTATGATATTGACTTCGACAATAACCATCTTCAGGTTGTTAATAGTATATTTCTAACCTAATAAGAAAATAAATAAATTTTTATTAAATAATTGTTACGGTCCTGTTATACTGCCCATTGTATGCTAAAAACGATTATAAAAACGGACTTATCTGTATCTTTCCGGTAAATTTTAAATAACTTATATTAATTACTGTATTTTTAATTATTTTATTAATGAAAGCGTGAAGAGATAAAAAATTGATAATTATCTACGTTTTCCCATAGAATGCAGTTTTTGATATACGGTGTCTGAAGATGTTTTATGAACGAAACCTGTAGCAAAAATAAAATTAATTTATTAAGAAAAAAAAATAGTATATTATGGACCTAGTCTTTAGTTGCTAAGACGGAGTCGGAACAAAATATTAATCAGGAAAACAAAAGACAGTTAGCAAAGTGGTGCAAATAAGTTCAAAAAAGTTAGTAGTTGTCTTAATTTTTTTTCCTTGTTGACCGTTGTCAATAAACAATGCTTAACAACAGTCAATAATGATGATTTTATTGGTTGCCAAGGTAAACGGTAGCTAAGGGAACGTTCAAGTATTACGTAACGCTCTAAGGGGGGTCTAGAAAACGTTACGCCGCGTTAGAGAGAGGGGGGGGGGTCAGTAAAAATGTTACGTAACACTTAAAAAATTATAAACTCATAAAATGTTTATTGGATCACGTTTTTAACAATGATCTAGGCACGGCGTTCACCAAATTCCCTAAGCAATAACCGGTTAAAAACCGGTTTAACCTTAAAGTAAAATTTCGTTTCAATTTCTTCACTTTTTGTGAAAAAAAAAGTTACGTAACCATTTGTTTTGGGGGGGTGGGGGGTCTTGAAAATGTTACGCCGCGTTATATGGGGAGGTGGGGGTCAAAAATGGCCAAATTTGCGTTACGTAATAGGTGATCGTTCCCTAATATGTAAGCTAGCACTGAATTAGATAGTAGAAAAACATTTTTATCTAAAATTACATTAGTTTCTAGTAAATTTACTGTATACAATCTAAAAATAGACATTTAGTAACATAAAATGTAGAAATTTAGTTCCCAAAGTATTCTTTATTTTGGTCATTTTACCCCAATTTTGAGCGAATAAGGGGAAGATACTTAAGCTACTGCAGATGGCAGCTGTCACATTTAACTAACGACAAGGCGTTCTAAAATAGCCATTTAGACAAATTTTCATCAAAACAGAATTAAAAAAAAACAAATGTACATATGTGTACATATGTGCAGAAATTTTATAAACAAAAATAGTTACCTCTGTTTTAGTTATTTGTAGTGACTTTTTTGCAAATTTTATACGGGAAATTTAACAAAAAAATACCCTGTAACTGTATAATTGGATATTATATTTGGCCCCCCTCTCCCCAAGAGCGATATGTAATAGGTAAATAGTCTCTAGATAGATGTCAAATACAGTAATCGTAAAGATGAAATTAATTATGTGAAAATAAATAATTTTTTTGTGCTCTAATTACCAAACCATATTTTGCCGTTAATAAGGTTGAGAAATTTTTCATAAACACACACAATTAAAAAATTATAAAAAATTACTATTGTTGTAGATTTTGTTGTTAATTCTCACAATTTAATATCTGGTTTTTGTTTGTAAAGTTTCGAATAAAAAGTTTTGACATGGTACAACTAAATTATGTATTTAAAAAGCGTTGAACTCAAATAAGATCACCAGTGAAAAACATAATTTGTTTAAAAATTATTACTAACAATAAAATGATACTTTTACTGTTTTTTAGGTGTCTGTTGGGGACTTGAAATCTAAACCAACGTTTTTCAAAAATTTGGTTGGACTTATTCCTATTGGCAAATACAAATTGTTTATTAAGGGCATGTCCACATGCTCGCATAAAAACATAGTACATAACAATGCGATGCCGTGATTGGCTTGATTTGCCGCCATGTATCTTGTAAGAAAATCACGGCATCCCATTCTTATGTTTTATGTTCTTATGCAAGCTTCTGGATAGGCCTTAAGCTGTGTAAAAAAGACTAGCTAGGAAGTCCTTTAAATGCAAACCTATGAAAAAATTTTATATTTTTTTGTCTCGATTTCTGTTTTGGTGCTAATTAAAAACTTAAATTATTTCTTTTGCCCTTTTGTTACAGAAATTAAGTCCTTCTGGTAAGTTAAACATAATTTTGAGGTAAACTAAGTACCGCAGCATCTGTGCCTGTTAATAGGAAGTTATCAATTTTGTCTCGAGCCCGGTGTTCACGAAAGGTTTCTCGATTTTAGGAAACACATGTCTCTTCTAAAAATTAGTAGCACGTGCGTTAATGCCGACTTAAAAAAATCTGGCAAGTGCATTTTTTTTTTTGGAAAATAGCTCTTAGTAAAAATTGTTAAAGAAATAAAAAATACTGCTACCAACAAAATAATACTTTCCCCTATAGGCCTAGGTTCATAAAATAAAGAAAAAAACGAAAAAAAAAAAAAATATAAAAAAAACAGTTTTTCAAAAAAAAATTTTTTTTCAAAAAAGTTTATTTTTTTGTAAAACGAAAAATGAATTGAAAAAAAAATCTTTTTGAAAAAAATTGTCTTTACCCCATTTTACCAAAAACAATGCCAGCCTAGAACTTTGGATAATCAACCAATGGTCCAAATTTGAAGTATTTAGCCCGAAGCGTTCTTGAGTTATCGTGGTCGCAAATTTCCCGGACGAAGGAAATCATATTTTTTTGATATAAAATGTCCAGAAACGTAAAAAAAAGCAATAAAATTTTTTCGAAATATTTTTACTATAGCAAGACTTTCCTTGGGGACAGTAAAATATATTAATAAGTTAAACACAAATATTTTACAATATTAAAAAAATCAAAAAACATTACAACAACAATACATTTCTTCCATAAAAAGCAAATATATTTATTTTTTAAAGGTAACTGTACTAGTGTAAAATTTTTCACGTTTCTATGCATAGGAAAAAATAATATTTATGCATTTAAAGTCTAAAGATGCCAACGAACTAATAACTCTTCTCTCTAGAATAGGCATTTCATTTGTAAAAACTGACAAAAACGTTGCCAATATATACATTCCTCTGTCTTACTCGCACAGCTTTGTTCTAACAGAGACAACAATAACAGTTACTGGTAATTGTTATTGTTCAGGCCTGAATATACCTACTATTTGTTTACAAACAAACCGAGATGTTGGCGATACTTTATATTAACGGTATGCGTATTCTAGAGAGAAGAGTTATTAGTTCGTTGAAAGATGCATTTAACTGGAAACGTATATTAAAATAGGAAACAAATATCATGCATTTGAAGTATTTTTATTAAAGCGTTTAATAGTTAAAGCGGATTTGACTATAAAAATTAAAACTTTTTTACTTGCCAGGTTTATTTTAAGGATGGTACAGCTATGGGGTGGATTTTACGTCCAAATTTGGATCGTTCACCCCAAAGAGAAAATATACATGGTTTTCTATTTTTATGGAAACAGTCAAAACAAAACTAATTACCTTGACAGAAGCCGAAAAATCTAATTTTAGATATACAGGGTGACACCCTAAGAGAGATTATTTGACTTTCAATCCGTATATTGATGACTGGGTTCCAATAAGTCGTCAAATAACTTTATTTCAATTTAAAAGGAATAACGAAAATATGAAGGATTTAAATTGTAATAATAACGTACCGCACTAGAATTTCCCTTATTTCTTCCTTATTTTTGGCCTTACTACTGTAGTACCAAAATTGTATTGGGCGCCGAAATGGTACAGGGGTCGTGAGTAAAACAGTTATACCAAATATAGCAAGTTTATTCAATGTGATCGAAGTATCGGAAGAGTGACCTGGTTTATCAAACCAATATAAAAATCTAAAAAATAAGTTAAAGCATTAGCTTGAGATAAAAATAATGGTGTTAAAAGACTTACCTAACACCAGGATGTTATTTATTCATTAAATAACTAAATTATCCCAAAGGATGATAGAAATAAATAAAGATTTTAAAACTAAGCTTCTTATCGAAAGGTGAAAGTAAAAATGGAAGTGATTGACAGATGTCAAACTAATCAATCAGAAATTCCCTAATTAAAATATTAAGTCCCTAAAAGGTAACTAATTATTTAGGTTGCGAACATGGTAAATCCAAGGTCACTCTTCTGGTGCATAAGGTAAACAATGGTCTATATGAACCGAACAAATTTAATTAAAAGTATGGTAAATACCCAATTACATTACAACTACCCCCCCTAGCTCGGTATAATTAAAGCAAAATTTTAGCGAGATATAAAATCACAGTTGCAGGAAAGGGTATACGGTTAAGGGTTAAAATGTTTCAAGTGTGATGCATGAAACATTCCGCGTTCAATATCTGTTTCTGGTTCATACAAAATATAAGTTAATTTATCCACCGTCTTTTTAACTTTATAAGGACCTTCAAAAAGAAGCATCCATTTTTTGGTTCTTCCTTCAATTGCAGACGAAATTGGGTTGGCTTTTAGCAATACTTGATCACCAACTTTGAAGGTAGGCAATGGATTTTTCTTACTAGACGCGTTGCGGCGTACTGCGTGGGATAGTAAGCTTTCTCTGGCAAAATAAATTTTAACATGGTTTTCTATTTTTTCCAGATGGTCTGGGAAATCAATCATACTTCTTAAGGGAAGTTCAGCGGGAAACCCAGTTTGAAGTTCGGAAGGGGTATACCCGGTTGACACATGCACTACATTGTTTAGCAGTTGCGCCAAGTGGTTTACTTCCGAAGCCCATTTTTTATGCTTGTCGTGGATGAAAGTTCGAAAAAGTCGAGATAGTTCTTTCATAATTCGCTCTGAAGGGTTGCTGGACGGGTGCCGGACGGAGGATTTAATTACCTTGATGCCGAGGGCTTCAAGGGTTGCAGACCAGGCCCCAGCAACAAATTGTGTGCCGTGATCCGTCAGTAGCCGTTTAGGGGTGGAAAATTTTACAAAATAATCCTCAGTTAATTTTTTAAGGATGGATTTTGTAGTGGCCCTTTTTAGGGGGTAAAGTGTTACAAATTTAGTAAACACGTCTAATGTTACACACAAATATTCCACGCCCCCTCGACTTTTTGGTAAGGGACCATAAATATCCAGGGCCAGCAGGTCCCCTGGGGCCTCTGGGATAATGGCTTGCAGTGGAGGGTGAAGAATAGGGCCGGATTTGGCCAACTGGCATATAAGACAGGACTTGATAATTCTTTTTATGTCTTTGGCCATATTTTGCCACCATACCTCCCTGCGCATTGTGGCATGCGTTTTAAATACCCCGAAGTGTCCTAGGCCGGTATGATAGGCAGTGATAAAATCGTCAATGCGATTTTTCGGCACACAGAGCAGACAATTTTCTTCTGGGGTTTTGCGCATAAAAAGCACATCTTTGTGAATGACAAAACGGCTATTTTCTTCTGGAAAACGCTGAACATTTTCTCGTATTCGGGCCAGTTTTTGATCATTCTTTTGATCTTCGGCAATAGAAGTTAGGCTACGACTGAAAATCGTATCAAATTTTGTAAATAAAATTTGAAAACAACGGTCCGAGGGCACCGGTAACCTCGGAATAGGGTTTCGAGATAAAATATCTGAAATTATGTTGTCCTTACCGGAAATGTGTTTAATACTAAAATCATAGTCTTGTAATGATAAACACCAACGAGCCAATCTAGGTGTTAACATGCGACATGTTTTTAAATAGGTTATCGCTTTGTTATCAGTAAGGCAGTAAAAGGGTTTTCCTACCAGGAAAACTCTCCACTTTTCCAGGGCCCATACCATAGCGAGAGCCTCCTTTTCCGCCGAGCAATACGAACGTTCTCGGGGAAGCAACACCCTACTACCATAGGCGACCACTCTTTTGTGTCCCTCTACCATTTGGAAGAGCTGTGCCCCTACCCCTACATCGGAGCTGTCGGATTGCACCCAAAATGGAATGGATAGGCTGGGATGGTATAGTAGTACTTCCTCTTTAATCATTTCTTTCAATTTATTAAAAGCCTCTACTTGAGTGGAACCCCAAGTCCATTTATTTTTCTTGCGCAGAAGTGAAAAAAGAGGTTCAGCTACTGTTGCGTAGTGTTTGCAGAAACTACGATCATAGTTCGTTAAGCCTAAAAAAGCTTGAAGTTGCTTAACGTTCCTGGGTTCTGGAAAATTGGTGATGGCGCTAACTCGGGATGGGTCACTTTGTAGGCCTTTTTCTGAAAGGACATAACCTAAAAAGTTTAGCTCTTTTCGGAAAAAATGGCATTTATTTAAACGGAGGGTTAGGCCAGCTGATGATAAGCGACCCAAAACTCGATCTAAATGTTCTAAGTGAGTATCCACATCAGGAGATAGTACTAGCACATCATCGATGTAGATTCGGACGAATTCGTCGAAAGCTGGGCCCAAAATAACAGTCATAGCTCGGGAAAAGCTAGAAACTGCCGTTTTAAGCCCGAAAGGCAAAACTTTGAATTGATATGACTGACCATTGTGCAGAAAACCAGTGTATTTTCGGTCCTTAGCACGTAATTTAATCTGCCAATACCCGTTAGTCATATCAAGGGTTGACATAATCTTGACTACAGGGGGTAAAGTCTTTAAAAGGTCCTGAACTTGTTTAGGGAGCTCAGTATCGGGCTCCATTCGACTGTTCAATTGGCGTGCATCCAAACAGACACGCACTGTTCCGTTTTTACGGACTACCGTTACTAATGGGCTCGCATAGGCAGAAGAAGATGTTCTTTCAATTATTCCTTCATTCAACATTTCTTGAATTATTTTTGCCACTGCGGGTCTGTGATGTACCGGGATGGGGTAAGACTTTACATTCCAAGGGGTTGTATCGAATAAGACAATATTATGAATGTACTCATTTGTCAGTCCAGGTTTATCAGAAAATATATTTCTATGTTTTTCTAATAAGTTTTTAAACTTAAGTTTATGTTGATCGGACAGAAAAGTAGAATTTACCACATTTTCTATATCCGTATCATTTATTAAATACGAATCATTTTGTTCACCGGGAATCGGCGGGCTTTTCGACTCGGCACATATTTTTTTTATAGGGGAAATTACAGGTGCTGAATAATCATGGAAAATTCTAGCCTCTGGAATTTGTAGAATTTTATTTTGATATTTCAAAAAAATACTTTTGTGTTCCAGACTAATGTTAGCCTGAAAAAAACGCAAAAAGTCACAACCCAAAATAATCGGATAGGCCAAGTCTGGAATGTGTAACATTTCAAACTCAAATTCATGGTCTTCGATAGTAAATGGGACTAACGCTTGGTGAGAAACCTTACGTTCTTTATTTCTAAAGGCGCCCGTTACCCGCACACCTGTTACTGGGAACATGGGAACATCTGTCATTGACAAAATATTTTCGACATTGGCTGAGAAAGCGCTACATTCTGAACCGCTGTCGACCAAAGTCGGAAATTCCGTTTTGTTAATTTTAATGGTAATTATAGGGGAACGAAACGAGTCATTTACCTCTGATAAATGATCAAAATCACATTGGAGATCTTTTTTTGGGTTGTTTACTAATGTAAACTTACCTTTATTATCGTGGGCAGTTTTTGAAATATTTCCCATAGAGGACAGACTGCCTATATCCTCGGGAACTATTAGTTTTCCGAAGGTTCTGCACATTCGGTCTCTTGTATCGCTGAAATATGCTTTTTAACGAAAGACTGACCATTTTTTAGGTTATGATTATTATTATTATGGTTCATTGGCCTATTTGCCACCACTGGCTGAGTTGTATAAGTTGTGGAGGAAGAAGAAGAAGATTGTTTATAATTATCAAAGTTGTCAGCCAAACGCAATCTGTCAAGTACATCTGATATATTACGACTGCCAATTAGTGCACAACTAATTGAAGGAGGAAAGTGACGACTGATAATCAAAATAAGTTCTTGTTCTGTGTAAGGTGGATTCAAAAACTTAGATTTCGCAAGCTGACCAAGAAAATAGTGTGTGTAGTTGGTAGTTCGATTGTACCGACCTGTTTCCAATGCTAACTTTAGTTTTGATTGGTGAGAATAACCCCAGAAATTTTGTAAAAATGCGTCACGAAACTGGTTAAAATTTCTAAAACTATTTAACATTGCTAATAACCAGTGCTTCGCTGGACCTAAAAAAATGTCTGACAATTCTGGAGCAAATAGGTTAAAAGGTACGTTATAATTATTTAATGTTCTCTCTAATCTTTCTAAAAATTCGCAAGGGTGAATTTCACCTCCTTCTGAGAACAATGGTATTAATTTTTTAATACTAGCAAGTGTTTCAGGTGTAGGGATTGGTGGGATGTTAGGGATATTTGGTGCATTCTGAAAACTAGGAATATGAGGTGCCCTTGTGAAATTATAGCCCCCTGAATTAAAGTTATTTAAATTAAAATCACTGTAAGATGGGGTTTGTAGTTCAATGTTTACATTTGGTATATTTGCATTATTTCTAGTAAAATTCAAGTTACTATGGGTATATGTTGGTAAATTCATATTACTTTGAGAATAATGTATATTACTATTATAATTTCTTTCTAGGAAGTTGTTTGATGCTGTTGGCCTCCTAATCTTAGGCACTGCACCCTGAGCTTGCATATCCCCAGGTTGATTTAGCTCTGTTGTTGTGATTATACTTGGAGCATAAATACCTGGTTGGATGGCTTGTGTAAAAACCTGTGGTGAAAGTGATGGTGGTCGATGTTGTGAAATCGCCCCTGCTGCAGTTAAAACTGGTTGAAACTGTCTTTCCGAGCTGTGGTGGGTTGTTTCACTGGTGGTTAAGGATGGCAATGCTGTTGCTAGTGACTCGATACCCCCTTCTACACTAATGTCAGCCATGGGCAGCTCCCTACGAGGACCTCTGCTGGTGCCACCATAACTTGTGCCACTTCTGGTATTTTTGGTGTGTGATGTTGGACTGTGATCCACCGGCATATTGTTTTGTGCTATATGTGAATATAAAACTTGGCCCAAGCCTGGACGGTTAATTGTATGCCTCTATAGCTCTCACGTTGGGCAAACACGTTGTAGTACCAAAATTGTATTGGGCGCCGAAATGGTACAGGGGTCGTGAGTAAAACAGTTATACCAAATATAGCAAGTTTATTCAATGTGATCGAAGTATCGGAAGAGTGACCTGGTTTATCAAACCAATATAAAAATCTAAAAAATAAGTTAAAGCATTAGCTTGAGATAAAAATAATGGTGTTAAAAGACTTACCTAACACCAGGATGTTATTTATTCATTAAATAACTAAATTATCCCAAAGGATGATAGAAATAAATAAAGATTTTAAAACTAAGCTTCTTATCGAAAGGTGAAAGTAAAAATGGAAGTGATTGACAGATGTCAAACTAATCAATCAGAAATTCCCTAATTAAAATATTAAGTCCCTAAAAGGTAACTAATTATTTAGGTTGCGAACATGGTAAATCCAAGGTCACTCTTCTGGTGCATAAGGTAAACAATGGTCTATATGAACCGAACAAATTTAATTAAAAGTATGGTAAATACCCAATTACATTACACTACTAATTTTTTGGGCCCATTTGAGCCAATTGTACAAATAACGGAAAATGTAATTCGTACCGCACCTTTATGGTAATACACATGGTATTCATCCAATTTTCGTGTTATATTGTAGAACAAATTTACCATACGTGAAGTACGTTATTTATTACACTAATTAAGATTTGCGGTGAGTAAATTTAACAGTACTAAACGGATTTTTATTCCTTGGTTTTTCGAAAATTTACCTCATACTGTTAACTCAATTATAATATGTAGTACGGTTACGTTACATGGTACCACTTTGTACTGAAATTTTGCAGAAGTTGGCTACGACCAACGAACTAATAACTCTTCTCTCTAGAATAGGCATTTCAGTCGTTAAAACTGACAAAAACGTCGGCAACATAAACATTCGTCTGTCTTACTCGCACATCTTTGTTCTAACAGAGACAACAATACCAGTTACTGGTAACTGTTATTGTTCAGGCCTGAATATACCTACTATTTGTTTACAAACAAACCGAGATGTTGGCGATACTTTATTTTAACGGTATGCGTATTCTAGATAGAAGAGTTATTAGTTCGTGGGCTACAACCAAAAAAAAAATAAACTGATCGGAAAAAGTTAAGGATATTTTGGTTTCTCTGAGAAAAAACAATGGAAAAAACAGAAAATAGCCTGCCGCTGTCTCATTATCTTGTTTCATTGTATTGAACATGTCTAGGATATGCTTGGTATACAGTAATTGATCGTCAACCACATTTTCATGACGAAAGGAAACTAGCAAGTTCTTCCGGAATTATGGGATTTCTTGGACCAAGATCAGTTAAATCGCTTAACTTTAAGTATGCCTCGGCGAGTTGAAGCGGTTATAGCCAAAAGAGGTAGAATTACTCGCTATTAATTAATTTTCAGTTTTCAAAAATAATTTCTCTTTTGTTACATTAAGGAAAACATTGTTAAATTCCGAATATAAATATTTTTGAACTGTTTGTTTTTTAAAAGTCAAACCAAATATTCAGGATGGTCCTCCTATGGTGGGTAACATCGGACTTATATTTTTTATTATGTCATCTTACTTGTCATAAAAATACCTTTATTTTAGTAGTATATTATATGGGACTATTGTTTATAGTTTTTTATGATATAATTTTTTTTTTTGAGAAAAAATGCATTTTTAGTGATGAGATAAAACATGCTACAATTTCTTTACTTTTTGTCAAAAATTAATAAAATTTTGCAAGCTTATCTTAAAAAGGTGTATTTAATTAGTTTATGTAGAAAAAATAAAAAATATATACAGGGCGTTCAAAATTAATTTTCAAACTTTTGAATTTTCAAACATAAAAAACTCAATTTTTTTAAATGGAATGCTACATAATTAATTTTTTATACAGGGTATAATGTGGGAAAGTGGAACCTTCTCATGTGGATTGACATACCTTACAAACAATAATTATTGTTTGCAATAAGTATTACAGTCTATTTAAATTTTACAACTAAACCATTGGTTTAAAACCATAATAAACCGATGTGTACATTAATACCTAATAATTTAAACTTTGGGATACATTCCATTCGTGTTATGTTGCTCTCAATTTTAAGGTTAATCAATTTGTATATACCTACTTTTCGTTTTTTAAATATTTAAAATCGAGCAAAAAATAGTGTATAAACTAGATTTTTAATTTTTACAGAAATCTATTCACTTGAACAAACAAACAAACAGTTTAACTGTTAAATGGGCATTCAAAACCACCGCAGACCATTTTTGAAAGAAAAATTAACATAAACCAAATTTTGTTATCGTAACTATAACATACTAGTATGGATTGAGGAGTGTCGTTTAAATGACGTCATAGTTAGTTGGTAAAGTAGGACACTATTATACCAAAACCTTTTTCGAGGTTAAAAAGTTGATTGAGTTGTTTATTTTGCGATATTTGAAATTGAGAACCAAAAATGAGGTATACAAGGAAAACATTAGGCTTGTCCTAACTTTGCAAGAACATTTTTGCATAAAGCTTATAAATTACTTACTTTTATTTAACTCAAATGATTTCAGTTTAATCCGTTCTTGCGCAAAAAAAGTACCTAACAAATATTTTTAACGTCTGGCTTACCCAAAAAAATTATACCTAATCTATTTTTTCCTCCTCTTGTTCGAAAATATGATTTTGAGTGAACAGAAATATAATAGAAAAGGATGGAAATACTTACTATTTGAGCAAACCACCTAGGGTACGTGGTTACTACGAATAGTTAGTGTGACGTCATTGTTTGTTGTATTTAAGTAATAAAATGTGTGTAGTACGCTATTCTTCATACTAGTATGTTATAGTTACGATAATAAAATTTGGTTTGGACTTAATAGTAATAATTTATTCTGCTTACCTCTACTAATGTGATAATTATAATAAATAGGGGAGGGGGGCAGCACGTATAGTGGTCCGCATAGTATTTCCTATCTCTGTCATCTGTCAGGAATTCATCAGCTACTATGGTAACCATTCTGAAAAAAAAAGAATACCGGTTAAAAAAAAAGAAACAAGAAGAAAAAAAAGAAGAAAAAATAAAGAAACACGAAGAAAACAAAAGAGACAATAATAAAAAATAAGCACGCTAAATAAAAAACAGTACAATAAGAGTAAAAAAAATGCATATGTTGTACCTTCAGTAGTAAAAAGGGGTTTTAATTATTTTTCCCACGTTTGTGAATGAGATATATATTTTTTAACCGCGAGTCTTTTAATTGTTCTTTCGTATGAGAAAATATAGTACTGTATACAGGGTATGACAAAATGGACCAAATGTTCATTCAGAAACTCATCTATCTACTAACTTAAAATAACAAATATACACTGAGAAAATGTAATTCTAATTTTAATACAAACTTTTATTTGTAAATACACATTTGTTATTCATATCGCCACCATTGGTGTTTAATACTTTACTTGGGATATTAAATACTCCAATGTGTGTATTGTATACAAAATGTTGTCATACTAACATAGAGACCGTGCTGGTACATTTGAATCCCCACATGTGTTTATTAATACTAGCATGTTATAGTAAAAATTACTGTAACATTTGGTAAAGCATATCACACTTATAGTATGGTATACTTTGAGTCGTTATATTACTCATCTAGTTTAAAGTATGTTACAGTATTCAGAAAAATAAACAATCGGTAAATAATACCAAAATTTTGACTAGTAATAAAATAAAGATTGCAACCACACACAATTACACACTGATAAAATAATCGATCCTTTTTTACTTTTCTCTGTATTATTACTAATCAAAATTTTGGTATTATTTATCGATTGTTGTTTTACTAAATACTGTAACATACTTTAAACTAAATCAATAACACAAGAACTATAACTTAAAGTATACCAAACTATAACTGTGATATAATTTACCAAACGTTACAGTATTAATATACACATGTTGCGTGGGGATCCAAATGTACCAGCACGGTCTCTATGTTAGTATGATAACATTTTGTAAACAATACACACATTGCAGTATTTAATATCACAAGTAAAGTATTAAATACCAATGGTGGCGATATAAATATAAAATATGTATTAACAAATAACATTCAGTATTAAAAATACAACGAAATTTTCTGAGTGTACAACGCGTTGCAACGGCCCACAAAAAAAAAAGAAAGTCGTTTACTTTTTCACCATCAAATTCGTTTTCAGCTACAAAATTACGTAGGAAAAATATAGTCTGGCTAAGAGTATCTGACGTTTTTTTTTGTGGGCCTGTGAAGTAAATTATTAAAACTTTTTTTGTCTCTCTCGGACGCATTAATAATATTATGAAGTTCTGTCTCTTTCGAAATTAACTGTAAATACGTCCAATAAACCAATTTTCAACTTCAAAGACATTTTTTTATTTATTCGGAGACATCAAGAACAAGAAAATTAAACAACTGTTAGTCACTTTCGAGTTTAATTTAATTCTTGAATGAAAAGTAGATTTAGTCTTTTCCTGTTTGCTTTTAATCAATTAATTGCTGTGACAAAAAAATCGGTATTTTTATACATTCGAACGGAAATCGAAATGTCAGAACAATAAAAAATACAAAAAAAATCTACGTATATGTAATGCTTTGCATTACATAGTAAACTCCGCGCAGAATCTATCTTTGAGTTGATCCTCATTTGTTTCTTCTTTTATGGTTAGCAGAATAAATATTTATCTATGAAGTTGTATTTCATAAAAGTCAATTAAAGCCGGAGGTTCCCTCTACTACTAGCTCATACAAGTCCTGGACTTAGGGGATGCTTAATTAAGTAGAATAGTACGAGGTTAAACAAAAATGTAATGTAATGTAATAACACAGACACGCAAAAAATAGTTTGGTACTTTTAACGAGACACATGTATGTATTTTGAGTCGCTGAATCCGAATTTGAGGTCAAAAAGCATCATAAATCACTAATCATTGATTCCAATTTTTTACTCAAATTCATTCTGTGCCGAAATTACCTATAATATATTTGGATTTAGGGTAATTCTGGATGATTTTGGAAATTTGAAAACCATCTTATAATACTCCTCCAGCTTGCGCGTTATGAAGAGTACAAAAACCAAAGTCGAAACTGTAACACTTCTGAAAATAACCTTCAAAAAGCCACACGCATTCTCAGACAGATACACGTATTTAAATAGAAGTCAGAAAAAAAGTATATAAAAAGTACATTTTAGTGCCTATTATTCAGAATAATTTATTCTATTTACCCGGTATACAGAGTGCATATTTAAAGTGAATATTTCTATTTATAGTTAGTAAAATATTAAAATATAATGAATTATAATAGGTCGAAAAAATGAGTCTATAGCGCCCTAGCTTTAAAATTAAGTATGTATCAATGTATGATCTATTTCATCAAGCAAGATAGTAAATTAAAAATCGCACAGTGAATATTTTCAAAACAGATTCGAATATTGGATATGCGAATGTACTGCGTAGTTTATTTTATAAAACATAACTATATTCTATACACAAACATATACTATTCAAACCTGTTGTAAAAATATTTACTGTGCGATTTTTAATTTAATATCTTGCTTGATGAAACAGATCATAGTTATCTTTGATAGATCTCTATCTATGGTCTGTTCCATCAAGCAAGAGAGTAAATTAAAAATCGCACAGTAAATATTTTTACAACAGGTTTGAATAGTATATGTTTGTGTATAGAATATAGTTATGTTTTATAAAATAAAATATACTCCATTTTAAATGATTAAAACTATAAATTTCGATTTTAAGAAACGTTTGATTCTTTTTAGTAAAAACACCTGGTGTACTCAAGAAATAGTACACGAGAAAAATAAGATAAAATTTATAGCGAAGCTCTACATTTTGATAGCAATCTACCCTAGCATAAATAAAATAAAGAACATTTTTTTCAGGAAAAAAACAAGGGGGAAGAAAATCCCTCTGTTATCCATCCATATCAATTGCACTGGGGAAAATTCAATTTGGTTAAATGAAAACTTCTTCAACCAATCGTAAATCAAGGGGATTTAGTGGCCAATAAAACCAACATTTATTTATTGGATTTCTTTGCTTAGTCACTAGTATTTACTACATAATATACGGTACTCATTAAAATATAGATACTTTCATAGGGTTTAATGGGTACGTACATACAGGGGCGTCTTAACAGCACGGGCTAGTCCGGCCCCTGCCCAGGACGGCGGTTTTTCGGGGCGGACGTTTTTAAGGGCGGCCAAATCTGAGAGGAGATTCACTCTGAAAGTAGATGTACTTCCGATAAATTCCAAAGTACTGGTCTTTTTAATCAAGTTAAAAAAAAACTTTTTTATTAGCCTAATAAAAAGAAGATAAAGGTAAAACTGCCCTTACCTGCGAAAAAATGGCGGTTCCACCAATAACAAGTGAAAATCGTTTTCAGAGGAAACTTCTCTGTCTCTGTGGTGAACTGCACATTTAAAACTTCTTGTTCTTTTTCCAGTCATCTGAAAGAAAAAAATAAATTAATTAATAAAAACAAATCTAGATAAACAAATTATACACTGAGAATTTGTCAGTGTACATTTATGTCATCAGGATTAAAATGTTTTAAAAGATATAATATGGCAAAAATTATAAACTAATGGCTAATGTATGCGCCTTCGCCATAATTGCAAATATAAAATAAAATCAATATATTGATTAATTAATCAATATCAATTAATTGTTATGCAAAAACCGTCTAAACCACATTGTGAGATGACAGTAAATTTTTGAACTTTTTTCGCAATAACTTTTAAACGTTTTGACTAAAACACTTAAAAATAAGCATTTCTTTCACTTGTTCATGTATCAGAACATGTACAAAATATGTCATCTTTAATGGCGATTTCTCCCGTTAGATTAGACAGGGACAAAAGTAATTGAACAAATACAATATTTACTTGGCCGGGCGAAAAGTGTAACTATATTATTTTTATTAAAGAAATTACTGGCGCCATCTAAATTTTAGTAGAATTATCTTATTCTACAGATACACATTAGCTATGTTCGTTCGTGCCGCTCAGTGCTACACTTTCCGGCCAACCAAATAAATACTGTATTTGTTGTATGAAAAACAAATAAAGTATTTATTTGGTTGGCTGGAAAGTGTAGCACAAATGAGATAGAGATAGGGTAGACGTATTTTGTTTCATAATTCTAGTTGTAGAGAGCTCCATTGAATACTGGGTAAAATGCTCTGTAACCTCATCTCATTTCACAATGTGGGTTAAACTGTAATTGCATAACATCGCTTAATTATTGTATTGCCATCCCGATGACATCATGCAAAATATCAATGTTCTGGGAATATGGAAAATGGATTAAAAATCAACTATAAGACTTTTTTTCAGTTTAACCAAGATACAACAAACAAATAAACAAACAAAATAACACAGAATGATTGATTATTGTCGAGATTATTGTATACAATAATCTCGAAAAGTCAATACCTATAGGTATTGACTTCCTCATGCAAAACTGCATAACTGTGCAAAATTTGAACAAAAAACTAAACAAACAAGCAAACAGCCAAAAACAAATAACAAACTAACAAGAACTAAGTTAAAGAGCAAAAATAACCAATAATAATAAAAATAGTAGTAATAGGGAGTTAAGGCAATTCTAACACGTAACGTAACTTTTCGACGTAAACGTAAAAACGTTGCGTTGAAATCTCAACTCTACTTAAGAGTTAGGGCAATCGTGTTGACGTAACTTTAATGCAATGTGACCTAACCTCACGTTATTTGTTATTGTTTAAATCACAATTTTGTAATATATTAGTTTGTACTATATTCCACCTATTAGGGTCCTCAAAGGGGTTTTGCCCTGGAACTTCCTTTACTAAATACATGTCGTCTTCGGATGAAAAATAAAACCTTTTTCTCTGATTTTCGGTATCGATATTTTTAAACATTTTTTGATGTTAAGATTTAACCGCAAACTGAACAGATTTTTCGGCAATGCTCACCTCGATACGGATACGGTAAGCACGCATTGGAACGTTAGGATGCGTTACCGTATCTCGACGCGTATCGTCAATTGCAACTGCGCCTGCGTACCTGTCAATTTTGGTCTATACCGTATATACCAATCCATCTAAGATACGTTTACGTTTGTGGCATGGCCTTATCTCCCTAATATTAGACGATAAAAAGAACGTACAAATAAATGCAACGGCTTCAATAAGGAACAGTATTCGGCGTAAACTCAGTTATGACTCATCAAGTTGAAAATAAACACAGAAACATAAGCTTACGGAATAATTTTGCCGAATTATGAGGGAAATTTTTATAAATCGAAACATTTGACGACTAATTTGTTACCCAAAACAATATTAACTATACATATTAACTATACATACGTATATACAGTGCGATTATAAAGTGCCGAACAGTTACAAAAAAAATACTCTTCGTTTGAAGCCACGCCTCTGTTAGAGTTGTGCGCGGCAAGCTCATGTGATTGCTACGTAGAACAGCTCGGTGGCCAGTAAAACGCACACAGCTTTCTTGCATTTTACTCATCGCTAATGCCAGTTTTGCATTAAAAAGTGTTCGGCACTTTATAATCGCACGGTATATCGGTGTTTTTCAAAGAAAAGGCGACATTCGATTTTTATCTTTTCAGAATAAGTCCAAACCAAAAAGTTTTAATTTTTATTTGTCGATAACTTTTTTCCCACCTTACTCATTTAAATGGAATAATTAAAAAAAAATCAAGATAAAAAGAAATAAAAATGTAAATATTTAAAACCTTGCCTCAACGCTAGAGTCGACGCGGCGCCTATGCGAGTGCTGAAAATTCGCCGACTACTGATAATCAGTCATCGGCGAATTTCCAGTGCTCGCATAGGCGCCGCGTCGATTCTATCGTTGACGCGAGGTTTTAAAGATTTACATTTTTATTTTCTTCGAAAAACACCGATATATTTACAAATTTATAGTTAATATGTATATTCAATATTGTTGTGTGTAACAAATTAGTCGTCAAATGTTTCGATTTAGTGACCTTTATAAAAATTTCGCTCATAATTCGGCAAAATTATTCCGTAAGCCTATGTTTCTGTGTTTATTTTCAACGTTGATGAGTCATAACTGAATTTATTCCGATTAATGCTGATAATGAAATAATCTTCTTGCAATGCCACGTTGCTGATTTTTCCTTTAATGTACGTAACAGAAACAAAGTAGATAAGTATTCTGTTCCCATGGAGATATAGTTTGTTTAAAAATAATGTGCGAAATAATCCATACATAATGTCATTCTTCACACGGTCGTTTATCTCGAAGAAAAATTTTGCATTTCATTTTACAATTAGGTAGGTATATTTACTTATCAGAATTTTGCACATTTTATGTGACATTTTGCTACTCAACAACAAAAAACAACCTTTTTTTTTAATTCCAACTTTCACGAGCTCGCGGTAAATGATAATACTAATAATAATAATAATTATTCACTTAACCCTGCCACAGACACCTTATTTATAGAACCTTACTACAGACACGACGTAAAAATTACGCCTCCCTTTAAACAATTTAAAAGTTGGACAAATATTTTAAAATTTTGACTTATTTTTCGTTAAACGTCTTCTTTATAGTTTTAATTATTTAATTATAAATGTAATAGAACATAATATATAAATGAGACATTTATAATATATAACATAAGCAATTACCAGCTTTATTTTAAATAGATAAACTCAATAATAACCCCGGCGTAGCTTTTACTTTATTGAGTGGATAATTATTTATTTTACCCAGTCAACTGTCACTTGTCAAATTATTTTCTTGTAAATGTCATTAAAATTTTTAATAAAAATATGAATTCCTAAGCTATTTATTGGATAAAACCTTGTATGGCACTCATGGGTAAACCGATATTGCCCTCTCGTTTGGACTTTACTTTACCCACTAGTACCATAAATAACTATTTTTTGCAATGAATAAACCCTATTCTCTTTATTATTACGTACTTACAGACAAGGCGCGCCGCGGGGTATGTTTCACGCCGCCAAATTTTAAATAAACACGTGAAAAATCACTGTGCAACATACCAATTTCTCCGCTCGTGTTTAGGGATTAAACTGAATGGCCGAAAGGTACTGAGACGCGGAAAGCCGCAGTTAGTCGGAGTTGGGAGAAATCACAAATTGCATACTGTCCAGGCGTAAAATCTACGCCGTGTCTGTGGCAGAGGGTTAAGCTAAATTTAGCTTCCCGGTAAAAGAAAGCAAGCCATGAAGTTAATTTTAATCTGGGATAATCCCAATGGGATTAAACACGATAAACGGTTTCCTTAAAAGGAATTAACTTTTGTTATCTCGGTCCACTTTAATGGCCGCCATTATGTAATATTAATATAATAATAGTAGGCAATTGTCTGCTTTTAATTTGTCTATGGTCTAGTCTTTTAATACAATGTACAGTTAAAGTGCAGTCAGTTACTGCAGACGATATTAGGCGGTACTACAAATGTTCTATTTTATAATAAGTAATTTTTATTAACATTAAGTTTAGAAATTCCAGGAAAAAAACTGCTGTAAAAATATTAACGCAATAAAAAAAATGTAGTTTTTTATGTTTTTATAGGAAACTGAAACAAGCAATAAATATTTATATTTTTTCTGGGGAAAACTGATTTTTTAAATGCCGTTGTCTAAAACTTGGAAACATTTCTTACGAATAAAATAAATATCTAAATAAGTATAAAAGCAAAACTAAACATGGTCCTTCGAGCCGAAAATGAATATACCTAACGCGTTTCTCTGTGTATTTGAGTAATTCCAAGCATTTAAACATAGTTAAATGTTTTATTTTGTTTATTTTTATGGTTGATCCGGCAGACTCCCGTGTGCTGTCTTTTTTTTGCGGGGGCCCCCCTTAGATGGATTGGCGTTGGGCGCCGCCAAACGTTGACCTGTACAGATTCTCCACACCTACCTATTTGAAATACCGCGTTGCCAGCTTTAACCAGAAATATCAAACAATGTTCCAAAGAATACAATATTTAATTGCTATCATATATTTTATTGTGGAAATGATAGGAAAAGCTTTATAAGTTTGTGATAGACCGTCTGTAGTTACCGCGGTAGCAACGTGGCCAGCGAAACAAAAAAACTTTTTTTTAGATACCATGATGCCAAATTGTAAAAAGAAGTAAATTTACCCAAGCGTATGTCGCGCAGAAAAATATACAGTGCGATTATAAAGTGCCGAACAGTTTGAAAAGAAAATACTCTTCACTTGAAGCCACGCCTCTGTTAGAGTTTGGACAAGCCCATGTGATTGCTACGTACAACAGCTCGGTGGCCAGTAAAACGCACACAGCTTTCTTGCATTTTGCTCATCGCTAATGCCAGTTTTGCATTAAAAAGTGTTCGGCACTTTATAATCGCACGGTAGATATTTTTCCAGACAAAAAAGTCATAAAGCGCAAAATAAAAGGAACGTTAAAATAAAACTTAACTATTTTCCATAAAAAGTGTTCTTATTGTAAGATCTTTCATAATAATATACACATATTAAAGTTTATTTTTTTAAGGTATAGTTATTTTAAACCCTCCCGCTTGTAAACAATCTCGAAATTACCATAGCAACAACGTAAGATACGCATGCGTCGTAAGCGAAATGACTAGGCCCAATCTACGCAACCGTAAAACGTTGACGTGCCATTAACGAGAACAAAACAATGGTTTATTCCTCTATATTATTGGAATAAAATCGATTTTATAAGCAAATTTTGCTTCTACAGGAAAACAAAAGTGTTTTTAGCAACAGCTTTATCAATTCTCTTTTTTTTACATCAAAACATCATAAAAACAAAGTAAGTAAACAAAAATTATAAATTTTGGTTATTTTGACATTCAAAACAAGCCACATGCTTCAGTGTAAATCGGACTTTGTGGAGTATTTAGCGGCAAATTTAAAATAACTATACCTTAAAAAAATAAACTTTAGGTATTGGCAGGTGCAAAAAACCGAAGGTGCATCTAAACTGCATGCGTGCGTTCGAAATTGTTTTTTTTATTTTTCGTGAGCCGTCGGCAATTATTGGCAATTACTGCGGCAAAAATATGGCGCAATGTATAAACAAATCGTATGGTAACGAGCCGAGCGTATTCCGTGGCGGCCCTTTAATTTCAGTGCACGTGCACGCCGGTAGTATTATGTTAAACAGCACCTTATTGAATTACAGACTACCTTCACGTAAATATCTATTGAATATCGGAACATATCGAAACATTATACACTGTATATTATAATTATTTACTGTTCGTAAATTTTATTTTTTGACTTGGCGCAGTAGGTAAATTTTATTTTTTGACATGGCGCAGTAGAATAAATGTAGTAGATAAAAAAACCAAAATTTTGCATTAGGTCATTTATGGATATTAGCTACGACCCTCCTAAGGGTACATCTAAAAAGTAGTTTTTATTTAATATTAAATATTTTCTGGAACCCTATGAACCACAGTAACAAATTTTTGCACATGTCTTAGGGAATATCTACAGGCTCGCATAACCACACAGTACATAACAATGCGATGCCGTGATTGGCTTGATGTGGCGCCATGTATCTTGTAAGCCAATCACGGCATCGCATTCTTATGTTTTATGTTCTTATGTTTTTTGCTCGAGAAGTAGGTATCTAGTGTACTAAGAAACAAAAATTGGATATTTCAATTAGGTACTTCCAATTTTCACAAACCGGACTAATTTAAAAGTATAAGTGCATATCTAATTTCCCTTTTTAGTTTTTGGGGGATAGGGCTTTGGATCTGTATAGAAAAGTACACTGTCTTAATTTTATTTTTAACTGTTATTTATTTGTTTATGTGAGTGTTTACTATTAGTGACAATGACTAATCTTTAGCTTTAATTCTCTGTTTGAAAACAACGAAAATCCATCGTCGAAACGTCACAGCAAAATTAGATAACAATTTTAGTCAGATCCGAAGCCCTATTCCGCAAAAACTAAAAAGTTAAATTATGCAAATCGGACAAAAACTTTTAATTTCATATCTAATTTCTGCATAAGGGAGAAAGTTTATTATCCATTCTAGAAGTAGGTACATATCGGCGTTTGTCTATTATTGATTAAGGCGTTAAAAAAAAGTCTAGCACCGTATAATCGATTGGCGACATCCTGACAAAGCCATAAAAAGACGTGCTCTACTTCACAGAGAGCACAAATAAAGAATATTGATTTTTTCTATGTGTTGTATTTCTGTTTTAGTTATGAAATCTTTTCAAAATCTCTCGAAAATTTTACACAAATTACTTATTTTGTCCGCTTGTTTATGACATGAACTTTTTAAGGAACCTTTTTACCCCGTGGCCACGAATTTTGGGTGAAACTAGCTTAATCCGAATTTAATAGTAATTATATACCAAGGTAGAGAAGACATTTTTTATAGCCGAGCGTATAAAATTAAGAGTGCGAGGCTATAATAGTCTTCTATACCGTAGTTTATATATTAGTTTCTTCTATACTAGCACTATTTAACTATTTTCATTCAAATATAGTAAACTATTAACAGAAATTATATTTCTTGAAATTTTCATAAAAATCAAGTAGCCTTGATCAATGACATTTGCTCAAATAAATACTTTGAACTGACGTTTAGTTTTTTTTAAAATTTTTTTCATAATATTTAGCCAATTATTGATTGTATTAATTGGTAATAATTATAATTAATTATATTTAATAAATAAAAAGTTATTTCAAGCTATTTTCTTGGGTTTAATTAGTAAAAATTGCACAAAGAACTGAAACATCTAAAGTGGCAGAAATCAATTGTTTATAAAATTTACTCCTACTAGGAAAGAAAAATTATTATTGCTCTAGGTGAAGAAAATTGATATCACAGTCTGAAAACATGATAAATAATGGTATGTTCTAAAGCTAGTAGTGAAAAAATGTAATTTATATGACTCGGAAAATTAAAAATAGATTTTTAGGGTACCTCATTTCCACAGCTTTTGGAGCTTCTAGCACCCAAAGGAACCTGATCCAGAACCTAGAAATTTGGGTCTACCTTAATTTGAGTGTACTCTAGGACATATAAAAAATACAGCCGGTAGAAAATAATGAAATAAAAATGGTCACCCGCTCTCCGACTAAATGGTTTATAGTAAAAGTGCAAGCCAAACACGACTTTGAGAATTCAGTTCTCAATCGCCCTGTGTAATAAAGATACCTGTTTACAGGGGCACTAGGTATGCCTACTTGGTCGTGGCCGATATTTAATTAATCTAGAAGTTTCATTTACATCTTGACTTAATTTAGTTACGAAAAGGGCGTGTCCCTTTCCTCTTTTAAAACCTTCAACTTTACATACCGATCTAATCTGTGTGCAAGACGTATTAGAACTTGTACCGGCCCTTTAGGCTACCGTCGTTTAAATGAGATTTTTTTACGGTTTCTTCGCGAAAATTACTTTTGCCGACCTTTTAACCCCGACCGCTGTTATTTCTGACACCGCCCGAATTCAATTAAACAATTTAAAAGCTCTGTTCATTTTTGTTTCAAGTAAAAATAAATAAAAGAAGAAATGATTTAGAAGTTACAAGTATCTTCTACAAAAAACAAGATTGACAACAAACACAAAAAACAATTCCTAGATTTTGGTGAAAAACTGTATATTGGAAAAACTTTATAGACAGCTTTAGAGGTAAGATTTAAAGAGCACATAAACAAATCACTATATTAAAGATAGGCCAATCAATATCAAATTTTCAGAAAATATGGTTAAAAGTATCCTTTACAAAAAGGATCTTTAAGAAAATTGCGATAAATCTACACATAAAAAGATATGTCGAATTTTATAATCAAATTACAAAACTTTCAATATCTTATAAACAAATCATCCAATTCACTTCAAATTTTCACAAAAAGTAGCAAAAAGTCTTCCTAACCAACCACTTTTAGCAGATTTACAAAAAACCTACACTGAAAAAAGTTATATCGATTTTTCTAACCAGCTGACCTAGATAGTCGATCGGCTAACTCTTGCAGACGCATTTTACATATTTCTGTGTGTGGCACTTCTGTGTACTGGCATAGTTATGACCTGGGTAGCGGGCCCGTGGGCGCGCGTGGGCCAGTGGGGCCCACGCCACGGAGACGGTTCCCACGGCCATAAACCTTTTATTTGCACCAAACTCTAAGGTTAATGTCATTGACGATCTACGTACTAAAGTGCCGCGACGCCGTTTAATGTATTACAGTAATATAGTTAACAATAATTGAAGCGTTTAAATCAAAAAGGAACAAACGAGGAAACAATATTTCCAAAAAAATAATAATAGAAAGAAGTAGGCAACCTACAATTAAAGTTTTTTTTAATGTCAATAATTTGGTAATTATTTAATCCAAAGAATCGAGAACGTCTAAAAAACGGTTTAATTACAATGGGAAAAACTACTTCTATGATGGACTAGCTTTTTTGTCTCGTACCATGTCTAGCAAATCTCGCCCATCAAAAACATACCCTTTTGTGCGTGTGAAAAATCAGTTGTTTTTTACAATATGCCATCCTTAAATCTAGATAAAATTACATAACCTTAAATAATTTTCGGAGACTGCCGATATTATCTCAACAATCTGCTTGTAATTCAAACTAACCTAAAATTTTTCGTTTTGATATTGCTTTGGGCACCATTGGTATTTACTGGCTGAGAACGTGCAACAAATCTATTTAAACCTAAAATTTAAAAGTAATATAATAATAGTATATTAAAGTACTAGTTTCATAACATACGTTTTTAGCGCACGAGTACAATTTTTTCTATTTTGCTCTAAAATAAAAAAAAACTTACATTTAAATTGATGACTGATTTAGGGATTTTTGTTTTGGATTGGCATTACAGTTTACACCATGTTTAAAATTCTAAGAACAAATGATATTTTGATATATTTTATAGTCATCTCATCTCTTTTTTACTGCAATTAACCAAGCCACAATTTTAACGGTAAAAATAACCTAAACACAATTTTTTGTAGAAAATTCAACTTTAAAGCGACATTTGCACGGAAAACGTCAAGCGATAGGCCAGGTCTGTTGCCAACCCAAAAGAACAAAAAGTACAGACCTCTTATGGGCCTATAAGAACACGCAAAATGCGTGTGATTATGAGATTATAACAGTCGCAAAATAGAAAAAAAGATATAAGCATTACTTTTTGTTTGAAACTCTTCAATTGTTTGTAGCCTACTCGGTTACTTTACAAGACCAATAAAACAATTTCATTTATCTAGTTCAATAAATGAGTTAACCTTTAATATACTGATTGTTTAACCACAATTGATTACTTTATTACTTTTATCACACCATAAAATTACTAGAATCTTAATCAAAACGATTAATCGTTTTTTGTCCCTTTGATAGACCTTATTAAGGTTAGATCGCATTCAAAACCTGATAACTATATCTCAAAGAGTTCCTGAGCTATAAAAAGTCCAAACGAATTTTTGGAGCCCCGTTTTTGGACATATACAGTGCGATTATAAAGTGCCGAACAGTTTGAAAAGAAAATACTCTTCGTTTGGATCCACGCCTCTGTTAGAGTTGTGCGCGACAAGCCCATGTGATTGCTACGTACAACAGCTCGGTGGCCAAGAAAACGCACACAGCTTTCTTGCATTTTACTCATCGCTAATGTCAGTTTTGCATTAAAAAGTGTTCGGCACTGGTTCTAAGACACCCTGTATGTCCAAATAAATAATGTTTGTTGGATTTTATCACCAGAAAACCTGGTTTTTATCTGTGAAGCATTAAAGTATTAAATTTAATTTTGAAATGTACAATGTTAATCGTTTTCTAAGTGAGCACGAGTTATTTGAACATTTAAAAATCATCTGCGGGTAATTGTTGAAAGGTTTAGAAAACAAGCCATGAAGACTGCAATGCTTCGCAATCCATAGTATACTTATTACAGTAAAATTATTATTATCACTCTTACTAGCCGATATACCCGTTCTTCGCCCGGACGCATTTAAATAGTGATGAAACTTAATAACCTATTCCAGATAAACGAATGATTTTTTTTTGAAAAACTGGCACGCGGAACCTTTGTAGGGGTATGGATCATACATAAATTACAAATTTCAACGAAATAGAACAAAGTTGATTTTTTGATCCATTTGACATTTTAGAGCTCGCAATTGACAGGTCTAGTAGTTTTCTGTCCCATGCCATATTTTTAGGTGTAACTTACTAAAAAAGAAGTTTAATCTCAAAAGATTTTTTCAAAAAAATACATCCTTTATTATTGTAGCTTGGTTCTTTTTCGATAAACAACGTCCAAAAACTGCTCAAACCATGAAACTGCGAAGAGCATAATAAATCACCAGCTCGGCCGGTAAAAAAGGGCGGTCTATCGTCACAAAAAACGATTTATATATGAATAATTGTGTATGGTATTTACGCCCTATGAGGTCTGCTTGAAAAAAAAAAAGTCAATCAAAGGCATGTGGAATACATTATTATATGTGACGTATCACAAAGAAAGGTCCCACTGAATCCACACTGATTAACTGAAAGGGTGTCAATTTACTTGACTTAAACCAAAAACTAACCAATAAAAATGCAAATTTAATAAAACATGTTATCACCCCTTATTGATTTGTTTGGAGCCTTTGACACCGTTCACCACCAAATATTCTAATGAACAAATCAAATAATTAATCAATATAAAAGAAAGTGCTTTACTAAAAACTAAAATAATAAATCGTATTATCTTTACAAAATACTTTTTTGTTACTATGAATGAGTTATTTTTTTTAAAAGGCCTACGTAGTGGCTACTGTTTTTCAGTTAACTAAAAACTAAACTAAGGTAATTATTTATTGATTTATTTAAGGCAATTGACACCGTAAAATCTTAAGAAAAAACTTCCGTAACCAACGTGTTAAATTTTTGAATTAACTTTAAAATTTCTTTAACTAATGTTTTTCAGTTTACTAACGACTGAACTAATCAATTATGGATTTATTTAAGGCATTTGAAGAAATCTTCAGAAAAACTTCCGTAATAAAAATGTTAAATTGTTGAATTAACTTCAGAATTTCTTTAACTACCAAGTTGGCAGTACCAACTGTTTTTTCATCTAACTAGAAAAACATTACCAATAAAATTCCACAGTTTAACGAACTGTGCCTATTTAGCATATTAAACGCTTGTTACATTTTCCCATAATTAAAATGGAGCAATTATCTCACGGTTAAATACGAAAAAAATGTGCAGAAAGGTACCTAGGCTTATTTAACATCTTCGCAAATTGGGTTTACCTCTGTAATTAATTTTCTAACGTTCCCAGTTTTGATATTAAAACGTGTTCCTATCCAATTTTCTCAAAAATGTAGATATTGAAATTGATCATTACCACGGGTCGGATCAAAGTAGCCTTTACCGGGGGCATTCAAAAATTAGAATTTTAAAAAACTCTTTTTTTAAGTAAATAGACACTTCAAACTATTGTTCACCAAGCGGAATGTAATGTCGACGCTTTTAATACTCAGTGAGTCACTCATGGAGAAGAACTTTTTTTTTGAAAATTTAAAGTATTTCCCTATGAGTCATGGACCATGACCAAGTGACTCACTATCAGTATTAATGAAGCTGAAGTTTGCAACGTTTTTTTGCAACGAAAATTCATATTAGCACGAGTACAAGTTTAGAAAACAAGCCGCTTGTGGCGAGTTGTCTAAAGTGCTAGTGCGCTAGAAACGTGTTATGGAATAAGTGCTTTAATATACTATTTGAATTTTCGATGCAGAAAAACGTTACAAACTTCAGCTTCATCAGTATTAACAGCGTCGACATGACATTCCGATTGGTGAACAATAGTTTAAAGTGTCTATTTACTTAAAAAAAGAATTTTTTAATATTCTAATTTTTGAATGTCCCCGGTAGTGGCTACTTCGATCCGACCCGTTACCGCATATAAGTCAATGAAAGAATGCTTTGCAGTTCAACCTAATTTTCAATGCAATACGTTTGAAGTTTAAAACTGCGCAAATTCTAACCTTAAATTCTTGTCTTCTTGAATTCAATTGAAACGTCAAAAATTTTCGGTACATCCTGTATATTAAAACTTTGCATATTTAATATCGATTTATAAAATCTACTTTCTTTTTAATTATTTAGAATTACTGTTCCAGAACAATGGTTTTTTTTATGATCCGACTGTGTATAATCAGAACTATTTCATCAGAAAAAAAATCTTAAAAAATTGCACAAATTTTGCATATTTAAACCCATACAGGTCTGAATAGTGAGGTTCATGGTGTTCTATGTGGTAATAGAAGAGTGACAATCCATAAATCTTTTAACTTTACATAGTGACCACAGGTTTTGCAAATTAAGATTCCCTGATCAAAATTTAATTAAATTTTTCCGATTTTTCCCTGATTTTTTACAGTTTATAACCTATTTTCTGAAGTTTCCCTGACTTCCCTGATCTGTGGGCACTCTCACTTTATGCGTGTTTCATAGGGGGGGGGGGCTTAGTGTGCTCCACCTTCATTTGCACGGATTCTCTTCATTTTTATATATCTTCTAAACCATAACTCCAAATATAATTTTCCTTCTTACAATAATTTTTATTAAAAAAAAACTTATTTAAAAACATGACATGACATTAATTGTCATTTAAGGACATTTGATTTATTAAACTTGGAATTAAGACTGATAACCCAAAAAAAATGCCACATTACAGTTTATTGGCTAATGAATCAATGGAATTTTAAATTTCCGATTGGTCAATACAAATGAAATTGTGTAGATATTAAGTACTGATTGATTTAATAGTATATTATTCAACGAGCGTATAAAAATTGGGGGAAACGAGCCGATAGGCGAGTGGCCTAATCACCCGAATTATTAATAGCTATTATACGCGAGTAGAATACTATACTTTATCCACGGCCGTTTTAAAGTTTATTTTTACAGACCCGTGATTAATAGGCCTATTAATCACGGCCGTGTATAAAAGTTTTAAATGTGGTCTGTATTTTCTGAAACACATTGTATAAAAAGAAACAAAATGCTAATAGGTGCTATAATGATAACAATAAGATACTTATTGCTTAGGATGGTTAAATAAAATACCAGACTACAGGCCCAAGGCTAAAAATTGAAAGTAAGAGTAATGTCCGGTTCGGATCATTGATACCGAGTAAAATAGTTTTATTTACATAGTTGTACCTGTTCAAAGAAATTAAAACTAATTTTAGATTTAGTGATTCATTTATACAACTAATTGGAATAACCGATTTGCAATAAAAAAAATTCTCTTACGCCATAAGTCGACACCTGATGTAACAATATGAAAATATTGACGTATTTATTACTAATATTTTATTAAATACATTTTTAAGCCCCCTACTATTTGTTTTTAATGACCCCTTTACACTCCATTTACAAAAATTTTTCTGGTTGCTGTAACCAGAAAAATTGTTGGTTGCAGTAAGCATTAAAATAGTTATTCAGTATTTAATTATTATTTTCATCATTCTGGTTGGGGGGTAATTTAAAAAATATATTTATTATAAATTATATAATTAAGACGTAATATTTTAATTGTTAATTGAGTTCCTTTTTGAGTATCAAAAATTAAGAAAGTTTTTTGTATTCGAAAAGTATTTACACTAAAGAGAGTAAGTTCGTTTGTTCCCTAAACTACTAGTACGACACCCGGATTATCGAGCGGATTATAAAGTCAATGCCGGACTCCGCAATCCTGTGGTAACTTTTTAAATATGCGTGTCAAGATAACAAACTAATCAATAAGGTTCCGTTCAAAGCGGATCTGGGAAATATTCCGATACAGGGTGATACAAAAATGTTCTCATAAAATTTAGTTTTATATTCCTAAAACAAGACGAAACATCTGACTCTTTGAATTTTTTTGATATCTAGCACCGATCAAGAGTTACAGCCCTCTAAAGTTAATCAGTAAGGTTCCTTAAAGGGGATCTGGAAAATATTACGATGCAGGCTGATAAAAATAAATCATAGATAACTTCTCTTTTGGATTCCTAAACTAAAAAGAAATTCTTGGCTTTTTGATTTTTTTTACCAGGGCCGTTTAAGAGTTAGGTACGTTTTAAGGAGTCAGTAAATTACAATGAGATATAGAGTCTATATTTCTTAATACATGGTACCTATTTTGTGGAAAAAATCCTCTAATGGAGCTCTCTACAACTAGAATTATGAAACAAAAGACGTCTGCCCTATCTCTATCTCATTTGTGCTACACTTTCCAGCCAACCAAATAAATACTGTATTTGTTTTTCATACAACAAATACAGTATTTATTTGGTTGGCCGGAAAGTGTAGCACTGAGCGGCACGAACGAACATAGCTAATGTGAATCTGTAGAATAAGATAATTTTACTAAAATTTAGATGGCGCCAGTAATTTCTTTAATAAAAATAATAAAGTTACACTTTTCGCCCGGCCAAGTAAATATTGTATTTGTTCAACAAAGAACAAATACAGAATTTGTTTGGTTGGGTGGAAGTGGGAGTGTATGTATGTCCTTTTTGGGTAGAACTTTTGTCCCTGTCTAATCTAACGGGAGAAATCTCCATTACCTAATTATTGTTATAATTTTCACGGTTTTCTGGTAATGTTTTAAATAATTCGGGGAGCTATTATAATTAGTATTATTATTATTATTATTATTATTATTATTATTATTATTATTATAAATTATTTTAAGTAACTGAGACTAAAATAGAGAGATTGACCTGTCTGCAATGAACTTGAAATGAGTCAGTCCGAGTTATTTTGGACGCCCAGTGCAGTGACACTGGACGCTAAATTCGCTAAACTAGACGCCACATTGTTTATCATTTAATAATGGTTACTAAATTTAGCACAATATGGGTTCTGTCTGTCAGAACTAGTTCATTTTATGGTACATTTACCGATATATTAACAATGTGGGCCCATGGGTATGAAGGTATTAAATATTTCTTCATGTGTGTCCTCTAAATATTTTTAAAATTACAATTAAATATGTGTAGAGTAAAATCCGACATTGCTTAGTAATACTGTAACAACAGATTCTAAATATAGTAAAAATTATCAATATTTTTTAAACCAAATTATTTGTAATATTAGTATTACTACTTAAACTATTTTTAGAAATGATTTGTTTATTTGTTGTGTAGTGTCAATATCATCATAATGAATTCACGGCACAGACAAGTTCCAGCAAGTCGAAACCATATTCTGTGAAATTGTAATAATTCGGCTGACAAAAAAGGAATTCCCAGACACTTTATTGGGGACAAAGATCTATATATTTTTACTATTAAATACACTGTCTGACAGAAGTCCCTTTGTTAATTTTTTTCATTCAGAATTGTACCTTTTTCTTCAATAAACATTCCTAGTTTTTTTCTAACAAGTGTTTTTTATACCCTTCAATAAAAAAATACCTTTTTTATCCAATTGTCATGAAACTCAAATTCGGTATTCATTTTTTTAGAGAAAGCCGTCAATTTCGTACGCATATACCGCAAGTAAAACAAAAGACGTCTCGGTCCCGAAAAATACTTTTGGTTCATGTATTGGCAGGCAACTACATAATATACATTTTATGAATCTTGACAGATAGTAATATAACCTCAAAAATAATAAGAAATTATTATTAAAAATTATTTTAACGCATTATATTCGTTGTGACCTTTTAAGAAACATTTTTGTGCGCCATGCCAAAACTACTTTGCTGGACGCCCTCTTGCGCCCTTTAAAATAACTTTAAAAACTTATTACTTTTTATTTTCTAACATTTCCGATAAATTATTCAACTTTCCTTATACGTAAAACGGTTATATTAATTTAGATTAATTTTAATTAATTACGATTTAATTTAAATCAAGATTAAAAAAACAGGTAGGTAAATTATGCTTTTGGCTTATTAAAAACTTGACAAAATAGTAAATTTGCCATTAACCTTAAACGAAATTGGAAGCAACATAGTTAATTGTTTTTTTTTGCTAATCGCTTAAAAGAAAATTGTGGGCGATTTTTTTATAGAACATCCGTATTTTATAGTTTTTTTTTGTAGGTAAATAGATACAATTTAACTAGATATAACGGTTCATAATAAAGTTTTTATTAAATTATGAGCTCATTTTTAATTAAAATTGAAACTACGAGCTTATTTAAAATTGAAATGGAGCAAATTTTAATTTAAATAAGTACTTATTGTCAAAAAGTTCTGCACGGCGCGCGATGGCGTAGAGCATAGACATTTATTGCATGGCCAACTAATAGGGATGTCCGACTATTGGCAAAATCACGCTAGCAAATGATTTGTCTATTTTTTTTTACTGTAACTGTTAATTTCTATTGCATAAGCTCATCAACAGCTCTTCTTTTCAAATGCTATTAAGTATCAAAGTTAGTCTAAAATTATGCAATTTTGAGGGCAAGCAAGACATAAATTAACCCTAAATGCTCTATTAGCGCATTCAATTGTTTATTTCATATTGTTATAAAATTGCACAATGCAATACTAGCCTTAATTTTTCATAAAACATGATAAAAACCAAACTTCCTATTTTGATAAATAAACAAAATCAACCGATTCGTCTTAGAAAAACTACCCGGTATATTTGCATTAAAAGTACCACCTAACCTCAATATTTTTTAACATTAAAAACAACACAAATATTGAACCAAATTATAAAATTTCTAGTAATATTTATTGATTTTGTTTATAGGTTCAACCAAAATACAAACATCCAAAACAAAATCAATACAAAAACAATTTTTTAGTAAAAACTATAATCAACATACCCATTTTTTAGCAGACTGGAAAAAATCTTAAATCCACAGTGTTATCAATGCACAATCAACAAATAATAATAAACAATCACAACCACAACAAAAACACTTATAATTGTCTAAACACAGAAATCGTTTTTTTACACGTGCAAGAAAGTGTACGACCTCACTCCTTGCAGAACGGTTTGAGACTGACGTTTATACACGATATTTCTTGTATATAAACTCGGGGCGAGTCACCATTTCTAGGAAGCGGCAAATACAACCCTGCGCAAAAGAGATCTCTGTGGATTTGAATAGGAACAAAACCGTACAATTTTAAGCCGCTTCTCTTGCACAGTTGACTTAAGATAAGTAGACCAATAGGAAGAGGGTATGGTTTGGGGAAGGGGCAAATAGGGGCGGAGCTATGTTCTGATTTGCTGGACTTAAGTAATAGATTTTGAACAATTAGATTTGGTTGTTAAGGCATTTTAGTATTTTTCAGGATTTTAAATGGGGTTGGTTGTATTTTTGAATATAAAAATAAATGCAAAAAATAAAATAAAAAACTAAAAAAAAACTAGTCTTATCGATGGCCTAGCGTACAAAAAAATCTCAATCTTGGGTAAAAAGTTGGAAAAATTGCAATCCTAAGTAAAAAGTTGGAAAAACCTGAATCTTTAGTTGGGAAACTTTCGTTTTTACCCCTAAGAACAATCATTATTTTGTACAAATTTTGAAAAAAAAAATCAATGGGTGAAAAAATTTCCCTTGAAAATGTCTAAATTTTGGTGAATGCACCCAATAATTTTTGTTTAACCCTCCCATACCTTTACTCTAGATCCACCCGTGCCTACACCAAAAAATTATGAGTTGTCGGCCGCTTTTATTGTATTAATGCTTAAAATTCGTTGGCTCCATTAATAGGTACGTACATTCATTATATTAATGAATCATCATTAAATTTTAACATTACCTGCTTATAAAGTAAAGTAAATCATAAGCATTGATCGAGGCATTGATATAATAAAACTCGAAACCGCGGTCAGGTTTTAATTAATATAATTGGGAAAAGGACCTTACTCTGCCTTTTATTTATTTAATAAAACTTTCTTTGAATTAGGGAACGTTCAAGTATTACGTAACGCAAATCTTGATCATTTTGGACCCCCCCCCCCTGTAACCCTATTTTCCTATACCATTAACATGGGCGTAGCACTCCAAAATGACCCCCACCCCCTAGGAGCGTTACGTAATACTTAAATGTACCCTTAAAAACAGTATTGGAATCAAAATTATCAAATATATTTCTTATTAATATTATTATTTATAAAACTGTAGGTAACTTTTATTTCAATATAAATAATCAAGTTATCTGGTAAAAAAATACCTACTTATGATTTTATCAGTAAGCCAAAGATGGATACAACTAGATGCCTCAAATCGTTAAAAACCGGATATCCGGTTAATTTTAATATCTTATTTTACACTGTATGAATACTTATGCATTTTATGAAGGATAAGTCAGAAAAAAATTATCTAGGTACAACCATAAAAAATCTTTAGAGATAATTCTCTCTCTCCCTATTTATTTGGTCTTTTTCTTCATCATGAGGTTTCCAGTGCGCAAGTACTAATCGGATATGTATCCTGACTTGCGCACTATCACTGACAAATTACTGTTGTGGTAACTTCCACGCTAGTATAAAAAATTTAATTAAAAACACATAAAAAAAATATCTTCAAACGAACATTATTATCAATTTAAAATTCAAGAGTTCACACGATTAATAACCATATCTATGGTTCACTTTAACTTGTACATAAAACATTAATATAAAAATACTCTAGGCACATCATAAAAGATGGCAAAACAAAAATACACAAGGCACATCATAAAAGATAGCGAAATCGATGCATTAAATTCAGGTGCCAAGAAGGCTACACCCGTCCCCTTCAAAGGCCACGCTGTAACTGTTAAAGATAATTCAAAGATTGACCTGAAAAAATTTAAATTATCATAAAAATTTGTAAAAAAAATAAAATTAGTGACCTCTGCCACAAAAAAAAATCTTCAAAATATTAAGGGAAAATCAAGGGTAAAATGATAAAAAAACTAAAAAGAATTAGGTACTTTTTTAGGTAGTGAACTAAAACTAAAAAACTGCCGAAACGTGGGCGAATTTTAAATTTAATATGGCCCCTTTAATGCAAAATTCATAGAAAATCTTTAGATTTATTTTATGTTTTGGTAAATTCCCGATGATAACTATCAATATTATCGAAACATGGAATTTTATATGGCCTATGGCACTTGTGTAATCAAGATAAATCGTTAAAATCGGCCTAGTAGTTTAGGCTCTAGAGAGGAATAAACAAACATGCTGAATATTAATCAATGGATGATATGTCAAAAAAGTCGTCTGAAATTCAGACTATGAATATTCAAATGATTTTTTTGACAATAAATTTTCATAGAAATCAATCAGTTAAATGTTAAGATTAAAACAAAAATTGAATAATAATTTACATTTTTGTCTCAATTTTTAGAATTTATTGAATGTTAATTAATGGATGATAGATGATAAGTACAAAAGTTGAAGAGCTGAATATTCAAATGATTTAAAATTAACCATTAATATTCAGTAAATTTTAAAAATAAGACAAAAACTATATTGCATTTTCCTCTTAGTTTTAGAAACATTCTTGAATGCTAATCAATTAAGAATTGCATATGATAAGTACAAACGTCGTCTGATTATTCAAATGATTCCTAAACTAATCATTAATATTCAGTGAAATCCTAAAATTAAGAATTGAATATTATTTTATATTTCTGTCAAAATTGTATGAGTTTACTGAATGATAATGGATAGTTGTAGATTTAGTTAATTACTAAATTTGTCTCAATGTTGAAATAATTTTTGAATATTATTTTGAACAGCGTTTTAAATAAAATTTAATTCATAATATTTAGGGTTATTTGTGATAAACATTCGGAAATGAAGCAAATAAAAACTTTATTGCATTACATAATCATGCCAACGTTTCACCTAATATTTAGGCTTCTTCAGGGCTAAAAAGACATAAAAATTATAAAACTTTTTGGACATAACTTGGACATTATAAACTGATTTTTTGAAAAAAAAAATGTATATAAACAAAAATAAAAGAAATTAATAAATTAAAAACTTACCTAAATTATTAAATATACATTAAAACAAACAAATTAAACAAAAACATTACATCAACAAACAAAATATACTGGACTGCAAGAAGCATCCTGTAGGAAATATTATTGTCATAATATTTTTTGATATTTAAGTTTTCAGAATCGTGAACTTCCACAAAATTAACTTATTTTGGGGTGGTCAAAATACCGTGACAATTAATTTGTAGATGGAGTTGATTTCGAGGCAATTTACGTCCGAAATGGTGTAAAGGGTCATATATTATTTTGTCTGTCTGATTTCCTATAAAAATTCATGGAAAATTAAAAAACACACAGGGGAAAATGTGTAGGCAATCAAAAAAGTCTTTTGATAAGATCAGTAGATATTAATATTAATTGTTTTATTAATATTCAATAAAATCTTAAGAAATGTAAATTAATATTCAATTTTGTTGGTAAAATCTTCAAATTAAGACGAAAGAACAGAAATTTTAATATTTATTGAAATGTATAATTTTTTCTTAATTTTCAGATTTTCTTGAATATTAGGGTGCCCATTCAAAATTAAAAAATGGACTATAAATGTTCATTTAGGTCAAAAACCTACCCTCAACTTTTTTCAGATTTTTAAAAAAATATTTAAAGGTCGCGCCCGGCGGTTTTTTGGGAGAGAAGACATGTTAAGCCTTTTTATTATTATTTAAATATAAAAACGTTGAAATCAGGCGATTTTTGAATAATAAGGGAATTATAAAAAAGTATATACCCCTATACATCAAAAATTGGCTTTACTAGGGTATAAATATAAGTAAAAATTAACCCCATATTATTTTTTTTTAAGAAAAAGAACAGAATGTCCAAAATAAATCATAAATCTCATCAAATGTAAAAAAATCACTTTATTTATTTAAAAGAGATGATATTTGGCAAAACAGTATAAAAATATGTACAAATTGATGTGAAATGATTTTTAAAAATAAATTAAGGGTTTTTTTGAAAAATAATCTTATTAATATAAAATGGTATAACGTATTAGAAGGCAATTTTGTATTTATTTGCTACAAAATTGATATTTTAATTGCAATTTAATGCATTTTTTAGCTTTTATTGATATATTTAATTATTTTTTGGACACCCTATACTTTTTTTCAAAAAAGTAAATATAATTCCTAAATTCACACATATTGAAGAATAGCCTTGAAAAAAAAAGAATTCTTTGGAGAAATTTCTAAGTGCATTTTTTTCTAGCAATTTTTAGCATTTTCAACCCATAAAAAAGCCGTTTTATGTTTGTAGAGGGCCATAAAAATCGAGAATATCTTTTATTATCCAGAAACACTTTTTTATTTCATAAATGTCAAATATCAATGTTTTTATATCATGAAAAAAATAAAAACCCTTCACGGAAAGAAATTAGTGGGCTCTGCGCTATACATTATAAGATATTTGGTAACAGTGGCAAATTATAGTGATTTAAGCTATAGATTATAAGGGACACAATAACTAATAATGTTAAAAATAAATTGGAAACGATTATATATATTACAGACACGATTATATTTATTACAGGCACTATTATAAATTTACAGAAATTTTATTATATTATAAAAATTATTAGCACGGACAATAATTAAATCTATTTAAGCTATAAATGCCATACTATTTGTTATATTTTATTATTCACTAAACAATTAAAGTATTTCATATAAATTTTTACACTGACTGCCATAATTGTAAGAGAAAGCCTTGTATTTATATAATAAGCGATTATAATTTGCTTGGTATGTGTGTTATAGTGCTCCTAGCTATATTTTTTTTTCCGTGTTCACATGATTTTCTATTCAAAAAAGAATATAATAAAATATTATTTTCTGTCTTAATATTAACTTAAAATCTTAAAATTTTAATACTTTTTAACAGAAAAATACAAAACAAATGTTGATGAAATTTAATAATAATATTTCGCCGGACAGACCAAGTTAGATAATAGATTTGGGGTGGTAAGCAACCGTGACTCCCCTCATAAAAATATAAATTACCTACAGCCTTAATTACCATTATAGAGAATCTACAAAGGTGTATGCTTCCATTTATTTTCATAATTTTAAATCTGATTATGTCAAAACCAGGGCCGTAGCGAAGAAGATTTGGTGGGGGGGAGGAGGTCAAAAATTGCAACTTTTTGTAGCCTAAAAACACAACTTTTTTCCTCGTAAAAAAAGTCAAAAAAAATATGTCCCACCCTTTCTCAGAACTCAAAAAAAAACTCTAGAAAAAATATTATGCAACTTTTATATTTTCAATCCATGAAATATGCAACTTTTATATTTTTAATCCATGAAATATGCAAGATAGGTGGGGGGAAGGCTCCCCCCCCCCATCCCCCCATAGCTACGGCCCTGGTCAAAACTATTTCGACTTAATAACAGATCATAAATACAACCCCAAAATTTACTGACCTTTCCCTGAAATTTTCCTTTTTCCTGTTTTTTTTTTTAACCGACTTCCAAAAAGGAGGAGGTTATCAATTCGACGTGTGACTTTTTTTTATGTTTGTTCCCGCATAACTTTGGAACGAATGAACGGAATTTGACGAAACTTCTTGCAACTTAAAGAGGGCATTCATGAGGTGGTCCCGTTTCAATTTGACGCTCGGATAATTCCGGGTAAGCCGGATAATTAAGATAAATCTAATTGTTTTAACGCAATTTCATTTAAAAACGGCTTAATTTGGTTCTACTACTACCAACCAATATTTTAGAGAAATATCGGATAACTCGGATAAGTCGGATACCCTGATTAAGGGGTCACTCAAATATTGCGGCACACTGAAAATCTTTTAAATGCCTCTAAACTTGATTCTTTGGACCTGTAATATTAAAATACCAAGATAAATTTTGTGATTTTACCATAAGGCGTTATTTGATTATTACTTAACGCTTAAAGTTTAACAAGATTTTCTTTAGTATTTCGTTTAAAATAAGGTTGGTTGGACTCTTGGGCGCTGAAATAAAAATATTACTTTTATTTTTTAGAAATTTTTCTTTAAGATAATGACGTCACAACGCACTAATAGTGCGTATGTATGCATGCGTTATTGTTACCTTCTAGAGCCGAAACTACTGGGCCGATTTAAACGAAATATACGCCAAAAGATTTGTCTTAATCACGGGGTTGACACAGGACTATATAAAGTTCCATGTTTCGACAATGTTGATCGTTATCATCAGAAATTTATCGGGAAATCAAAGAAATAAATAAATAAATAAATCAAATGCTAAAATTCAGTTCCCAGATAAAATTCGGTTTGATCGCTGTTAAGTTTAAAAAAAAGCTAACTTCGGTTTATTCAGTGTTAAATTTATGCAGGAAACTAACAAAAATAATTGCATTATTACAAAATAACCTATACTAAGCATTTTCACGTTTGAAGTTACTTATGCACCGGCTTATCGGCGGTAGGTCAACCGAGGCACGAACAATCGTATACCAGAAGAAACGGCAGGTGGCAAATACGGTGGCCGTCTGAAAACGCTGACAACAAGAGAGAGACCTCGAAGAAACGTGACAATGAAAAAAGCTCCAGGTTGTTTGCAGAGTATTTTTGACTAATTTGTACGTGCTGATTTCAAATAATCTAATCGGGTTTTTCTATCTTCCCTGGTTTCTGAGATACGATTGAAAAGGGGCTTTTTATTATATCTCTGTTTGTTCTCGAAATATTTTAATTTTATAAAGCAT
Organism: Brachypterus glaber; assembly: GCA_958510825.1. Lineage (NCBI taxonomy): Eukaryota > Metazoa > Arthropoda > Insecta > Coleoptera > Kateretidae > Brachypterus > Brachypterus glaber. Next base: position 36,851,209 of record OY294051.1, on the reverse strand, counting down.
TTTGAATTTTTTCTCTAGATCTTTTGTCAAAACTTTTAAGTATTAATTTCCCAGACCAATTTCAGTTTTAAAAGTACCCTTTGGCATAATTCTCCAGGTCTTTTAAAAGTTATTTTAGACTGATTTGATCCTCCTGAATTCAAAAAATCGAACCGCATTTTAATATCTACACGCGTTCTCGAGATAAACCAAATTTGAGATACACGGGTTCAAAAGAAACTTGTACATTTCTCCTCGTAATTTAAATGTTATTCTAGTTTAATTAATATTACTGAATTAAAAAAAACAAACAAACGCGTTTACATATCTTTTCACGTTCCCGAGATAAGGGGCTTTCCATATATTACGTAACGCAATTTAAAAAAAAAATGACCCCCTCCCCCCCCCCCCCCTGTGTAACAAACTGTCACATTTACCAACACCCCCCCCCCCTCCCCCTGTGTAACGCGTAACAATATAAAAATTTGTATTTTTTTTTCTAACATATCTTGATACAGAATTCCGCATAATGCAAGACGGTAAAAAGACAGTGTAAAAATGATTCATATTTATTATAATAATACATATAGCACTTAATGTACTTAAACGAAAAAATCACTAAAACTTTAAAAAAATATTCATAATCAATATCACACAGGGAAAAAAATACTAGGTACCTCTTTTTACACTGAGTGTTACATATAACACGTATATTGTTTATGCACAGCTACACAAAATAGTACACACATTGGTGTTCTGTGAGTACACATTCCGCGCGAAAATGTATGATGATTCATCGGCAAGATCACGCAAGAACAGGGCCGTAATTTTTTTTTTAGTATCAATGTCAACAGGTTTTTTACGGATTACAATATTATTTAAATATGAATAGTTTCGTCAATTTTTGTGTGAAAAGGGGAATTATGGGCTACTAAATAGTAATTTATGTTGAAATAAAAATACATCTGCCAAGCTTAGGAAATAACATTAAATTTATTAAATTCCGTTACGTAACGTTTACCTAGACCCCCCCTCCCCCCTGTCACAAACTGTAACAATTTCTCTGACCCCCTCCCCCCCCCCAGGCGCGTTACGTAATATATGGACAGCCCCTAAGACAAATTTGAGATACATGTGTTCAAACGAACACTCTTATATATTTTTCCAGAAAGTAATGTAATTTAACTTGGTCCTTGTAAATTCAAAAAAATTAAACCGCATTTCAATATCTTCACGCTTTCTTGAGATAAAACAATTTTAAAGTACCTAATGAGGTCCAAAAGACACTTTTGCATATCTTTCCTCAGGTCTTTTCAAAGTAATTGAACTTTTCTCATACTTTCAAATCCAAAAAATCAAACAGCGTTCCAAATTGTGCCAAATATACGGATAGCCCCTATAAAAAGTTGAAGTGAAAAAAATGTCTCCAGAACTTATACCCAATCAAGTTGCAAACCTTTTATGACTTAATGCTTAATTTGTACGGTTAAAATAAACATGTTCCCATAACGAAAACATAAGTTTACAAGTAATTTACATTAATGTATATATTAAAGGTAAAGTGAAAATTACCCATTAAAAGAATTTCTTCTTTTCGAGTTGTCTCTCCCATGTCTAAAACGATTCAAGCCACCCTTCATCTTCAATTAAAAAAACATTAAAATCTTTTGTCGATTATCTCCCTAAGGTGGTTCAAATTTTCTTTTACAAAAATCAAAAACACATTTTACAAAATTTGATAAATTTTATAGTATAACTTATATTATAAGTTATACTTGGTTATATAACATAATTTAAAGAAACTTAAACATGAATAAAATATATAAACCAACTTTTATTGAAGAAGCTAGAAAACATCCTAGAAGAATATTAGTAATTATATACCAAGGTAGAGAAGACATTTTTTGTAGCCGAGCGTATTAAATCCCGAGCTGCGCAGCAGCAAGGAATTTAAGAGTGCGAGGCTATAATAGTCTTCTAGCCGTGCTTTATATATTAGTTTTTTCACTACTAGCACTATTTAACTATTCTTATTCAGATAATAAAATAAATTATTAACAGAAATTATATTTCTTGAAATTTTTATAAAAATCAAGTAGCCTTGATCAATGACATTTGCTCAAATAAATACTTTGAACTGACATTTAAAAATTTAGTTTTTTTAATTTTTTTTTCATAATGTTTAGCTAATTATTAATTGTATTAATTGGTAATAATTATAATTAATTATAGTTATTTAAAGTTATTTTCTTGGGTTTAATTACTAAAAATTACACAAAGAACTGAAACATCTAAAGTGACAGAAATTAATTGTTTATAAAATTTACTCCTACTAGGAAAGAAAAAATTATTATTGCTATAGGTGAAGAAAATTGATTTCAGTCTGAAAAAATGATAAATAATGGTATGTTTTAAAGCTAGTAGTAAAAAAACAAAGTTATCCTATAAAGGAAACAAAATAATTTCACACATTTGGTTTAATTCTAAATGTCTAAAACAAAAGATTATTCCCAGTTTCGCTCAAATTAAGACTACCAAAAATGCAGATAAGGCTACGGAAAAATATATATTTAATGCGAAATTAAAGAAAATTCCTTTACCCCTCAATTTAAATATAAATGTTAAAAAATCGCAACTTTTTATGATTAGCTGCAAAAAGTATCTCTGTCTCTGTACTTGATCTAATCTATAAGATAAGCTACAATATCTTTAAAGGGTTTTGTGCAATAATGGATTAAAAAATATAACTGTTGACCTATTTTTCAAAATACCCATTAAAACTCAAAATTATAAAAAAGTTGATAGCTTCGATATTTTTATTTGTATGGATTTTTGAAATTAACTTACAAGTACCCTTGGGTATCAAACATATTAATACTCACCCAAGTGTTTTAGATTTAAAAAAAAAATAATAATATCCACCCTATTATTCTTATCTGTTGTGAAAAATAATTTTTTTTTTTGACCCGCCGGCCACCAGTTAAGACCTTTCTTTGAACAATTTTAATTTAATTTAGTCAAAAATTAAGAGAATTATCTTAATAGTATGACATTAGTGATGCCTAAAATGATAACGCGTTAACGAGTTATCGTTAAAATTTAATTCGGAATTCATTGGACACTGTGTACACCTTCAGACACCGAAAAGATAATTATTTTATTATTTTGTAATTTATTATTAATAAATTATTATTAATTTAGGCAATTTGTCACTAATAAGTTACTATTATTAGTAAAAAGATAATTTTATCTTTAGCTATGTATACCTACACTGTAAAAATGAATATAAAGTCATTACCATATAATATATTATATTATGTTGACAATTTTACTACCGTAATTTCACACAACTATAGCCCAGCCACGCAACTATAGTCCATGTTTTAACTCCACCCCCAGGGGGCAGGGGTAATTATTTTTAAAAGTTTAAAATACTTTATGAAAGCTGGTGTATGGGGGGTACACGGCTACACGTTTTACATATTTTTTTAAATAAACTTCTCATGGACTATAGGTATGTGGCTCGACTATACTGCCCTGTTTTCACGTCAACCCTGATGTAATATTTTGAATTTATCAGGGCAGTATAGCTGTGTGTTTCTGGACTACTGTTGTGCGAATTACGGTGTAATTACGCATCAAATAAAGTAATGTAAAGAATACCGGTATTTATGTGATTTCGGTCAAAATTTTTATGTGAAATGAAATGAATTTTTCTTAGTGTAGGTAAATGCGACCGGCCTCGTAAAATATGATATATTAACATTATATTTGGGCCACCAAAAGACTTTGATAACATTTTTTGTAATTATCTGGATTTATTTAGTTGTTATTGTTTTTATATGTCAAAGTGTTAGGTTAGATTTTATACTATTTAAATAAGTACTTGAAGAATTTATACTATTTAGATAATTTCTCGATATATATATATATATATATAATATATTTTATTTTATGTTAGGAGAACTCGAGACAGAAAGGGCACTAATCTGTTTGGGGCCTAAAGAAAATGCATTGTATGTTCCAGCACCCTATCCTGCTCGCAGTAAGAAATTTAAGCTTTAGTCAGTTTTACCCCGTACTTCGTTCTGCCCCAGGTAACCTTAAAATCATTTATAAAAAAATGATCGGAATGTTTTGTTTATATAAATACAGCCTGCATCTATTATATAGCTATAGTATTTCAGATTCAGCGTTTTTTACAATTCCCCAAAATATTGTCAAAAAAAAACAATGTACCTATCTTCGCGCAGTTTATTCTAAATATTTGTATCAAGTTAACTAAAACAAAGGACTGTCAAAAACAAAACTAAAAAACCAATCTAAATAAATCGTTATATTCGGGTCCATATATGCACCGGTGCTTTTGATAGCCGGCCCGCTTCCAAGAATCAAATAGTCCAGTCATATTATCATTTGCCTTCGCAAAATTTTCCGGTGACTCTCGTGGTTTCCCTGACAAAATGATATTATGAAAGAAATTGTTAAATGAAAAGGAAGCTGAAATATTTCTCTACAAAAAACGTTCTATTCATGTTTGAGCTACGACTAGAACTTCTTGAGATATAGGCCCGAAAAAAAACTATCGTTGTATATTATATATATATATATGTACATGTGTCGATCTGTCTGTCATTCCGGGAAAATGTTGTGACCATGCTTACTCTTAAACGCTTTGAGCTAAAGACCTCAAATTTGAAATACAGGTTCCGTATCCAAAGCTCTCGGCTGGGGTTGTTTTTGTTAAAAATTGGGGCGGGTAAGGGGGTCAAAGAAGGCGAAAACTACAAAAAAAAATTTGTTTCTTAATATGACTGGACTAATCTCTTCCGAGAATCAGAAACAATCAACGAAATCAATCTAGGCGTTTGGCGCACGATAGGCGCCTAATGGCGTCTACAGCACCTCGGGTGAGATACACGGTGTGTCTTCACAGTGATTTATTAAGGGCCATACTATATCGATAAATAAAAAGTAACTAAATTAAATGAATACATTTTACGGGAGGTGATTTTATATTGTATAGCGCGGCTAGAAAATTAAACTTTACTTAGATCTTACTATCTACACTGTAAATGGAAATATGGTAATTTCACAGCAAATAAAGTAGGTCAGCACGGAAAAAAAAAATTATAGCTAGGAGCGCTATAAGACACATACCAAGAAAATTATAATCGCTTATTATATAAATACAAGGCTTTCTCTTACAATTATGGCAGTCAGTGTAAAAATTTATATGAAATACTTTAATTGTTTAGTGAATAATAAAATATAACAAATAGTATGGCATTTATAGCTTAAATAGATTTAATTATTGTCCGTGCTAATAATTTTTATAATATAATAAAATTTCTGTAAATTTATAATAGTGCCTGTAATAAATATAATCGTGTCTGTAATATATATAATCGTTTCCAATTTATTTTTAACATTATTAGTTAATGTGTCCCTTATAATCTATAGCTTAAATCACTATAATTTGCCACTGTTACCAAATATCTTATAATGTATAGCGCAGAGCCCACTAATTTCTTTCCGTGAGTTACCAGTAAAGAAAGTGGTAAATTTAAATCACTACTGTAAATTTACTGTAATCTGTAAAAATGTGAATTTTTACCTGTGATTTCGCAGTAGTTTTGGCAGCGAATTTAATGAGTATTTCAAGCAGTATTACGGGCTCTTGTAATTTTCGGGACTGACTGTAAAAGTGCCGGGTTTCTGGACCACATGCATGAATTTTAATGCAAAATTATTGTACCGCACTGTAAATGAAAATATGGTAATTTCACAGCAAATATAGTAGGTCATATGTTACCAGAAAATAAAGTGGTAAATTCACTGTTATCTGTAAAATTGTGAATTTTTATTTTGGTAATTTTACTGCTATCTTTTGTAGAATGTAAGCTATAATTATGGTAATTGTCAACCAATATTGTAAAAGTGCCGGGTTTCTGGACCACATGCATGAATTTTAATGCAAAATTATTGTACCGCACTGTAAATGAAAATATGGTAATTTCACAGCAAATATAGTAGGTCATATGTTACCAGAAAATAAAGTGGTAAATTCACTGTTATCTGTAAAATTGTGAATTTTTATTTTGGTAATTTTACTGCTATCTTTTGTAGAATGTGAGCTATAATTATGGTAATTGTCAACCAATATTGTAAAAGTGCCGGGTTTTTGGACCACATGCATGAATTTTAATGCAAAATTATTGTACCGACAGGAAAAGACCTGAGATTTTACTAAACGGAGTAATATTGAGGTTAATTTAATAAATATTGTAAATTCACATTCTGACATGGTGAATTTGCTTTAATTATAATTAATTATAATTAGTAGTATTAACTGTAATAATTATTACAGTTAATACTACTAAAAGATTGACGGACAAATGTAGAGTGCGACAGGAAAAGAGCTGAGATTTTACTAAACCGAGAAATATTGAGGTTTGGAATTTTAATAAATATTGTAAATTCACGTTCTAACATGATGAATTTGCTTTAATTATTACAGTTAATACTACAGAAAGGTTAATTATCTTACATGGGAGGTCTAAAAATCCCTAAAAAATGTTTTGCGTATTTTGTGCAAAAGCCCTTATAGTTTGTTTTTTAATAAATAAAGAAAAACTTTCTGACCAGTTAAAAAGAGAGCTTAGGCTGCCCCAATCAGCCCCTAAATAGTGTTTATTGAAGGGATATTACTTGTACCCAAGAAGTGCTGCAAACTTAAGACCATGGTCTGCAGTAAAAATATACTAAAATGACAACTTGTCCGATAATAGTATAGATATTAAAGTACTAGTTTCATAACATACGAATTTAGCGCATAAGTGAAATTGTAGTGCGCTAAAAACGTTTTATGAAACGAGTGCTTTATACAATTTTTTTGCTCTAAAATTAAAAAAAAAAAACATTTAAATTGATGACTGATTTAGCGATTTTTGTTTCGGGTTGGCATAAAGTTTTCGCCCAGTTTAAAATTCTAAGAACAAATGATATTTTGATATAATTTTTTTAGTCATGTCTTTTCTTTTTCACTGCAAGTAACAAGCCACAATTTTAACACGGTAAAAAATAACCTAAACACAAAATTTTGTAGAAGATTAAACTTTAAAGTGACGTTGACATTTGCACCGAAAACGTCAAGCGATAAGCTTTTGTCTGTTGCCAACCCAAATGAAAAAAAGTACATACCACTTATGGGCCTATAAGAACACGCAAAATGCGTGTGATACGAGCTTATAAGAGTCGCAAAATAGAAAAAAAGATTTTTCGGTATACCCTGACGATAAATTTCAAAGAATTTCAATTGAAACATTAAGGCTGCTATAAAATGTAGCTCCAATGGCATTTGGGAACCTAAATGTGAGCTTTCTAGCTGTCTATACCCATTTACAGGGAACAAGAATTGCTAAAAAATTACACAAGTAAAACAAAATTGTTAAACTGATGATAAAAAGTCCGATACAAGATATTTCGGTATACCCCGTATCATCCCCGGCGATAAATCTCAGAAGAATGTCAAATGGAACATTAAGGCTGCCATAAAATGTAGCTTTAATGACATTATAAACAAACTAAGTTCGGACATGGATTTGGTATCTAAGAAATGATCCAAAACGAGTAAAAAAAGTCGAGAAAATGTTGAAACGCTGAAGAGCAAGAGAGACGCAGATGGGCGTTGAAAAAGAGGCCCTCTTGATCGAATTCCTCCGATATCTCTTCAGTTATATCAGCTACGCTTGGTGGCCTTAACCCTAATTAGATTAGGATTGTCACAGTTTAAGAAATAATTGAGTCAACCTGGCACATGGGCGCACGTATATTTTCGAAAATACTAAACTCAATTTCTGTTCGATTTTTCAGCAAGGAACACGTTTTTTTTTCGAAGAAGTAGACATCTACTCGCCATGGATCGTTTTGAAGACTCTAAACACTAGCGTCTACTTCTTAAATTCAACTCGGTCTTTCGCGCTGTTGCCAAATTGTGGAATTTAATATATCTTTGGTTTTTAGTTGTTGTTACAAAAACACCAAAACAACCAAAAACCAAAGCAAAAAAACACCAAAACAACCAAAAACCAAAGATATATTAAATTGCACAATTTGGCAACAACGCGAAAGACCGAGTTGAATGTGGGACGTAGACGTTAGTACTCTAAACGTATGACAACTAGGCTGATAATATCTGTACCTACCGTAATTACCGTAAATATGCGTAGTTTTTTTTTATTTTTTATGTATAGTCTTAAATTCCTACCTATGTTGTTTTAAACGTATCTTTGTAACTTTGGTTTGTATTAGAAGTCTTATAAACACATTTTTCAACACTTCTGCAATAGATTTAAGTAAATAATTTATTTTTAACTTAAAGGTAAATGATTCCAAATTTATTTACGTTCTAAATACCATAAATTCAACATTTTTAATTTCCCCCATGTTGCTTAAGAATAAATAGATCTGAGTTCATAATTTACTTACAAAATAAAATAAAATATTTTTTCACTATTAGCTTTAGAACATACCATTATTTATCATGTTTTCAGACTGAAATCAATTTTCTTCACCTATAGCAATAATAATTTTTTCTCTCCTAGTAGGAGTAAATTTTATAAACAATTGATTTCTGTCACTTTAGATGTTTCAGTTCTTTGTGCAATTTTTACTAATTAAACCCAAGAAAATAGCTTTAAATAACTTTTTATTTATTAAATATAATTAATTATAATTATTACCAATTAATAAAATCAATAATTAGCTAAATATGAAAAAAATTAAAAAAAAAACTAAATTTTTAAACGTCAGTTCAAAGTATTTATTTGAGCAAATGTCATTGATCAAGGCTACTTGATTTTTATGAAAATTTCAAGAAATATCATTTATTTATTTAAATATCATTTCTGTTCATATTTTATTTTATTATTTGAATAAAAATAGTTAAATAGTGCTGGTAGCAAAAAAACTAATATATAAACTACGGTAGAGAAGACTATTATAGCCTCGCACTCTTAAATCCCTTGCTGCTACGCAGCTCGGGATTTAATACGCTCGGCTATAAAAAATGTCCTCTACCTTGATATATAATTATTATTATTATTACCTAAATCCAGACAAAAACTGTGTTCATTACAGACACTAATAAAAAAGTGCTATAATAAAATAACAAGAAAATTTAATGTTAATTAAAACAACATTTTCTCATACTAGACTTGTTGATTGAAAATTAATTTTGTGACCCTTCTTTGTTTCTTAAATCTATTTATAGATACCGTCTATTTTGGAAAGCCGATGATTAAAAATTAAATGATTTTATCTACTAGAAATTAAGATAGCTTAATTGGGATAGTGTTTTAATGTGACATGTTAACTCAGGTAGTTCCCCAAATATTGGACAAATATTTTACAGCTGAGGAGGTTTGTAGACAGAAAAATTAATGTCTTTAGTTAATTATGTTTTGACTTTGAGTTTTAAAATGTATAATAATAAAATAACATTACAGTGTTAAATTAACTGAATCTAAAAAAAGTCCATAATCAAAAAACAGTCAGGTAGTTATATACCATATATTTGCTGCTTCCAGGCTATTTTCTTAGGATTAGTTATCTTTGCTGATTCAGCATTCTGTACCTTCTATGTTATATTAAATTTATATTTTTATTCTGAATAGAGCTATAGAACAATCAAGTCTATTAGATTCATTTTTTGTCCCAAGTTTTACAGTTTTGAAATAAAATAATCTTTTTTAAAAAAGGAAAATCCTAATATCGGATTTTAACTGGCGCAGTCGGTAGGATTTTCCAAACGGAAACGACAAAAATCGCGGATCCGGTGCGTTATAACGCCTTGTTGGAAAATCGAACTTTTGTGAACCTGTGAAATTTGGGAGACTGGAGGAGGACAACATTGCCAAGCCCAGCCTAGTTAAGTGATGAAGAAAATAATATTAATGTAAGTCCTTTTGATAAATTTCCTTATTTTTCCATATCCATAATTTTCATTATATATTTTATTGACATATTATTGATCGAGTATTATTGATCACATATTGAATTTTATCCGAAGTAAAGGTATAAGAATGATTAAATGTTAGTTGGTTATAATATTCTATAAAAATAATAAAGTAAATAATTATGCAGTACCCGTATTAAGCTTATCATTCGTACGTGCCTTTTAAAGAATTTGTTTTGTTGTTGAAAATAACCAAGTTTTAATCGTGAATAATATAGTAAGTAATTTAATATTTTAACTCGTCTGTCTGTTTCTGTGTCTTATCTTTATATTTTTTTTATCTTTTATAAAGCGAAAAGTTTATCAGGTATTTATTTCAATTCGATTCAAAAAATTCTCTTAGTGTAATAGTAAATAATATATTTATTTTGTAATATTTTCTTGTTTTAAATAAAATGGCAGTAGGAAATATAAACTACCAACTTTTAAAATTATATGTGGATACAATTCCTCAATTTGAAGGAAATCCACATACTTTAGGTATTTTTATTGATAGTTGTGAAACAGTAATTGCTCAGTTTGCGGATGACGAGAATCCCGTTCTAAACACATATATCCTTAGAGCCATTATCGGAAAGTTGTCGGGGAGAGCGTTAAGCCTAATAGGTTCCCGGATAGAACTGAGAACCTGGGATGAAATTAAATCCTCCCTGCAGCTAAGTTTCGGAGACCAACGGGATATAGACTGTTTAGTCCAGGACTTGGTATCCTTAAAACCGTTCAGAAACGAAACTCCTTATAAATTTGGCATGAGATGCCAAGATGTAAGAAGTCTGGTAATTTCAAAACTAAATACGCTAAATATCCCTCGCGAGGACAAATTAATTAAAGTCGAAATTTATAATAAACAATCTTTGAGTACTTTTATTTACGGTTTGTCGGGTCAAATCCAAAACAATATAAGACTCAGAAATCCTGACAGTCTGGAACAGGCAATGTCGTATTTAATAGAAGAAGAAAACTTCTCATATGGTCAGAATAGAAGTAGCAATATAAATTTCCAACGTGATTTTAACCCCTCTCAAAGAATAACGCCCTTTTCAAACCCCAGAGATGATACACCACAAAATTATAGAAATTTTAATAATGTAGAACAAAATTTTAGAAATAACGCACAACAAAATAATTTCAGAAACCAACAGAAACCAAATTTTAACCACGCAGGACAAAATTTCCCAAATAATTACCCGCGTCAAAATTTACAAAATTTTAGACCAAATTTCCAAAATAATTTCCCAAGAAGAAACTTCCAAAATAATTACTCCCAAAGACAAAACACTCCCCAACAATTTCAAAATAACTACCCCCAAAGGCAAAATACTCCTCAACAATATCAAAATAACTTTCCTAGACAAAATCAGCAAAATTTTAACTCACATAACTTAAATCCCCAACGTTTTTACCAGCAAAATTTTAATCCGAATAGAAATACAAATACTTTTAAACCGGAACCAATGGATACGAGTTCGGGCAACACTAGAATAAACTTTACAAATGCTGGAATTTCTAATGAAAACCAGAATTTTAACGAAACCCTTGAAATAAACAACGAAAACCCAAATTATATAAATAACCAACATGATAACTCAAATTTTGAAAATAATGTTGTAAGCCAAAATCAAAATGTAAATTTTCACTTAGCCGAATTACAAAACCACCCATTTTGATAAATATAAATTTTGACAGGTCTTGTTTACCTCACATTTACATAGAAGAATTAAATGCAAATTTTCTTATAGATACTGGTAGTTCTCGTAGTTTAATAGATCCTAAGTTAGCTCATAAGTTTTACAAAAATTATATACATAATGAACAATTTAATATACAAACCGCTCACAGTATCACATTTCACAATGAGGTAATGCAAATACCTATTTTTAAAGAATTTAATAAAAATTTAGTTCATAAGTTCTACTTGTTTAAATTTAGCGATAAGTACGAAGGCATTATAGGAATAGATTTAATTAAAAAACTTAACGGACATATTGATATGGAATCAAATTTATTAATTACTTCTCAAACTAAAATACCGATAATCTTCGAAAAAGAAAATAGCTATAAAAATAATACACCCCCATTATTTGAAAATCAAAAAATATTTATACCCCCTAGAACAGGAAAAGTCGTCTCTATTCCCGTAAATATGAAAGAAGGAGTAGGAATATTAAAATATCTAAAATATGGGAAAAATGTAGAATCCCCCGAAGCCTTAGTAACTGTAAAAAATTACTGTGCTATTACTACTATTATAAATTCAAGTATGAATGGCAAACAGTTATTAATTAAAAATCCTTTTAGTATAGAACCTGTAACTGAAAATGAAATAAACTTTTTTGAAAATTTTGAAACTGAACCTATAACTATGTCAGAACAAAATCACGATAACTCTCTCAAAGATAATTTAAATAATTTAAGGTTAGAACATTGCAACTTAGAAGAAAAAGCAGCCATTGAAAAACTTTGCTATGAATACCGCGACATATTTTATCTTGAAAATACCCCGTTAACATTTACTAATCAAATAAGACATAAAATAAGACTGACCGACGAAACTCCAATTTTCACTAAATCCTATAGGTACCCTGAAGTACATAAGGAGGAAGTGAGAAACCAAATAGACAAAATGCTACAACAAGGCATTATTCAGCCATCTTGCTCGCCATTTTCTAGCCCCATTTGGGTTGTACCAAAGAAAATGGATGCATCGGGTAAGAAAAAATGGCGAATAGTAATAGATTATCGTAGACTTAATGAAAAGACAATTGACGACAAATACCCTTTACCCAATATTACCGATATATTAGATAAGCTAGGAAGAAGTTTATATTTTACTACCCTTGATCTTGCAAATGGATTTCACCAAATAGAAATGCACCCCGACGACGTACAAAAAACTGCTTTTTCAACAGAACGAGGACATTTTGAATATTTAAGAATGCCATTTGGCCTCAAAAATGCCCCGCGAACTTTTGAAAGAATTATGGACAATATTCTTAGAGGACTGACGAACGAAACATGTTTAGTATACTTAGACGATATAGTTATTTTTAGCACATCCCTTACAGAACACATAGAACGACTGAGACAAGTATTCGAACGCTTACGGCAGTCAAACTTCAAACTTCAGTTAGACAAATCCGAGTTTTTGAGAAAAGAAGTCAACTTTTTAGGTCATGTTATTACTCCAGAAGGAGTTAAGCCAAATGAAGATAAAATAATCGCAATAAAACAATTCCCCATTCCCACAACTCAAAAGGAAATTAAAAGCTTTTTAGGCCTTGTAGGTTACTACAGAAAATTCATTAAAGACTTTGCCAAAATAACTAAACCTTTGACAGTGTGTTTAAAGAAAAATGCTCATGTAACCCATACTAAAGAATTTGTAGACGCTTTTGATTTGTGTAAAACATTACTAGTAAATGCACCCATACTCCAATACCCTGATTTCACTAAACCCTTCATTCTTACAAGCGATGCTTCAAATTTTGCCCTTGGTTCAGTCCTCTCTCAAGGAACTGTAGGTTCCGACAAACCAATTGCGTTCGCTTCACGAACTTTAAATGAGACCGAAACAAAATATAGTACAATTGAAAAGGAATTGCTTTCCATAGTTTGGGCCTGTAAATATTTTCGCCCCTATCTTTATGGGCGTAAGTTTACTATTTATACAGACCATCGACCCCTTGTTTGGCTTTTTAACCTCAAGGAACCACATTCCAAATTAGTTCGATGGAGGTTAAAATTAGAAGAATTTGACTACGATATAGTCTACAAAAAAGGTTCACTTAATACGAACGCTGATGCACTATCAAGAATCAAAATAAACACTATGATACAAAATTTCGAATCCCAAAATATTATTAACGACATTTTAGAAAACAATTTAAACATTAAAAATGATAAAGTAGATATAAAATACGAAAACATATTTAACCCTGGAAATAAAACTTCCCTTGCCCATTGTGTTTCACTAGATTTCAAAATGGCTAAAGGAATTGCAGTAGAATTTAGAGATAGATTTCAATCAATAAAAAAATTAAAAAACCAACACAAAAATATTGGTGAAGTAGCTTATATTAAATTTAACGATAGAAGAATTTACTACCTAATTACTAAAGAAAAGTTTTCTGACAAACCCACTTACAAAACCGTTATTTCAGCCCTAAAAAATTTAAAATTATTAGGTACCAAATTAAACGAAACTCATATCTCTATGCCAAAAATAGCCTCAGGACTAGATCGGCTTGATTGGAATATCATATTTAATTTAATAAAGTATATTTTTCAAAATTCTAAAATTAAAATTACTATATATTTTGAAGAAAATAAAATAGACTGTAATGCCCTAGAAAATGCATCAATAATCAATAACCCTGGTGATATAGACTTTGACATTGACAGTTTTCTAGACCAAGAACGTAACCTTGATCAAACAGAAGAAATTTCAAAAATCATACAAGATATAGAACGCGATACGCAACCTAAAATTAAGATACTTCAAGATATCCAAATTAGACCACCCCAAGACACAGTACATTCCCACGATTCTGATACAATTAATGAAGCTATACCCATACTAGATGAAATAATAAATAATAAACCTGTCCAAATATACGTAAAACCCAATGCACATAACGAAATTAAAACAGAATCTAATCATTTTAAGAATTTGAAAATCTTATATGTTACCATACCCAAAACCGATGAAAAATTAGTTTTAAAATTTTTAAAAGAGTATACAAGTACAAGTACTACATTTTACATTTATTTCTTTGATAAAGATCATTATAAAATCTTCAACGATATTTACATGAAACATTTTTATCGAACTGGACTTAAAATAATAAATTGTACTAAATTAGTAAATACCATTAGAGACAAAGAAGAACAAATTAATATAATTAAATATCAACATGAAGGCAAAACTAATCACAGAGGTATTAATGAGACATGTGAAAGACTTAAAAGAAATTATTATTGGCCGGGCATGAAAAATGACGTGACAGAATATATAAATACGTGCGATATTTGTCAATTAGCTAAATATTCTAGACAACCCGCTTACACCCCTTTGGTCTTAACGGAAACTCCTACTAAACCTTTCGAAATTCTACATATCGATTCACTTAAATTCGATAAACAAACGTACCTATGTATAATAGATAAATTTTCCAAATTCGCACAAGCCATTCCCACGATAAGTACACTAGCAACCGAATCCTGTAACGCCCTTTTACAGTTTTTCACTTATTTCGGATTACCGACGAAAATCGTTAGCGATAACGGAACTGAATTCAAAAACGAAACGGTAAAGGATATTTTGAGATTACATAATATTAGAATACATTTTACCACACCCGGACACCACGAATCAAATTCACCAATAGAACGTTTTCACTCAACCATTATTGAACACCTAAGAATTTTAAAAATTAAACACCCTAAAGACCCTTATACAGACCTAATGAAATATGCAATTATAGCTTACAATAGTTCAATTCATTCTTCTACAAATTTCACACCCTATGAACTTGTTCTTGGACACACAGACTCACGTGACCCCTTAGATCTTTTAAATACAACTTATTATACAGACTACGCATATAACCATAAAGAAAAAGTAAAATCACTCTACAATAGTATAGCGGAAAAAAGTAAATTAAATAAGGAAAAAATAATTCAAAGTAGAAACACAAAAGGTCCTGAACAAACCGATTTTATTTTAGGTAATATTGTCTATAAGTATGCTCATGAAAGGAATAAAAAAGAAAATAAATTTATCGGTCCTTATAAACTAATAGAATTTTTAGAAAATAATAAGGTAATAATTAAAAATTTAAGCAATAATAAATTAGAAACTATACACATAAAAGAACTGAAAAAACCTTCCGTTGTTGCAGACTCTACGCCTACACCCTCATGTTCGCAGATTCCAACTCAAGATTTCATGACTTAAATGACAACCCTGGACTACTAACCTTAAAATTAGGAAATGCACAACTGAAAATCGACCACTGGACGTTCATTAAAATATTTGACCTAGAAAATGTTATTAACGAATTTCGAACCCTTCAATCCCACTTTTCCGACTTAAAATATGCAATTAAAAATAGTCCTACTAAGACTCAATATGAGACAGAATTTTATAACTCATATCACTTAATTGATACTTTGGAAAATAATATTAAAACTCAAACGAATCAATTAATCCCCACAAATAATATTTACCCTAATAATAAAATTAAAAGAGGCTTAATAAATAGTTTAGGATATGCATTTAAATTCATTACTGGAAATTTAGATGACAATGACGCAATAAAATACGATAACGCCATAACCATGATTTCAAAAAATCAAGATAAAATTAAAACATTAGTTAAAGACCAAATTACATTACTAGAAACCTCAATTCAAACCTTTAATGAAAGTACTCAAACTTTAACTCATAATCAATTAATATTGGAATCTAAAATTAACGAAATTGAATCTGTAATAAAAGACGTAAGTGTCAAAGATATAGGCAATCATTATTTTACTATGATTAATATGATCATTTCACAAATAATTAATGCTTTTCAGATTATCAATAATGTTCTTAAAGAAATTGAAGTAATTGTTACTTTTTCTAAATTAAACACATTTCATAATTCAATGATCGAACCTACTGAACTCTTACGCGAAATTGAATCAATCAGTAAACATTTAGTAAAAACTAAACTACCATTTGAACCAAAACTTGAAAATATTTTACTATTCGAAAAACTTATTAACACTAAAAGCTATAATAAAAATAACCAAATAATATTTATACTAGAAATACCTATAGTAGAAAATGAAAATTATAACTATTATCACCTATATCCGTTACCTACACTAGAAAATAACTCCTTCCGAACCATATTACCCCTTTCCAAATACCTTACATTGAACGAAAACTACTACATGATGTTTAACGAAAAATGTAAAGAAATCACACCAGAAGAATACATTTGCGAAGAAACCAACCCCATTCAAATTACAGAAGAAAATCTACCCTGTGAAGTCTCCCTCTTAAAATTCAATAAGAATAATTCTGCCTGTCACCAAACTCCAGTTGAGTTCAAAAACTTGAAAATTCAAAAAACAGAAAAAAACAATTGGATCGTAGTTACACCCAGAAAAGTAGTTGCTGTTCAAAAGTGCGGTTCAATTAAAGACAATTACCCCTTATTTGGTACTTACATTTTGGAACTTAATAATAATTGTGAGGTACTAATAGACAATATAAACATTCAAAGTTTTAAAACCTACAAAAGTACATTTAGAAATATTGTTCTACCAAATCTAAATTTAAATGGTAGTTCTAGTAAAACTTCAAAAATAAACTTTCAACCCTTAAAACTGGATACTGTGAGTTTAGACGAACTGAAAAACATTCGAAGTGTTTTAGACTTACAAAAAACAGACTTATTTGACATCCCTTCTATACACTATAACAATATTAGTGTTTGGACGATCGTCTCCTACATATTTATCGCTTTATTAGCTTTCTGCTTTGCTTCATACATTTACTACAAGAAATGTTATATTAGGAATAGGAATATAACCCTAGATGTGGAAACCCCGTTAAAAAACTCGAGGAACCAGAGTCAAGGACCAGCATCACCAAAAAGTGAAAATCCTGTTGTTACCCCCAGGATTTTCGTCTAAGGATGGAGGAGTTATATACCATATATTTGCTGCTTCCAGGCTATTTTCTTAGGATTAGTTATCTTTGCTGATTCAGCATTCTGTACCTTCTATGTTATATTAAATTTATATTTTTATTCTGAATAGAGCTATAGAACAATCAAGTCTATTAGATTCATTTTTTGTCCCAAGTTTTACAGTTTTGAAATAAAATAATCTTTTTTAAAAAAGGAAAATCCTAATATCGGATTTTAACTAGGTATTTATTTTTTTTTTTGTAAAAAGGTATTTTTTTATCACTGTTAACTAGTTATACATATGTTGACAAAGATAAAAGTACAATATGCACCAAAGAAAAATAGCATAATGAACGGTCCCAAGTTAGAACCCTGCGGGCACCGGTTTATTTTAATTGAGTCTGACAACGAGTACCTAACAATTTTATTCAAAAAGATACACAGGGTGTACAATTTACTCAAAAAGACATTTAGCGCTTTTAAAATATCTAATATTAAATCTATTTATTTTAATTGATAAAGACCAAGAAATCAAAAGCCTTTTAGAAGTCACTATTATTATGTAATATCGATCAAAATGTGATATTAAACCATACTCGTGGTTACAAAATAACTACGATATTTTATTCGAAAATTCTTAAGAATTCGTGTTTTTTGAATAGTTTAACATACTTCAGGTTATGCATATTAAGTATTTGTTTAAACAAATTGTCATTCCATCCGTGCATTTAGTCTATGTTAGCGACTGCTTCATGAATCATGACGCAGATATATGGGTTAAAATGTTTAAAGGTGAATGATTTTATTTATTGTTTTAGACGTTCAAATGTATTTTTTTGTTTCGGATTACATACCCATATGTAAGGGGCTGTCCATATATTACGTAACGGAATTTTTCAAAAAAATTGACCCCCTCCACCCCCTGTGTAACAAACTGTCACATTTACCAACGCCCCCCCCCCTGTGTAACGCGTAACAAAATAAATATTTTTTTCGCAATAAATTTAACTGTATTCTCACTATTGATTCGTTTTTCTCGACAAAAAAAACATGAACATAAAATATAGTATAACATAACCCTAAAAAATATTTACACGAATAAATCACTCAAACTTTGAAAAATATTCATAATCAATATCACACAGGGAAAAAATACTAGGTACCTCTTTTTACACTGAGTGTCACATATAACACGTATATTGTTTATGCACAGTTACACAAAATAGTACACACATTGGTGTTCTGTGAGTACACATTCCGCGCGAAAATATATCATCGCCGATGATTCATCGGCAAGATCACGCAAGAACAGGGCCGTAAGATTTTTTTTTAATATCAATGTCAACAGTTTTTTACTGATTACAATATTATTTAAATATGCATAGTTTCGTCAATTTTTGTGGGAAAAAGGTAATTATGGGCCACTAAATAGCAATTTATGTTGAAATAAAAATACATCTGCCAAGCTTAGGAAATAAACATTAAATTTATTAAATTCCGTTACGTAACGTTTACCTAGACCCCCCCTCCCCCCGTCACAAACTGTAACAATTTCTCTGGGCGCGTTACGTAATATATGGACAGCCCCTAATATATAAGCATATATAAATATACCTAACTTTATTTTGGGATGGGCTTCAAACTAAATACATACTTCACTTAATGATTATCATATTTGTTGAGTTTGTGGACTGAATTTAAACGTTTGTTTATATTGAAAAATACCAAAATATGTTGAAATCACTAAGTAAGTAAACTAATCACTAAAAAAGTAGATCGGCAAAGTCCTTGGCCGATTATAAATAAGATTTTTCATTTTGATGGAAATATAAATTTTATAAAATAAACTTGAAAAGTTAAATAAATAAATAAACAATTTAAAACTTAGTGTTTTTAATATGCCAAACCAAAAAACATTAAATTATAAGTTAATCCTTGTCAAAAAATGTTATTTTATTGTTTGTTTTCGATATAGGTATTTAAGATAGCTTATTGGAGAATAGATCTAGGGTTTAGAACCACTATTAATATATTTTTTCTATTTTGAGACTCTTATAAACTCATAATAATAAGAACTTTCTACTTATTTTTCTTTTAGGTTGGCAATACAGGACAAAAGACAATCGCTTGGCGTTTTCCGTGCAAATGTCAACACCGCTTGTAAGTTTCGTTTTCTACGAAATTGTATTTTAAGTTAATTTTTATCCTGTCAAAATTGTGGCTTGGTTACTTGCAGTGAAAAGAGAAGAGCTGACTATAAAATATATCAAAATATCGTTAGCTCTATGTATTTCAAATATGCGAAAAATGTAATGCCAACCCATAACAAAAATCTCTTAATCGGTCATCAATTTAAATGTATTTTTTTTTTTAATTTTAGAGCAAAAAAAAAAATAGTATAAAGCACTAGTTTCATAACACGTTTTTAGCACACTAGTACTTTAGAAAACACACTGCAAGCGGCTCGTTTTCTAAACTTTTATTCGTGCGCTAAAAACGCGTGTTATGAAACTAGTACTTTAATATACTATTAAAAATGTCAAAATGATAACAAAGTAATGTCAAAATATCCGTAAAATTTAATCAAAATTTTCAAGAATATGGTAAAATATAACTTATAAACTCTTCAAAACTATAAAGAAGTAAATTTCAAGAACATAGAATGAAAAAATTAAAGCTCTGCAAGAAAATTATTGAAGAAAATGTCAGAAAGAAGCTTTTAAGAAAAAAATTAAGTTATAGCCAAATAAACAAAATTATATGTTAAATTAAACTGTCTTAGGTATAAAATGCCTATTTGTTAGGTCCTCGTACCACAATAAATCTATCTATCTATCTATCTATCTATCTATCTATCTAGGGTGACAAAAAGGGCCAGAAATGGCCTAGTTGTCCGGCTTTGGCCAACCCAAAAATTTCGTACTACTACTATCTATCTATCTATCTATCTATCTAACTTTTTTTAACAAATTATATTTTGTTTTATTCTTTTTATTCAACTAAAGAAAACTTGTGTTTACGGTGATGATAAACTATGATATATTTTACTCTATTTTAATATTTGTAAACTACAAAATAGACAATTAAGTTAACACACAAATAAATCAAAGGACAAACACTATGATTCATGTGAATCAGACGTACGAAATGGGTAAATACATTAATAGAAATGTAAAATCGACATCAGAGGATCTAATTTTAACATGTTTAAGTATTTACAGTCGGTCAAGTAAGAGTAGCGTGTCGCCTATAACGTGTAGTCGGTAAGAGATAGAGAAAGATACCTACTTTTTTCTTTCGGGGATATACTTTACTTCCTGACCGACAATGCCTTGTACATACAGACTTTTTCTGAACCTTAATTTTAGTGACTCAGCACGTTTTAAAACATGAATGCTGCGTACGCATCACGGTTCGAGGTTGTCTTCCTCTGTTTGCACCCGAAATGTCAGAAAATGACGATTACAGCGGGGGAAAGATACATTCGTCAACAAGTGGGTGAAAAGATACTCGAAAACGAAAAATGTTGACGACTTACCTGCTCGTGGCTCAACAGGAAAGGTGTCGGCTAACCACGAAAAAATAATTTTAAACATTTTTTTGCAGAATCCTCAATTAACCCTGCGCCAAGGGGCAAAAAACTGATGCAGAAAGGTTTGGATATATCACATGAAATAATTCGTACTCATCTCCAGGCTCACGACTTAAAGTGGCGAAGTACAATAAAGAAACCTTTACAGAGAGAAAAACGACTCGCGTGGGCCAAGGGAAACATCGATCAAGACTGGAGCAAGGTTATTTTTACCGATAAAGCTTCCTTTTAGGGTTACGTTATCACCCTCCCCTCCCCCCCAGCCTGGACATCATTACACCAATTCATATTTCTCTTTACGTGAAACTTGAACGCTGAAAAAATGGTCGCGATTTACAAAAAAGCTCTTATACCGACTGCCAAACGTTGGTATGGCGATAAAAATAAGCAGTGGATCCTCCAAGAGGACAACGATGATGCCAGGCGATCATTTACGCAAATGGAGACTGTACAAGTTACTAAGTTATTTGCATTGATCTATCATTCATTAACTGTAATTAAATGTAAAAAATTAGTATTAATATATTCTTAAATAAACAATGCAAGACACGCTCTTACTTGACCGATTGTATTTGGTCGTCTTATTCACGAGAATTATTATGTCTAGCGTTTTTCGTTTGTATGAATGAAAACTATTTTTAAACTGTCATATGTTCGCGAAATGCGTGAAGGCAATCAAACTAAAAATACTGGCAATTATATTTGCGGAACTCCTAAACAAAATGCAAGACCTTGAACATTTTAAAATATTTTTCTATTTTGCGACTCTTATAAGCTCATAATCACACGCATTTTGCGTATTCTTATGGGCCTACAAGAGGTTAGTACTTTTCTTTTATTTGGGTTAGCAAGACAGGCCAGTAGAATATAGCTTGGCGTTTTCCGTGCAAATGTCAACACCGCTTTAAGTTTAGTTTTTTACGAAATTGAGTTTTAAGTTAATTTTTACTGTGTTAAAATTGTGGCTTGGTTACTTTCAGTGAAAAAGAGAAGAGCTGACTATAAAAGATATCAAAATATCGTTTGCTCTATGAATTTTAAACATTGCGAAAATTGTAAAAAGTCCAAACCAAAACAAAACCCCCAATCGGTCATCAATTTAAATGTATTTTTTTCTTAATTTTAGAGCAAAATAGAAGAAATAGTATAAAAAGTCCAAACTTGTACTCGTGCGTTGTAAGCTAACTGTCCACAATTTTTTAAATATGCAAGTTAATGCATTTAAAATTTAAATGTCCCCACGTAACAACTGGCCCCCAACGCGTTGGGCGCCAGTTAAGTACAGTTGTTCAAACCAAAAAAATCACTTACTGAATTGAACTGAAAAAATATTAAAATTGACAAAATAAATTTTTTACATGTTTTGGTCGCCTGTAACTAAAAAAAAATTATATAAATATTCCTGCAGACATTCCTTAGCCGTCAAAAAAACTTAAAGAATTTAAATGAAAGTGTTTAAAAGTTACAGCTAAAATGACATTACATCGACCCACGTTGGGCGCCAGAATAGAATTCCTCGCTCTACAAAACGTAAAAAAGTGACAAAATGCGTTCGACATTTATAATTGTTAGCGCTGTGGTAGTGTTATGCGCTCGGGGGGCCGGGGTACCATCGATGGGCTTGGTAAAACGGCGTCCGCGGTTCTACGGACACACACACTCCTCGCCCACGATTCAACGAACGATTATTTTATATATACATATATATTCATGTTCTGAGTCATGGGGAGCTTTGCCGTGAGAAAGTAGACACTGTAACTCTATTGCTACATTATTGACACTGTTGCCAACTATTTTGTTTGACACTTTTTACCAAAACAAACAAGTTTTCAACAAGTTTTAAGCAAAAAAAAAAGTCCAAACGAAAATTTTCTTCTTAACAAAATTGGTTATATGCATTTGTATCGTAAGATGCATATTTACCGCATTCACCTCTAAAATTTATGATAGCAGACGCCCCTTATGCAAATCACTCTGTGAAAAACTAACAGGAGTGTTCTGTTACCATCCACTACCACCATTTAAAATATCAGCCCTCGTGCATTTACTACAATTTCAACATAGGAATTCCTGGTTATTTGATTGGACTATTAGTAAATTTAATTAAAATTTTTAATAAAAGCATATTTTTCTCAGTGTATCCATAACTAAATCTCCAATATGACAACATAGCTGTAAACGAGTTTGACAATCAGACACACCGCGTGTTATTCTTTTTTTTCGTCGATACGTAAGAGATCGTGGTAGGTAAATAGTTTTTTTAGGGTGGGTTTTTGGTATTTTAACAGTCCTTTCAATTTGACAATGAGATATGCGCCCGACGGATTAATTTGGAGATAGCGGTCGACGTGTGACCCAAAGGTGGTAGTCTGAGATCGAGGTTAAGCCGTAAGAACGAGCCAAGTCCCTATTTCATGGTAACATGTATTTTAAATGGCTTTCAAAAGCTATCGACTTGAATCTTACGTTAAATGTTCAGCACAATAATTTGTATACCGGGTGTTTCAGGAACGTGGTTCACACAACTTTAGATTTTTAAATGGAGCACCCTGCATATTTTTACATATTTCGATTCAGAAATCAATTTTGAGAACAAGCATTTGTCATTTGTCAATTTTTGACAGGTCATGCCATTTTTTATTTAAATTTTTATTTTAAATCTAGAGTGCCTTGAATTACCTTATTCGCTTAATTTTTGGTCTAGTATCTTAAGAAAAATACTATTTTGATTTTTACCCAAAACACTAAACTTTGTGGGCTCTTAAAAGTTCCTAAATCATACTTTGGTCCATAAGTAATTTTTTTCATCCGGAAAGAGGGTGGCTCATTAGGTTAAAATGAGAGACAATTTTCTTGCGAACATTTTGATACCACACATGAATAGTTTATTTGAAAAAACTTGGCATTAAAACACTCTAGATTTAAAATAAAAAATGACATGACCTGTCAAAAAGTGACGAGTGGCACATTTTTGTTCTCAGAATTGATTTCTGAATCAAAATATGTAAATATATACAGGGTGTTCCATTTAAAAATCCAAGGTTCGATTCATTTTCGGCGAAACCGGGTGCCAAAAAATGTCTAACTATGTCAAAAAGTCCTAAATTATATATAATTCAGCTCCTGAAAATTTCACTATCCTATCTAAAAAAATTAAAAAGTTGGTGAACCACCTTCCTGAAACTCCCGGTATATAGTCTAAAATTGAAGTTAATACTTTAAGTAGTTTTTGAGTTATCAACACTTTTCTTGAGCTCACAAAAAAATTTGGTTCTTATACTTTTAATGGGTTTACTGACCCTAAAAATTGTCAATAGTTTCAAAACTACGACTACGAATAGTCTTTTATCCACGTTCTTTGGTATTAATGGAAGAAAATTGAGAAGGCGTATGTCCAATAATAGAATACTTAGTTGAATGATTATAAGTGATGAAGGGAAAAAAGATCCTTTATATCTCCGTTACACCTAAAACGATTTTATTGAAATTCGGGAGAAAAAGACTAGATTACAATATAAAAAATAAAAATTGCGTTTCCTACAAATTAGAAAAAGTTAGTAAAACAAACGCCAAAATCCTCATCAAAATTTTCACATGAATTTTTTATGGCAGTTGACTGGTTTTCCAGTATTGGTTTATTTTTCACGGTTAATAGTCTTTTTATTTATAACCGTGTCTGATATAAATGGTTTATTTGTTAGAGCTGAGAATGTATTAATTATACCTTGGACTTGTCAACTTTTTTTCTTCGTCCGTGTATCTTGAGACAAAATTGAACGATCGCTGGTTAGAGATAAAAAAGAGGACTTCTTTTATCTATTCTTTAACTAATCAATTAATTTCAAGCATACAAATGATTCTTTTCTTGATTTTTTAATAGCCCTTTATTTATTTGTTTATTTAACTTAAAATTTAGTATCCACCATACTGGGAGGGCACAATTAAGTTCACAATCTTGAATATACAATCAAATCAAAACATGAAAAAATATGCGAAAGTGTCAAATTCATTTTTATTTATCACGGTTTTCATGCTTTTTTGGAAATCGTTGCCCCTCTCCAAAACCAAAAACTCTTGGTGCAACTCCTGATTAGAGTGCCTTAACGTTAAGTTTTTCTTGTCCAGAAAAAGAGTGGAAAAAAATGGTAAAAATTGTTATTCGTTAGTCGGTAACTATGTTTTGACAATAGATGTCACAAATTACAGGAGCGTCCATTTTTAAGGAAAATGGTTTTTAATGTTTCGGAAGAACATGGGTTACATTTATTTAAATTTCATTTGGTTTATCGAAGGAATTTTTAAAAATATGGTTAATTCCAACTGAAGAATAAAAAAAGGTTCAAAAATATGAGAGGCATAACAAACAAGTCTATTTTTGCATATACCTCTGTAAAAAATATGTCATGATCCCTAAAAATATATTTTGACACATTTATAACCAGGGCCGTAACTATGGGGGGGGGACAGGGAGCGTCTTTCCCACCCATCTTGAAAAGTAGTATATTTTATTGATCCAAACAAAAGTTGTATATTTTATGGATTCAAGATACAAAAAATGTATATTTTTATATATTTCCAAAAAAAAAAATTTGTATATTTGACGAAAAGGTAAAAACTCCAGGAAAAAAGTATTTTTAGGCTAAAAAAAGTTTAAGTAATTTTTGATCTTCTGCCCCCCACCAAATTTTCTTCGCTATGGCCCTGTTTACGACCAAAGGAGAAACTTTGCATACGGAAAAGGATAAAAACACGTTTGCTGGTTTGCTATTTCCCTAGATTTTTTTATGTCTCCACTCTTTTTCTTGCCAGAAAACCTCACCTTAAAGCATTTTACTCTTGTTCACTTAAAAATGTTTTGGAATAATTATAATTATTACAGACGAAACGTAGGATTAAAAAAATGTTTCCACACGTTTTTACTGATGGTCAAGGCTCAACAATTAAACAAGCATGACGATGGTACTGCCACCATGGCAGGTATTCTTTTATCTTAAAAATACGTGTCTCTGTTCCAAAATAAATAAAGATCACTAACAATTTTTTATGTCAATATTATGATCGATTAATTAAGGTCGCCTTTTTTTCGTCTCCTAATTATATTTCCCTTGGGAACCTTTTCTAAACCTTCTAGATTTCAAACTACTACTTATAAATGTAAATATTTCCTTTAAAAACTAGATAATGGTTTGAATAAATAACACTTGATGGGTACACAAAAATGTATTGTTTGTAATACACACCTCGAATATAGTGAAGATGAGATTAAATTATTTTATCCAATACATACAGATAATAAGACAATCATCAGCTTTATTTTAAATAGATAAACTCAATAATAACCCCCGCGTGGCTTTTACTTTATTGAGTGGATAATTTTTTATTTTACCCACTCAACTGTCACTTGTCAAATTATTTTCTTGTAAATGTCATTAAAATTTTTAATAAAAATATGAATTCCTAAGCTATTTATTGGATAAAACCTTGTATGGCACTCATGGGTAAACCGATATTGCCTTCTCGAAAATTAACCTGCTTGGCTGACGCCTCGCTAGGTTTGGACTTTTTAATTTTCTCATGGGCAATATCTTACTTTACCCACTAGTACCATAAATAACTATTTATCCAATACATTAATATAAAGACCTCGTTTACTGTCGTCAATTTACCTGAGGAAATTGACATTTTATACATTGTTTTTAAATTGTCTTACGTCTCCCCTAGCAACGTGAGTAATATCTTTACCCCACTCTTTTAGAAAAGGCAGTTTTTTATACAAAATACTTACTTTTAAGGGACTGGTGTCTGTGAGTTTATCCCGGGATCCCATTTAATTGATATTACGAGCCAAACAGCTAAAATTGAAGGTAACAATTTCATCATTTTAAAAGCCAATCGTAATCTTAACCTTAAAATTGAAATTTCTTCAATTATCAAAAATGTTATACTCACATTCGTATTTTTCTTTTGATTTTGGTGGTATAGTAATAAAAGTAGCGACTTTTGCTTCTTCCTACGGCCGTCGTGGGTCAAACATTGTCTCGTGGACAATATCTTACTTTACCCACTAGTACCATAAATAACTATTATTTTCTCATTATCTTCATTCGTATCAAGCAGATTCTTTTTTCCTTATTATACCTATGCTTTACACAAATAACTTAATTTAACCTCCACATTTGGATGCATCCCAGTTTAAGGTAACCATTTCTCAGCCGCCCCGATTATTTCGGAAGGTCATATAGTCTAAGGTGACCATGTTTATTTCATTATTTTCTGCCAGCTTTATTTTATATATGTATATGTTTTAAAAACAAAATGGCGCCTGAATATTTATTAAATAAATTAAAATTTGTACACGAAATTCATATGTATAACACTAGACGTGTAAATGATTTTTTTGTGGATGTACCTTACTCAGGTAAAACATATAATACAATTTTTCGTAAAGGGATACTTTTTTTAACGAATTACCCGTGATAATAAAAACCCGTGATTACTACAATAAGTTTAAAAAATTACTGTCTGATTATATTAAGAAAAAAAAATTATTGTGAATATTTATTTATAGTGTATAAATTGTCAAAATTTGTATCATGTAAAAATTTAATAGCATGGCCAAATAAATACCTACTACTACTACATTCAAATTAAGCTATTTGTCAATCGCCAGGTCCTAAATCGGGTTCCTTTGGGTGCTAGAAGCCCCAAAGAGGAGATGAAATTAATGAGGGTATACGAAAAATACATTTTTAACTTACGGAGCCAAATACATTATATTTATTACTTTTAGAATAGTCTATTTTCACAGTTTTACACAATTATTTAGCAAGTCAAGGGGTAAAAACAGACTTTAAAAAGTTCATTTGACATATGTCAATACTATAAAGTCGAAAGAATTTTCATTTAATCAAAATGTCATTTAATAAATTCTCATTTCTTTAAAAAATTGAGTATCACATATGTCAAAGTCACTTTTTGAAGACCGTTCTTACCCCTTGGCCCCAGAATTATTGTGTATAACTATGTAAATAGCTTAATCTGAATGTAATAAATGTAATGTATATGACCAGGCAAGTTAAAAATAGATTTATTGGTAACTCATTGCCACAGATTTTGGAGCTTCTAGCACCCAAAGGAACCTGATCCGGAGTCAGCAATTTGGAAATAGCTTAATTTTGCATTTACTTTATGTTTATAAAATACAGTCGGGAGAAAATAATTTAATAAAAATGGTCATCCGACTAATAATTTTCATTTATATTTAGTCGAAATAGCCCCCCTCCCCATACTTCTTATACCCATGTTAGCCACTGTGTGTGAGGGAGTCTTTATGGTAACAAAATGTTATCTCTTTGCTATGTTTAATTAATATTAGCAAAACCTCTTTAGACTGTTAATAGTTTATTAACAATATTTTTCTCACACATTTAAAAATTATAAAACCAAATCAAAATGACTTGAGTGTGACAAATTTCGAAAAACTTAGATACGTGTTTAATATAAAGAAAAACGTACTCTTGTTATTTTTAAATTATCTCAATACAATGCCATTCTTAAGTTTGAATACGTTTTTAAGATTACTCGAAATTCCAAATAAATAGTAAAATAAAAACTACTGCTTTACTATTATAGTATAATGGTCTACCTGTCGCATAGTTTTGGTGGTGACTCACAAATCGTAGTAATTCTTACGATTAGTTATTATTTTAAAGTTTAGATAGGCTGGCCCAAGCAAATCAAAGACCGACTGGTTGCTGGAAAAAGGAAGAACTGCACTCAGACAACTTGTAGGGGTCCTCACGGGCCACTGCAGGCTAAGAAAGCACCTGGCAACAATGCGGATTCTAGAGAGTCCGCTATGCCCAGAGTGCGAAGAGGATGAAACATCCTCTCATTACTTAGCCGAGTGTGTCAGATACGACAGGATCAGGTTGCAAGTCTTTGAAACTCAAAGACTCAACCAAAAGGAACTAAGAGATCTCCCCTGGGCCAATATCCTGACCTTTATTGAAAGGACGGGCAGGTTCAAGGAGGACTCAAATTAGTAAATGGCTGGGATTGCCTGGGGTGACAAAAAGGGCCAGAAATGGCCTAGTTGTCCGCCTTTGGCCAACCCAAAAAAATTTACTACTACTAAAGTTTAGAAGTTTAGATAGAGTTTTACATTTTCTATATGATTTAAATTAAAAATACTGCTGCCAACAAAATAATACTTTCCCCTATAGGCTTAGGTTCATTAATATTAAAAACAAAACAAAAATAAAAAAAAATTAAAAACAAAAAATATAAAATAAGATATACACGGTATATTTGAAATAGGGTCGGAAATTTTAACAGATGATTCTACATCATAAAATATGACAAAAAGTTCCTATAAACATATGTCTAAAAATGCGCCATAAGGGAGCTACGCCCCTTTGAAATTGGCTAAAAAAATCGGTTTTTATTTAATAACTCAGGAACCCTTTGAGATATATTAACGAGGTTTTGCACGTGAATTAATCCTAATAAGGCCCATTTTTATATGTCATTTTCACGTACTTGTTTAAACCAGGGGTGTGCGAAACGGGGGGGCCTTATCAGTTTTTTGTCCTAAACTTTTTTCTGTGTAGCTTTTTTGCAATTTTATTTTTGAAATATGATTCCTCAGGTCAAAATACATAAAAAAGGTACTCTTGTTGTAATACTGTAGGATTAACCGTTTTCGAGAAAAGTTCATTTGAAGGTGAAGTTTCACGATTTGAGGACGAAAAATTAAATATTAAAATGTCGAAAACCAAAATTTTAATGATGCAATGTTATTATACATCAAAAACTAAGAAAAAAAGTTTCCATACATGTAGGTCGAAAAAACGTTTTTAAAGCTACCATAGCCCTTTAAAAATGGTGCATATTTAGGAGACCATAGCTCCATTAGGATTCATTTTTGGAAGTACCTGTATATGAGTTTTTTTTCTTAGTTTTTAATATACATTCGCCCTGCATCATTAAAATTTTGGTTTTCAACATTTTAGTATTTAATTTTTCGTCCTCGAACCGTGGAATTTCACCTTCAAATGAATTTTTCTCGAAAACGGTTAATCCTACATTATTACAACAAGAGTACCTTTTTTTATGTATTTTGACCTGAGGAATTATATTTCAAAAATAAAATTGCAAAAAAGTTACACAGAAAAAAGTTTGGGACAAAAAAATGATAAGCTCCCCCCATTTCGCACACCCCTGGTTGAAATAAGTACATGAAAATAACACATAAAAACGGTCCTTGGTAGAATTAGTTGACGTGCAAAACCTCGTTGATATATCTCAAAGGGTTCCTGAGTTATTAAATAAAAACCGATTTTTTTAGCCACTTTCAAAGGGGCGTAGCTCCCTTATTACGCATTTTTAGACATATGTTTATAGGAACTTTTTGTCATATTTTATGATGTAGAATCATCTGTTAAAATTTCCGACCCTATTTCAAATACACCGTGTATTTTTAACGGCTTTAATGAATTGTCAGAGGCTCTGGGCCTAAATGACCTGTTAAAAGCTTAGTTGGTTACAGACCCTGTAACCTTATAATAAAAGTAATTCTTCCCGATAAAATTACGTTAATCGGAATTTTCTTTCGCTGTTTTTAATTTTTTTAAAAGTTACCCCCCATAACTTTTTTGTTTTTCGGGAGATTACTTTCAAAAACAATAGGGATCTTCCCCTCGAAGAACTTGATTTTTCCTGAAAATTTTAAGTCGATTGAATAATTCGTTCTTGAGTTATCGTGTTCACAAAAATCGTGACATCGTACGGACGGACAGACAGACAGACGGACGGACATTTGGAAAAAAAGTTGCTTATTTTTTCATGAAACAAATTTATATCCAAGAATTTTTTGTCTAGGACGATTTTTGATTTTTTTTAATTCGAAACTACCGTATATTATTGTACACGGAAAGAATTTAGTGGGCTCTGCGCTATACATCATAAGATATTTGGTAACAGTGGCAAATTATAGTGATTTAAGCTATAGATTATAAGGGACACAATAACTAATAATGTTAAAAATAAATTGGAAACGATTATATATATTACAGACACGATTATATTTATTACAGGCACTATTATAAATTTACAGAAATTTTATTATATTATAAAAATTATTAGCACGGACAATAATTAAATCTATTTAAGCTATAAATGCCATACTATTTGTTATATTTTATTATTCACTAAACAATTAAAGTATTTCATATAAATTTTTACACTGACTGCCATAATTGTAAGAGAAAGCCTTGTATTTATATAATAAGCGATTATAATTTGCTTGGTATGTGTGTTATAGCGCTCCTAGCTATAATTTTTTTTCCGTGTAGCGCAGGCGCTGTGAATAATATAATACCTTAATTTCTTTTTGATTGTAATTTTTGTATTTACAAAAGGATGTTGGTATTAGGGTGTAATTTTTTCAATTTAAAATGGACTACCTCTTAGGGCACCACAAGCTAGAAGAGGGCCCTATCTCCCTTAAAAGTGTGACAAAGTGTGACACGAAGAAAGGCTCAATAAAAAACTTTTAGAATAATAATTTTTGAAATTTTAACTCCTTTATAAAAAACTGTTCACCCCGGTTTTGAAACGATTTTTAGCTTTACTTTCACACAACCCAAGTTTTTTTTATCATATTTTAATTATTTAGAGCTTTGGCATCTTTTTAGGACCAAATTTATAAAAATCTATCGATGCGTTTTTGGGAAAAACGATTTTCATTCGTTTAAAAAAAACATCACATTTAAATTTTTTTTGGATTTTCAGATTTAACTTCAAAAAGTGAGACAAAAAGTTTCTATGAACGTTTTGTGTTAAATGGCTTCTTAGGGGAGCTAGAAGACGTTTAAGGGAGATTTTTAGAATATTATTCACTTCATAACTCAGGAACGGTTTGACTTATTGACTTGAATTTTTTACTGTAGTATGCAACCAGTAAACATTATCATTTTATGACATAAAAAAATAAATGTTTAACCAGGGGCGGACTTACAGTTTTACTTATAAATTTTAAGGCACCCATTATCTACTCCCCTGGTCAAAAACTTAATTTTAATAAACCTTTAAATGCTTACATTCTATAGTTCAGTAAAAATTTCATGTTAATAAGTTAAACCGTTACTGAGATATGAAGTGATAAATATTCTATAAATTCCCTTTAAAAGTACGATAGCTCCCTTAAAAAGCAATTTAGCTCAAACGTCTATAAAAACTTTTTTCTCACTTTTTGACGTAAAATCTGAATATCTAAAATAATTTTTAAATATATCATATTGTTTTTGTTAAAACAAATGAAAATTGTTTTTCTCAAAAACGCATCAATAGATTTTTTAAATTTGGTCTTAAAAATTTGCCAAAGCTCTAAATAATTAAATGAAAAAAACCTTGGTTTATATGAAAGTTGAGCTAAAAAACGTTTCCAGACCGGGGTGTGTTAACCTGTTAAATAGGGGTCTAAAGACCACACAAATAAGGACAAGCTCTTATGATGATCTGTCGTGCTGCAAGTTTCTTTAGGGTAGATTTTCTATACTTTATTTGTTGAGAAGTGGTTTGTTTCTCACGGTTTTTTTTTTCGATACCCACAAACAGAAACTCGTGCTGCAGCAACGTCTTCAAGGATTACGATTTTTCTGAATTAATTGACATAGTAATATAGGTACCTACTTTACCTACCTGACAAAATCGGATAAAAAGATAGATGCCGACATTCGATAGTTATCGATAAAAAGAAAACGTAAAATAAATATATTATAATAGACTGAATCAATTATTTAATTTCAAGGGTTTTACACTATACAGGGTGATTCAGAAATAAGGGGCGATTCTAGGTCCAAAAATATGAAAAAAAGTTCGTATAAAGTTTCGTCCGGAAATCAGTCCTAAGGGAGCTACGACCCTTCTAAGGGTACATCTGAAAAGTAGTTTTTTATTTAATATCTGTGGAACCCTATAAACAGTAACGAGTTTTTGCACATGCCTTGACATGTTATCATTTTATGTAATTTTTATTTGCTAATTTTAAACAGGGGCGTGCAAAATGGAGGGGTGATGTCACTTTTTTGCCCCAAACTTTTTTATCTGTAGATTTTTTGACATTTTCTCAATAGCATATTAATCTTTAATTAAAAATACATAAAAAAAGCTACTCTTTGTGTAACACCGTAGGGCCAACCGTTTTCGAGAAAATTGCAATTAAAGAGGCAATTTCACATTCTGAGCATCAAAAAAAGGAACTAAAAAATGCAACAATAAAAATTTCAATACTGCAGGACGATTCTACATCAAAAATTATAAAAAAAAACTCCTATACATAAGGCCCTACGGTGTTACACAAAGAGTACCTTTTTTATATATTTTTAATTAAAGATTAATATTTTATTGAGAAAATGTCAAAAAATTTACAGAGAAGAAAGTTTGGGGCAAAAAGGGCCATCGCCCCCCATTTTACACGTCCCTGCTTAAAATGACCAAATAAAAATTACATAAAATGATAACCTTTATCAGTGTTAAGGCTTGTGCAAAAATTCGTTACTGAGGTTCTGAGGGTTCCAGATATATTAAATAAAAACTGTTTTTCAGATGTACTCTTAGGAGGGTCGTAACTCCCTTAGGGCTCATTTCCGGACCAACCTTTATAGGAACTTTTTTTCATATTTTTGGACCTAGAATCGTCCCCTAAAATGTTGTAACTCATATCTGAATCACCCTGTTTATAACCCTTGTTGGTTTTTTGGGTTGGGGTTAAGTTATTTTTGTCGAATCATTGTTTATTTGATAAATGGCTAAATTATTAAAATTGGTAATATGTATATCGTCTTGTAAATTTCAGAACTTCGTATCTTAAAAAAGACAACTTTACAGGAATGAGAAATAATTCTTTCTCGCATTACTCATAGGTTGAAAATGTACTTTTTTAATATAAACTCAATACATTTTTAATGATTGACTTACCTTAAATCATTTTATTGTGTATAAAATAAATACAAATAAAAACCTAATGTTTATAGATACGACATTTTGATCCTCAAAATTAATAAATTTTTTTAATATACGAGCTTTGAAACTTTATTATATTAATATTTTAACAAAATATAATTAACTATTATAATAATATCATTAATTATTGAAACATTTAAACTTCAAAAAGTTTTATAACATGCGCATAAGATGTCAAAAAAGCGTCGCCAAATGCAAAAAGTGCGTTCCAAAATAGTCAGTTAACTAGAATTAAGAGATACGAGGTTTAAAAATTTATTAATTTATAATCATCTAAGATACGACGTTACTATTTTGCTTATATTTTTGTTATTTAAAAAAAATAGCGGGTGAAACTTATTTTTTAGATGTAAATTGATAATATAAAGCGTTTAAGTCCAAAATCTAAAAATCGAAAAAAATTGAGATAAGACGTCCTGAAATTTACAAAACTATATCCTAGATGTAGATATTATATCTACAGTGTAGATTATAAATATGGTAGCAATCTTCAAAGGGATTTAAAATTTACTAGAACTTAATTTTGGCATCAGTTATTGCCAAACTAAGAGCAATTTATACTAAATTTTGATTGTTTTTATTAAAATTTTAGTCATGTTACTAGGACAAGCCTAGCTTCTTGAAAAAGAAGAAGAAGAAGAAGAAGAAGAAGAAGAAGAAGAAGAAGAAGAAGAAGAAGAAGAAGAAGAAGAAGAAGAAGAAGAAGAAGAAGAAGAAGAAGAAGGAAAATAAGAAAAATTTAAAGTTATCAGGAAAATATGTATGTATTACAAACTAGCTTTTTCAATTACGTTTTTTTTTGTACAAAATTTTTTGGAATTCTTATGCCTTACCTGTAGGGTTGCCAACCGTCCTTTATTTCAGTCCTTTATTTTTTATTTCTGTCCTTTATAAAACCCTTAAAGGACGCTAAATGTCCTTTAAATTTACGATTGATCTTAAAAAATGTAAGGCATTATTTATAATAATTTATCGTATGTCCAAGAAGTGTCACAATTGTTTTTAAAGATCAAACGTAAAAAAGGACACTTAACACGTTGACGGACACCCGCAGCATATGACGTCAGCCAACTGTTTTTTATTTAGGCACTTACATATGGTATTGTGCGCTCAAAATGACACCCTGTACCGTAGTGTATGCAAAATTGTCGGCAAATAATGCGGGTGTCGAAACAGAAACCAACCCAATTGCGGTATCGCTAATGTCTATTTGGAGTTACGACGTTTAGACCGGTGTCAGTCTACGTGTTAATAATGAATAATAATTATTAAAGCCTTAATGTTTTAATTTGAATCAAACTGTAAAGTTGTATACGCATAACTGCGTCTTAAGGCCTAATGAAAGATATATGGGGTGGGTAGGATACGACGCGGGCTCTGCCCACCTGTGTCGGCCACATCGCTCGCATACAAAGCAGTGTGTTTTGTCTGCTTTTACGATATTCTGCAACCAAAGTGGTTTCGTTTTTTTTTAGATGCCTATGTCCTTTATTCTAATGATTCAGAGTTGGCAACCCTACTTACCTGGCCAAAAACTCGTATAAACACGTTTCATTTTCTTTTAAATTTTTGGTTCTGATATCTTTTCATCCGTTTGTGTATTTTGCACATTTTTGGACTTTTATTATGCTCAATAATTAAAAATAAACATTCTTACCAAAAGAATGACACGTACAGATTAGATTTGTAACACTTCCTAGTTCTTCTTAGTTTGATTTAGAAATTTACCATAAAATTTACCACCTACCGTTTTATTGTTCTTTTGTAAAATCAATTTGACAAAACGTGAGACTGTGTGGTATTTAAATATTTAAGATGCTTTTTTTCATGAGAAAAAATATTTTTTTGAAAAATTATATTGGTGTAAAGTTATAATAACAGTCACAAGAATTAAACTTATAATTTAATGAGAAGGAAAAAAGAAATGATTAGCTTTTGATGTACTTACATCCTTTTTGAGGTTTACGAACCTGGTTCCTATATATCGTCGCCTATCTCACGAAACGTAACAGCAACGGTCGAGGTAACGGTACTGCCAGTTACGTCGAGACGTAACGCGTCGTTACGTGAGATATATTTCGAAAAAAACATTTTTTTGCTTTTGCGTCCGACCTTACGTCTGTCCGTCAAAATACCACACCATTCGAGACATCAAAATCAAACTTAAGGCTTTTTTTTTTGAGGTTTCTTTTTTGTGCTTAATTAAAGTATGGCTTAATTAGTATATACCGCCAAATTAATGGGTTTATTTCAGTTAAACATATCTTTATCTGCAGTGAACGAGAAAAACAACCCAAGGTGCCAAAAAACCCGACTACAAAAAAATGCCCGATGTCGAAAATAAAAAAGCCGAAACGTGGGCGAATCAAATGATTTTTTTTTTAAATTTATATGGACCGTATGATACCAATTTTATATTAGCAATCCATAGATTTCTTTAATTTTACTTAAATTCCTGATGCCGAAACATGGAATTTTAAATGCCTTTATCACTCGCGTGATCATGACAAATCTTTTGACGCCCTGATTACTAAAATCGATTAGGCTGTAGAGGAGAACAAAGAATACATGCATTCATACAAACACGTTAAAAACATAACCCTTATTTCGCGTTGCTGTAGTCGGGTAATAAATTCTCATGATTATTAGCAAAGTGAAAAAAATGTACGTTTTTATTTATACCTCAATTAGAAAAGTAATGTGAAAATATTTAAAGTAAACATAATATACCTGATACTCACAATATTGACAATGGAATGCCTTTTAAAAATACCTTGTGAACAGATTTTTGAATTTTTCAGGTTAATTAGGAAATCAGAAAAGTTCCCATAAGAAAAAATATGCTAAATGGTTACATCTGGGATTTGCTGATAGTAAGGATCAAGGGCTTAAGTCCTAGAAAATGTTATGCTACACAGACTAAAAAAGCATAAAGAAGACCAGAAGGCAAAATAAAAAAGTTGAAATTTTTAAAATTAAAATTTTGAGTTTTGAAGTCGGAAAAATACTTTTCCGCTATTTTTTTTACCTATGTTCTTTGGAAAATTTGATTAATTGAGGAAAGTACCTTAATCCCTTTAACTTCTTTGTTTAAAACTCAAAATCTGGATCATAGTTTTAATTTTGTTTTAAACATTTATTCAACTTTTCTTCCTTCAAATTTATTTTTAAAGGTTGCTCTTTATAAGTTTGTTTTTGAACTTACTTTTTTCAAAAAAGACTTTTTTCCAAAAAGTTAATCAAATATCTAGTTATTATTCTTACTGAAAGAGAGACAGATCTTTTAAACCTTTTAATCTATATAACAAGCCATATCACATTTGAATTGTTTTATGTCATGTTAATTTAAGATGGCAGTAAGGGAACGTTCAAGTATTACGTAACGCAAATTTTGATCATTTTGGACCCCCACCCCCCTGTAACGCTATTTTCCTATACCATTAACATAGGCGTAACACTCCAAAATGACCCCCCCCCCTAGGAGCGTTAATAATACTTGTACGTTCCCTAAGCAGTTGAAATTTTTCTTAATATACTTTAAACGTTGTGACTAAAATACTTAAAATCAAGTATTTGCTTTTCACTTGTTCATGTATCACAAAAAGTTGTGATACACAACATGTACAAAATGTGAAATCTTTGCATTCGTCTAGAAGATATAAAGTAAAATGTTCAGCAGCCTACTATTATTTCACAATGTGGGTTAACATAGTATTGCAAAACACTGTCCATTTTGCCTTCATGCAAAAGATTAATATTCAAATTATCAAAATTGTGACAACTTTGCTGATGATTGGATTTAAAAATATTATTATCCTTTCAAAGGATTCTTTTGGACTTTCCTAATTCTATTGTTGTACAAATCGTTTTTATGTAGTAAATACTATTAAGGGATTTAAGGATATTCAGTATAATTCTTTTGACAAAAGTTATATACAATTTAAAAAAATTAAATAGTCTAATATTAAATATTTTTGAAAACTAAGCTTTAAACTGGGCTGAATCATTCGACCCAATGGCGAGTTCTCCCGTTAGATTAGACAGGGACAAAAGTTCTACCCAAAAAGGATAGAAGACATACATACACTCCCACTTCCACCCAACGAAACAAATTCTGTATTTGTTCTTTGTTGAACAAATACAATATTTACTTGGCCGGGCGAAAAGTGTAACTATAGTATTTTTATTAAAGAAATTACTGGCGCCATCTAAATTTTAGTAGAATTATCTTATTCTACAGATTCACATTAGCTATGTTCGTTCGTGCTTCTCAGTGCTACACTTTCCGGCCAACCAAATAAATACTGTATTTGTTGTATGAAAAACAAATACAGTATTTATTTGGTTGGCTGGAAAGTGTAGCACAAATGAGATAGAGATAGGGTAGACGTCTTTTGTTTCATAATTCTAGTTGTAGAGATCTCCATTGTTAAAAGTTAAGAATTTACATCTTCTTTAAATTTTACAAATAAATAAAATTTATTATGTATTAGGTAATAATAAAAAAAATATTATGTATTATAATTTATAAATTATAATATATAATTAGGAAATTTCATATAATACCTTTGCTTGGATTTATCTTTTTTAATCCTTTGAGACCCTTTTATGGTAAGTTTTATCTTACGGAAACTCCAGAATTAACAAAGGATAATAGGGGATTATTCTGATTGTGGGAAATTTGAAAATATTCTGTTTTATTGTGCCATTAAAATAAACGATTAGTTTTCCCAAAACCTTTGAGTTACAAACAAATTACAGGTAATCTGGGATTTTTTTGTGCAATACTTTTTTTTTTTAATTGACCAAGTTTGGGAAAACTTATTTTTCCTATTTTGCGACTCTTACAAGCTCATAATCACACGCATTCTGTGTGTTCTTATAGGCCCATAAGAGGTATGTACTTTTTTTTCTTTTAGGTTGGCAACAGACAAAAGCCTATCACTTGACGTTTTACGTGCAAATGTCAACGTCATTTTAAAGTTTAATTTTCTACAAAAATTTGTGTTTAGGTTATTTTTTACCGTGTTAAAATTGTGGCTTGGTTACTTGCAGTGAAAAAGAGAAGACATGACTATAATAGTATATTAAAGTACTAGTTTTATAACATAGGTTTTTAGCGCACGAGTAAAAGTTGAGAAAACGAGCCGCTTGCGGCCAGTGCGCTAAAAACGTGTTATGAAACGAGTACTTTATACATTTTTTCTATTTTGCTCTAAAATAAAAAAAAACTTACATTTAAATTGATGACTGATCTAGGGATTTTTGTTTTGGGTGGCATTACAGTTTTTATCAATTTAAATGTGTTTTTTTTTTTATTTTATTTTAGAGCGAAATAGAAAAAAATGTATAAAGCACAAGTTTTTAGCGCACTAGTACTTATGTTATTACGTATGTTATGAAACTAGTACTTTAATATACTATTTTCAAAGCTTTTAAACGAATCAGATTATTATAACACGTCTATGGAGATTTTTTTTACATAAAAAAGTTGTTAAAAGCTGTCCATGTTCATAATATTATTCCAAAATGTAAAACATGGGCTCTTAATGTATTATTATACGAACGAGTATGGGGCATTGTATGTTAAATAGTGTTGAAAAGAGTTTCATACGATGCGTTAATATTATAATATTTCTTGTATTATAAAAATGAAATGGGTTAATAGATTTTTAAAATCAATCATTGAAAATATAAAGATTGTCACTCGTGAAGAAAAATTATGAAAAATTCAATATAATCCCACGTGTGGGATTATATACGAGAGGATATCTCTATTAAAATAAATGATAGAAGAAGCATAGAGAAGACAAGTTAATAGAAAAAAAAATAATAAAAACGAAAATCCCTGCTACGGTATTTTTTCTGATACAGTTGGGTAGAAAGTAAGAATGCGTACATTTCAAGCTTGAAATATGTAGGGTGTTTTTAAAACAAGGGTACTAAATTAAGGAGGTGATTCTACACACAAAAATAAAAAGAAGTTCCCATAGAGGTTGGTGTGGAACGCTATGAGCTACAGCAACGAAATTTTGCATTAGCCATTATGGCTGAGACATAAAATAATCATATCTAATGTTATTTCGTAAATTTAACCAGGGGTGTGCAAAATAAAGGTGTTACGTTGTTAGTAGTTTTTCAGTAAAATATGGTTCCTTAGTTAAAAATACATAAAACAGGTGGGAACTGGTTATTACGTAACATTGTACCACCGTAAAGCAAACCGTTTTCGAGAAAATTGCAGTTATGGCATCATTTCACGTTCTGAGCATCAAAAATAGGAAACAAAAAATGCGCCAATAAAAATTTTAATACTGCAAGGTGATTTTACATCAGAAATATAGTTTAGAATATATTTATTTGAGACACCCTGTTTAAAAAAATCTCACACATCGAGGGTGGGTCCAAAACCTATGTTACAGATTTGTTTCTAAGTGTTTTTCGACTTTATTTTGATTATATTATCGAAAATTTTCATAAACGCTTGGTCATTTTCAAGATATTAATATTATTTTTATTTCAAATATTGTATTGTCATCATATTTATAGAGAAAATATACCACTTTAGTAGTGGTTATGTTAATGATATGTTAAATCAAAACTAAATAAACTCTAGGATGAATTTAATCACTTAGACTGGACCATTTTAGGCTAAGATTTTTAGTCTTCACTAGCAAAGGGTTAGGCTTTAGTATAAAAACAGAAAATGCTGCAAGTTTCTTATTGACTGTTAAAATAAAATCCGATAAAATCGCAATAATGGGATATTTTTTTTCTTAGGGCAAAATTAATTAAAATTTTGATAATTTTGGACCCCCACCGGGTGATTTGCGGAAGGGGTGTCCGCTATCTTGAATTTTAGGGGTGTTGCTTAATATGTATCTTACGATAAAAATTCATATAACCAATTTTGTTAGGGAGGAAATTTCCAACATTTTTTATTTGGGTCATTTTTTAAATATATTAATGACAATTGAGTTAATTCAAAAATAGCCATGTTGAAGGTGAAATTGGGCTTTTCCATTTTTCAGCCAAATTATTAATTGGAGGAAAACGTGTCCCAAAATATGTGACGCTCGTATTGAGTGCTCGGCAGGGATCACTGAGTTCTCGGCTGGGATAATTGAGTTCTCGACGGGGATCATTGAGTTCTCGGATGGGATCATTGAGTTCTCGGATGGGATCATTGAGTTCGTGAGTGGGATCGTTGAGTTCTCGGATGGGATATTTGGGTTAGGGTCGGATCGGGTTAGTTTTTAATAACCCATTAATATGTTTAACTGGAGGCTTAAAACATATTAATGTTATCACGGTTTTGCTTTACTTGTACAGTAGAACGTTTTACTCCTTTTTTTTTGATATTGCTCTCAAGTTATTTTATAGAACCTACAGTGAAAAAATACGTGAAATTTTCTTTCAAACGGTGTCACACACTTTCAATTAGATGCCCTGTGGGAAAAGGTATTTAAATTTAAACACTTTTGCAGAGTTGGAATAACTACAATCCGCCATCAGATGATGTCACAATTGTATCTAGCTGAAATTTTCTATGTTCATGTCACGTAATTTTTGTATAACCAATTTGTACTTTTTTTGGTTTGGACATTTATTTTTTATTTGCTTGTTTTAGGGAAATTAATAAAATTAACTCTTCTGCTAATTGATTTTCGATCGACCGAGCATTTAGTGCTAAAAAATTAATTGACGATTAGTCTTTTTTTTTCGCTTCGATAACTATCGATTTTCCACGTTGGTCTAAAAATTATTTATGCATATTTAGTAATTATTATAATAACCATAGTTAACCGCATAAAAGGTTGTTTGAAAAAAAAATTAATTACTATTATTTTTTAATGAGCGGTGAAATACAGGGCCACGACAGAACCGGACTTAAAATATATATTAATTTAAGTAAAACAACTAAATAAACAGTTTTTTCCAAATTTATTATACACGGTGTTTGCAGTCTTTTGCCATTACATAAAGGGGATGATTCTACAGCACAAAACATAAAAAAACCAGCATAGGAACATAGGTCTGGAAATGAACTGTAACAGAGTTAAGAAAGACCCTATAAAATTGTATTAAAAATAGGGTTTTTAATTAATAACTCTGGTACCCTTTGAGGGAGCGACGAATTTTTGCATGTATACTAGTATTAATAAGGGCAATTAGTTTATGTTAATTCATTTTTTTGAATCTATCCAGAGGCGTGCCCCCAGGCGTGCCTAGACGGACAAAATGTGTAAGGCTTAATACATTTTTGCCCCAAACTTTTGTATGTGTATTTTTTTCGATTTTTTTTTGTAAAAATATGGATTCCTTGAGTAAAAATACATAAAAAATGTCATATAGTGTAACACTGTAGGAGCAACCGTTTCCAAAAAAAAAAAAAGATTATGTTGTGCCACTAAAAATGTTACTTTTTAAAAGGCTATTACTAATATAATATCATATTGAAAGATGTTTTGGTGAAGAATACTTTTTTGCTTAGTTTTAAATGAGGAGTCGCCCTGAAGCATAAAAATATTATTGGTGTTTTTTTTGTTCGCCATTCTTCGAAGGGCCGTAGCTCCCTTAGGGCTTATTTCCGGACATAGGTTCCTTTGGTGGTTTTTCATGTTTTGTGATGTAGAATCATCCACTTTATTTAATGCCAAGGACTGCAAACACCGTTTATAGCCCTTAACCGTCTATAAATAACGTTATGATATATAATATAATTTTTGACTCTTCTATTCCCCTCGCGCGTGACGTTATTTGCAGGGCCGTAGTGAAGAAGATATCGTGAGATCAAAAATGACAACTTTAAAGCCTAAAAATGCAACTTTTTTCTTCGACAAGTTAATGACTAAAGAAAAAGTACCCACCCTTTCGTGAAATATGCAACTTTTGTATTTTGAATTCCTGAAATATGCATTTGTTCGACAAAAAAAGTTAATGACTAGTTAATGCTAACTTTTTTGATTTAAAGATAGGTGGGGAAGGCTAAACTTAAAATAAAACAACTTTAAATACATAGAGTGTCAACGATTTTTTAGAGTTAGGCCATATTCAGTCATGCATTGTGACAATATTATTGAAATTAGGCCCCAAAAATCGTATTGTTCGGCCCTGCACGTCAAATATGATTAAGTATTTAATATCGGTCCTGTGCATTGGCCTCCTCTCTTGACTTATTTTTATAATCGTAATAAAAAAAGCGGTTTAAAAATTATTACAAATTTTCTGGACCATATGCCAAACAATTTAAAAGTGTTATTATCCCTTGCCCCCGTCAAAAATTCCTTTGTGAGATAACGATCTGTATTTTAGACTAAATTATCTAATAATTTAGAAGCCGTGGCTCCTCATAAAGGCCGTAGCTATATTCCAATAGAGTAAAATAGTATATACTTTTTATCATGAAGCACTGCGAACTAGATTTGATGAAAAATTACTAGAAATTGTTACCACACACAGTAGTCCCCGAGAACCCTTGGGTTAAAAAAAATTCGAACCAAAAGTTAAGGTTGGATCCTTGTAGTAATCGGTTTGGAGATAATATATCCACCAACAGCCAAATCCAGAAAATTCGCTTTTGGCAGATAATGGTAACTCTTCTTTGAAGAGGTAAATCTTTTACACCGATGATAATAGAAAACTGTTCAAGTGTATTTAGTTAGTATTTTTGACGCAGATTTTAAATATTTTTTCAAAATTAAGCTATCATTTTTGTTTACAGAGAAAAACTTTCTTAAAAAAATGTAAAATTGAAATTTAGGGCACTTTTAAGCATTTTTATTTATTACATTTTAGCAAATATAATACTTTCGACTAAACCAGAATAAATTTCATGTTTTTAACTAAATATATACGCTACTAACAGTTAAAAATATTGTTTTTTTCTGAACTTAAGAACCTGAAAAAGTAACTGCTATTTTTACAGTATCATTGATGAAATTACGGTCTGTTGGGTAGTGTCCTTTTTTAAAGCAGTGGTTCTCAATAAGTTAAGTTTTATTTATATAAAACTCTGACAACCCCATCTTTGTTTTAAGTAATGATTTAAAATATGTGTAGCCAGCATAGACTATTGTCTAAAGTTTTTTTTATTAATTAATACATGTATTGCAATAAGATTAAATATTTTATTTTAATTTAAATTTATTTTTTTCCATTTTTTATTAAATATAATTTAACGTTAGTTATTATGTTTTATATTTTAACATCTTATAAAATAATAATATATTTTGTTTGGCACAGTAGTTTTTGCAAATTAAAGCATAATAATTTTATTTAAAAAAAATCGTTTTATTGTCTGTATTTTTTTATTACTGATTTGTGATAATTTATTAGACTAGAAATTCATTTATATTCAATTTACATTCTAACTATTTCCTAAATCTACACGTTCTGACATTGGGGATATATATTTATTTTCCCTAATGTTTCATCGGCTTCCTCGTTTTGTATTATATTTTAAATTCAATTCAATTCGTTTATTCATCTTTAGAATGTATACAAAT
The DNA here is from genome assembly GCA_958510825.1 of Brachypterus glaber. Taxonomy (NCBI): domain Eukaryota; kingdom Metazoa; phylum Arthropoda; class Insecta; order Coleoptera; family Kateretidae; genus Brachypterus; species Brachypterus glaber. Next base: position 36,806,401 of record OY294051.1, on the reverse strand, counting down.
ACACATAAATAAGTCAAAAGTCAGCAATGAAATTGGAAAATGGAGACAAAAAATTATAATATGGTTAAACACAACTGTATGTATTATATTTTACCGATTATTAATAATTAATTACATTTTTCGTATTGTTGCTTAACATAGTGGGTTCGAACAGATTTTAATAGGCAGGCTCGCCAGATACTACTAAGGGCCACTTGCACCAATGCTGGTTTAACTTTAAACTTGGATTAAATTGACAGCTGACCAATCAGAACGCAGCATTTTTAACTTAAACTCGGTTTAGCTGAGTTAATCCCGTACCAAAATTTGGTGCAAGTGGCCCTAAGAACGCCTCTCCTTAAAATATTAAGTTATATTTAAACATCATACAATTCAATACAAATGGGGTTGTGAGGCAACATAGTACCTTTCAAGTCACTGCGACCAATGAGATCTATTGTGAATCCCCTTCATAATTTAATCTACATATAACTTTAGGCTTCCCAAGAAGGACAAAAGTATTTTTGGGGCTACTTGGGATATATCTGCAGATTTTGGATATACCTGTTCGATATAGTAGCTTTTTGCAAACAATGACTTTGCAAAAGCAGATAATGTGTTCGGCCTTTTCTGGTGCTTCTGAGCATATACAGCAGGTCAATTTTTAATCGTTATCTTAGAGGGCAATGACTGGTTTTTAGTTCCGGAATGCTGAGTTCACTTTTCTTGTTTTTCAGGTTCATATTTTATAAATATTTTGGCCTGTCTTAAGTTTTGGTCTTTACAATATCGAACTATGATTTTGGTTTCCCATTTTTTGGTAGACTTTACCAGGTGGCTTTTGTTAAAGGTTTAGGGCCAGTAAATTGAGTGCATGCCCCTTCTCTAGCACGAGAGTCTGCTGCCTCATTGCCTTCAACACCCTCGTGTCCTAGGACCCTCATTTTGTTGAGAGTTTCGCATCATTCCCAAACAAGTACACATTTGGTATCATAGTGCCGTGGTTCCCTAGAACCGCCGCCGGATGGAGGAACTATATTCAATGTTCTAAACCGTTTTATAACCACTGATTTACTTATTCCATAAAATGATTTAAAAAGTCAAACTTTGAAGGATTGCAATTTTCACACTACTCAACAAAATAAAATATAATCAAAATCAATCGATTTTTCTAAAGGTTCCCAAATTTAAAATGGTTAATAAATTAAGTTCTAATTAGCATTTTTATTAAGTTAAAGAAACAGATTTTCTTCATTTATACTTTAGAGTCATATATTTACTAAAATTAAATAAAAGTAAATGCTTAAAAGTACCCTAAATTTCAATTTTCTATTTTTTTATTTATGTTTTTCTCCGTAAAAAAAATAGATAGCTTACTTTTGAAAAGATATTTTGAATCTGGGTCAAAAATACTAACTAAATACACTTGAACAGGTTTCTATTATCATTGGTGTAAAAGATGTACCTCTTCAAAGAAGAGTTACCATTATCTGCCAAAAGCGAATTTTCTGGATTTGGCTGTTGGTGGATATATTATATCCAAACCGATTACTACAAGGATCCAACCTTAACTTTTGGTTCGAATTTTTTTTAACCCAAGCGAGCTCGGGGACAACTGTGCACAAGACACAAAAATATGTTAATTTTAATTAATTTTGACATTCCCTCTCTCCCCGCCCATCACGAATGGTCAAGTATTACGTAACGCAAATTTTGATCATTTTGGACTCCCCCCCCCATGTATCGCTATTTTTCTATACCATAAACATGGGCGTAACACTCCAAAATGACCACCCCCCCTCCTAGGAGCGTTACGTAATACTTGAACGTTCCCTTACAATTAGAAAGAGAAAACAATTATTATATACAGAGCGGTTCAAAAGTCACCCCCCCCCCTCTTAACTTTTGAACCAGTTGAGATATCGACTTCAAATTTGGAACTTTTAAATAAAACAACTTAAACTATCTTTTAGCGTATATTTAATATTTTCAGCTCTTAAAATGTGGGGTCGTGTAATACATCATTTTAAAGCTTATAAAATTCTCCATTTAACTCCATATTTTTAAATTAAAAAAAAAAATTGGGTTTAAAATGGGGTTGAAAATGGGCATTAATGTCAAAATTCCTCTAAAAAAACAAATATTTTTTTAAAAATGTCTAATTTCATCATAAAAAAATGTTAATTATACTTTTAAACTAATTTTAGTTGACTTAAATAAGAATTTATAAAAAAAAACTTAAAAAATCGAATGTTTAAGCACAAAAAATTGAAAAATCAAAATCTTAAAAAACATTTTTTAAAAAATTAAAAATGTTAGTTTAAATAGAGAATTTTATAAGCTTTAAAATGATGTATTACACGACCCACCTTTCCATTAAAAAAAAGTCCCCCCATCCCCCCCTGCCCATATTTTAAGAGCTGAAAATATCAAATATATGCTAAAAGATAGTTTAAGTTGTCTTATTTAAGAGTACTCAATTTTGAAGTCGATATCTCAACTCGTTCAAAAGTTAAAAGGGGGGGGGGGGGTGACCGCACTGTATAATAAATGTTTACAAAAATTTTTCAACAAGGGGCAACGCTGTCTAGACAAGTGTTTTGTTTACTTTTTAAGGTGACGTTTGTCACAAACGGTTTTTGGATTATTGTTTCGAGTTTTTGCGATTTTATATAAATTTTATTTATTTGTGCTTTTTTTTAAGAAATTTTGGCATTTTTATAATCATATAAGTTGTTTATAGACCAACAGCTAGAAACAGACCATATAAGATAGGTTAAGGCCTATTCAGAAGCTTGCAAAAGAACATAAAACATAAGAATGCGATGTCGTGATTGGCTTACAAGATACATGTCAGCACGAGGGGCTGACCGCGTCTGAAATTTGTACAAAAGAGTTCCTTTTTGCAAAGAGTTCCTCAGAGTTCCTCGGAGTTCCTCCAGGGTTCCTTGAGAGTTCCTCCTGTGTTCCTTAAGAGTTCCTCTCTGGAAGGGGTAATTTTTGGCAGATAAGCCGTAGAAATTACCGCTGTGCAAGCACTACTACCAATAAGGCACCCTAAAAAAAAAAGCTTTGTCCCTGACGGTTTCAACCAAACAACTTTCCGCCCCTACGAAAAAGCAAGTTGCGCCCAAAAAAATACCTTCATAAACTTTGTCCCTGACGGTTACTAACAAACTTGGCGCCCCTTCGAATAAAAAAATGACGCCCCGATTTAACTTCAAGAAAAATAGCTTTGTCCCTGACTACCAAAGTTGGCGCCCCTTCGAATAAAAAATGGCGCCCACAATTTACCTTCAGAAAAAAAAGCTTTGTCCCTGACGGTTCCTACCAAACTTGGCGCCCCCAAATTACCTTCAGGAAAACAAGCTTTGTCCCTGACAGTTTCTACCAAACTTAGCGCCCCTTCAAAAAAAAAAAAAAAATTAGCGCCCAAAGGTAGGTGTTTGTAACGGCTCATCTAGTTTGAAAATAAAAACGTTAATCCGCATGGGTAATAAATAATAATTGTTTCTGACCGCGTCTGAAATTTGCACAAAAGAGTTCCTTTTTGCAAAGAGTACCTCTCAGAGTTCCTCTGACTTCCCTTCGGAGTTCCTCCAGAGTTCCTTAGAGTTACTCGGAGTTCCTCGAGAGTTCCTCGAAGTTCCTCCAGAGTTCCTCGGAGTTCTTCCAGAGTTCCTCTTGAGTTCCTTTGGCTTGTACAAAAGATTTCCTCGCGGTCAGCCCCTCGTGGCGGCACATCAAGCCAATCACGGCATTGCATTCTTATGTACTATGTTGTTATGCGAGCCTGTGGATATGCCCTTATAAATTTAAATTTACCCGGCCGGCCTATCAAAATGGCGAAGTATTCATGTTGGTTGCCTATAGTAATAGTAATAGTATTTATTGACCAATTTGATACATCAAGTACATTTGGTATCGCTTTGTTGATATATAGCTGCTATCTCTCTCTTAAGGCCGTTATAGGTGATAAATTTATGTGTCATAATCTAGTAAGATTAATTCTTTACATATTCGTTGTATCTGGATCGTTTTTATTGATACATGCTTTAAGTATTTTCAAAATTCAATATAAACTTCAGTGAAATTAATTGTTTCAGTTAACTTATAGCAAATTTTCTTATCTTTGTTATCAGAGCAGGTGCATAAGATAATTTATCTAAATCCAATTTGTTCAGAAGGCAGGATTACTTCGAGATATAAGTATAATTGCATAATACCAACAAAAAAAAAACTACCGATATCTATACAGGTATGAGTACATTTCTTCTGCATTATAAACCATGTTAGTTGCATATTTGGGAGATTTAGCTCAGCGGTCAATGGCATCGATATAGCCTGACACTGATCTAATGATCGTGAGTTCAAACCTCACTGGCGCCGATTGCCTTTTTCAGTTAATTAATAATTGAAATTTGGCGAAGGCGTACTCCCTAGATATATTGGTTCGAAAGTCAATTAAAGCCCGTGGTTCCCTCTACTACTAGCCCACACAAGTCCTGGACTTAGGGGATGCTTAATTAAGTAGAATAGTACGAGGTTAAAAACAAACATAAAAAAAAAAAAAAACATATGTGGATGTGTAAACGGAAGCGTAGTACAATAATAAACTAGATGAAACGTTGCAAGCACCCTGTCAAAACATCGGCACTATTGTACACTAGAGCCATCTAGTTTGCAAATTTCAAACTAGATGTTTTGTTTGATTTTAAATTCTGTATCTTTCAAACATTATATTCTAGCAAAAAACTGTATATAACATTTATTATTATTAAAAAGAGCTTTTATTTAAAATATAATTTTTTTAAATCGGGTTATAAATATGTGAGATATGCTAAAAAAACCTTTTACTGCTTTAAACGCCAATATCTCGAAAACAATGCGTTTTAGGAAAAAGTTGTTTATAACATTTTTTGACCAATTTAAAATTATCTTTTATATAAGTGCCAAATTAACCAAATACAATAATAATTGCCTTAATTATAAACAAAAAACGCTAAAAATAGGAGTTTAACCCTATTTTTACCCCCTTACCCCCAATCGTTTACCCCCAAAATCTAATCAGCTCTTCGGAATACGATAAGAAACAATATGCAAAAAACCGCAAGTCGATATCTCATGTAGAAATGGAGTTAGAGAGTTTACACCCAGACAGACAGACAGACGGACGCAAAATTTTTTTTACTGATTTCGACTCAGAATGGTCTAAAACGTCGAGAAATGTGAAAAAAACGTGGTCAAAGATTTTGACTTTTCGGCGAAGATTTCAATACATCGGCACTTTTAGTAGCACTAAGTGCCGATGTAAAAATCCACAGTTGCTTTTCACCCGTGAAACGAGCAACATGTACTTTTGGCAAGAATTAGGTAATCCGTTAATCGAGTTTAATTTTTAGCATCAAGTGTTTTAGTATAGTATTTATTCATTTGCTATCTTAGATATGCCCTGGATTCGATTTTATATATTTTATAGTATTGTATGGATGATGTGCAGTAAAATGACGAACATGTGCTTATATTGGAGTGAGAAGGGAATTTTATGTTTTTTAATCATTTATAATGCTGATAAATTTTGATTTGGAAGCAACTAACACGTGAAGAAGTTTTTATACGTACAGATTTTTTTTATGTACTAGCGCATGCGCAAATATAATTACAAATTAGAAAAAACAGCCATGTCAACAGCTAACACCATCAACAGCAAACACGAAAAAGGAAGAAGGAAAAAAAAAGAAAAGGTCTTACAGAAGACTGGAAATTTTCTATAATCAAAACAGGAGTGGGCATGGTGCCAAGCCAGACAAGAACCACTTTTGGTGAATTGAGGGATCTGGCTAATTACCTCACTGAGAAAAGGCCAAAAAAAAGGAAGAAGAAGAAGAAGAATAAAAAATACAACGCATCACAACTTTCGCTTATGTTTGCAAAATTAGCACTTTAGTTAGATGTTATTTTCATGTGTCTAATGTCATATTTTTCTAAATTTAAAGAAAGCTAGCATGCTAGAAGCTAACACTGTATCAAACGTTTTTTATAGATCCATGAAACTTGAAGCTGTACGAATATCTACGGCTTTCACCTAGTAAATGGGTAGAAAAATTGATAAAATTTTAATTTATTTGAAAAATAGTATATTGTTTTACTAAGAGGAAAAGTAAGGTTTTTTTTTACTAGTCTGTAGAATTTACGGACGACGCGAAGCGGAGTCCGGAAACTACAGTCGAGTAAAAAAGCACTTTTCCTCTGAGTACATACCATTTTTTCTTCAAGCATCCTATATATTTTTTTAAATATTAATTTTTGAATTTAATTTATTCAGTAATAAAGTATGTTTTTTATTAAAATATGCCAATAAAACCCTTTCGAAATAAACTTAAACCTTCCTTGGCTCATTTAAAAATTTTTTCGTAGGCTAAATCGAATACTTTTCGCGATTTCCATGGTAACTTGTCTAATGTAGCATTTGCAATTTCGGAGAGATTTGTAGGTGTATAAACCATATATCCTTCTTCAATCATTTTTAATCAATTTCACACAAGGTTTTTGCACAGAATCTCGAGTCAACCACCTGTTTACATAATAAACAAACAAGTTGGAAGTATGGCTGTCATCAAAGTCAAAGAGTACTGCCGCCAGTGGTGGTTTAGCTAACTAACTTTTTTTACGGCGTAAAACAATGAACTGATTTTTTTTACTGTAAAAAAATAGATCACTTCTAACTAGTGTGTTCAGTTATAAAATATGAACATTTTAGTACGCTTGAAGAAAAATATTTTTTTATAACTGGTCATAAACTAAGCTGGAAATATTTTGGGGCCCTAAATGCGGGGCTATCTTCAGTAAAGCATGCATACCAAAATCGACAGTTTCATTATGTATTATTTGTGCCACGCCCCTAGTGCCTATATATATCGGGGTTGACGGGGTTAAAAAAAGTGTTAATAAACATAATAAATATAAATATGGGTTCGCTAGATCGCTTTTCTGGGCGTTTAACGAGTTCAAGGGGCGGCCCCTAACCTACTCGTTATTACTTATTAAAATATTAATTGGTATTTGTAATATATAGTCAGACATATTTTACATTTCGAGGATTTATTTAATTTTTTTCGAGTCCATATATTATTGTTTCTGATGGTTTTCTCGTATCTAGCTATTGTTTTTTTTCTTCATTAGTAGTTTTGATGATTTAGGGTGGGCAACTAGATTAATTAGTCGAGAAAAATGTAACTAATGCGCTTGTAAGAATTTTTTCATAATGAAGGCTGTGTTCAAAACCGTTTAGAAATTAGACAACTTTAAAATGATGCATTTTGCATACCGTTTGGACTTTTTACCGTAATACCGTAATACGCGTATACCGTATATAAGGTAATGGATTACAGGCGAATATGATACATTTTTACTTTTTCTTTTACATTTACTTTACATGTTTGTTTATTTTTGGAAAATGATGATCAAATGTTTACTGGAAGGCTATTAAAACGATAAAAGAAGTAATTATGTGCAACATATAACATAGCCTGAATTGACTTATTTGAAAAAATGTTTTAAAATGGCAAAAAGTGTCTTTAATGATGATACTGTTTAACTAGATTTATTGTAATTTTAACAGTCTTGGGTATAAAATACCTTGTAAAAGGGTCCCTTTATGACTATAAATAAATACAAATACAAACCTCGTACTAGTCTACTTAATTGAGCATCCCCTAAGTCCAGGACTTGTGTGGGCCAGTAGTAGAGGGAACCACCGGCTTATACTGACTTTCGAACCAGTTTTTATAGGGAGTGTCCGCTTCACTTACGCCTTCGCCAAATTTCAATTATTAATTAACTGAAAAAGGGAAATTGGCGCCAGTGAGAATCGAACTCACGCTAGTTGTAGTAGACTTGTCATGTACAGACGCGGTAGACCACTACACCAATCCTCCTATAACGGTAACCTTATTAAATACTGAACGATTTTGTATACACGGTGTTCGCAGTCTTTTGTCATTAAATAAAGGGGACGATTCTACATCACAAAACATGAAAAACCAGCATAAGAACATATGTGCGGAAACGAACCTTTAAAATTGTACTAAAAACAAGGGTTTTAATTAATAACTCTGGTAACCTTTGAGCTGGAGCGACGAGGTTCTGCATATATACTAGTATTAATTAGGGCAGTTAGGTAATGTTAATTTATTCTTTTGAATCTATCCAGAAGAGTGCCTAGACGGACAAAATGTGTGAGGCGTAACACATTTTTGCCCCAAACTCTTTTATGTATTATTTTGGGATTTTTTGTAAAAAATATAGCAGCAACTGTTTGATAAAACTGACATCGGTTTTGTGTTTAGCGGCCAAAAATACATGGGAATGTATATGCCGCAACTCTGGGACAGAAGATTTTTTTTGTGTGCCTGTGTATTTCTTCTAAATCTGTTACACATTGTAGCTATTAGCTACAATATTAAGCACGAGATTAAGCATGACTATCTTAAGTATTTTGTGTCCTGATTATTGGAACACCCTGTATACTATAAAGTGTACAGTTGGGTTATTGCAAAGAACTATTAACTTCTCTCTAGAATAGGCATTTCATTTGTAAAAACTAACAAAAACGTAGCCAACATATACATTTGTCTGTCTAACTCGCACAGCTTTATTCTAACAGAGACAGCAATAACAGTTACTGCTAACGGTTATTGTTCAGGCCTGAATATACCTACTATTTGTTTACAAACAAACCGAGATGTTGGCGATACTTTATATTAACGGTATGAGTATTCTAGAGAAGAGTTATTAGTCCGTTGGGTTATTGTCACCTAAAAAAGATAGCGCCTTTGTATCGTTTTACTCAAATATTTGTACAAATCCCATAATATTGGGAATTTTTCGTCACTGATAAGGGGACATTTTTTTATAAGACAGATGTCGAAGTCCAGTCAATTTGAATATAAATTTCCAGTTCGTAAGCAAATTTGAAAATCACAGAAAAGGGAACGTTCAAGTATTACGTTACGCAAATTTTGATCATTTTGGGCACTTACCCCCTTTCCCCCCCCCCCCCTGTAACGCTATTTTCCTATACTATTAAGATGAGCGTAACACTCCAAAATGACAGTTATGTAATACTTGAACGTTCCCAAATCTCAAATTATAAAAATTCTAACTAGAATTTTAGTAATTATAATTATTTAAATAGTGCTGGTAATAAAATAATACTTTTCTAATAGTCCACAAAAAAAAATATATATCTAAAAACAAATACAATTTTTTTTATGAAAAATGAGCTTAATTAAGGACCTACTTTATTGGAACATTTTTAAAATATGAAACCCTGTAAATGCAGATAAGGAAAAGAAGCACAAAAAGAAAGAGGGATTGAAGAAGAAATAGAAAAAAAAGGAGAAGAAAAATAATAAGAAAATGCAATACTTAATTTATTTTTGCAGTTTCGTTGAATATTTGGCAGTTCTTTGTTAAAAATTTGGCAAAAAGCTGATGAGTTTTTTGTTTTCCTTTTGTCATAACTTGTTTCTCTTAAAAACAGAATCAATCCAAAAAAAGTTGTGTATTTTTTAATCTTAAAGTTAACAAAATTTATTACCCCGCCATATAAATTACCTTCGCCAGAGCTCTGTTTCTCACGCAATTTGACCGAACTATTATCGTAAAATAAATATTTAGAAGTGTTAAATATTCAATAACTTAAATATTTACTATACACGAGGTATTTGCTTATCTCTAGACTAAGTGATTGGGTATTGTTTCGAGAATTAATTGCAGCCATTCTTATCTATCAAGGTACACAGCGGCAGTATTAGTCTTTTGAAGTAGAAATATTTTGATTTATAAATAAACACCACACGGAAAAAAAGCTAAACTGGATTGAAGATTAATAATCTTGGATCAGCGGTACACTGTAAGAAATTACATTAAAAAGGTGTAAAAAATACACTCTATAAATGTGTAAATTTTACACCTTTATATAAATGTACATCAACATTGATGTGACACTACACACGTGAGGTGATTTTGAGCTAGATTGTGTATTTTTACATCCATACCTTCTGCTACAATACACTCGGAGCTCAAGAAAGTGTATTTTTATAAACATACCTTTAGCAACAATACACCCGAAGTTTAAAAATCACACTTCTGATGTACAAGCCAGCCAATTGCGGGCGTTAAGCTAGTCACGTGACTTGAGAAGCCAGAATCCCTGCTTCATCGAGTCTGGTGGCTGTCGACCCTTATAATTGTATGTAAGAGCGTATAATTTTGTGTGTGCTAGATTTTTCAAAGAAATAATTGGTAAGTGTTGATTAAAAGTAAATATTTAAAAAGTGTGATTAATACAATATCCTTAAAACATACATTTTATAATATTTTACTTATTTAGGCGGTAAAACATCAAGTATAAAAATTATTGCATCAAGTATAAAAATTCTTCTATGTTCATGTGACTCCAGACACAAACATTTTTGCATGTATCTTGAAAACGCGAAGAGATCAAAAAATAACGAAAAAATCGATCTGCCCTAGACACATACCCCACATAAATCTATTTTCAACAACTTGAGAATACCGGAAGTGAGTAAACCGGAAGTGGGGATGTTCCCAGTGGGAATGTTCCTTAAGATGACTGGAGTGACTAGTTCCTCTAGGCTAAAGCATCCAGATATCTTGATCCATACCAATCCGATAATGTGTATCGAATTAGCTGACTAGTATATCCTTCTAAAGACAGCTGTCTTTTAATACTAGTATTCGAAGAACGAATTTATTCATCTAAAAAGTTTTGTTAGTGGTAGGAAATAACATGTTGCGCCACCTATAGCATAACGCTGTCAAGTGCACTGAAATTGAAAAATTACACAAGCCTGTACTAAATAACATCTATAAAAGTATTTATACTTCATTAATTAAAATATAATGTAATCTAAAAAATTGACATAAATGTTATGAAGTTTGGTAAAAAAATGATTATACTTTAACTTAAAATAAAGAACAAAGCCAATTACGAAAAATATAAAAAAATATCGTAGGTGGTACGATTATAGCGACCTTACCCTTACCGTAGAATTAAAGCCTTATCCTTTTTTTCTAAATCATTGAGTGAAAAACAAACAATTCAAATTTTGGCCACTCTTATATTATTTTGCGACAAAGTGCAACGTTGTTATAAATTATTTGCAAGAAATGGAAGCAAACAATTTAATAGTAGTAATTATTACTAAACCAGGTTGATTAAACCTTTAAGTATATTATATATAATATATATAAGCATTAGTGTTCTTTTTTTAAGCATTAAATAATTATGGAATCCAATTAAGAATCTAATTAATTGAGTTTTTCAAAAATTACCGAAGCATATTAAATACACAAGTTTATATAAATTACTTTATAATGCTGAGAAGAATTTCTATAAATGAGATGTCAATTCTAAACGCGTCGTGGTAGGTAGGTAATTTACTCTGTCACTTTCAGTTTAAAATTTTTAAATTAATAATATATTACATACTGATATGCAAAATCTTTCAGTTGAGGGAAAATTAGCTGACCAAGGGGCGTCACCCAAGTAACACGCTTAAGGTCGATTCAGGCATAATTATCACTACTACACTAAACTGAATTAGGAAATTAATAAATTAATAAAATTAAGAAACATAACCTCAAATTCTATAATAAATTTTCCGTGGTATGCAACAATTAAGATAAAGTATAAAATATAGCATAAAATAATGATAGAATCTTAAAATACACCATATAAAAAGAAATTCTGAAATACACAAACTTTAGTGCAAAATTTTATAAACAATCGTTATCCAAGTATAAAAATAAAAATGAAGATTTTAAAAATTCGTACATCTTCAGTGTTAAGGAAAAACACAGTAGTTACATTAGAAAATAAAAGGCACTTTTAGAGATAAGTTGGTTTTAAAGCACGATTTTTAGTCCCAACAACTGCAAATATAGTAATAATCTTCCTGAGCAATAGATATTGTTTTTTTTTTAACTTATTCAGTCGTATTTACACATGCTTATTATCTATTTGGCATTTACCTTATTGTTACATACCACGGAAAATTTATTATAAAATTTAAGGTTGTGTTTCTTAATTATCTTAATTTTTTAATTTCTTAATTCAGTCTAGTGTAGTTAGTGATAATTATGCCTGAATCGACCTTTAGATTTTACATCTAAAATTGGCTGTACCTCGCAATTTAGCGTTTAGCTTTATTTCGGTAATTTAGTTTGCTGTATTTAGGATTTTTTATTAAGCTGTTCTTAACACTCTACATCCATTGTAATAGCTATAATCGACTTAGCGCAGCCAATAAATAGTACAAAATAACACCACAGCTATTTGTGTTCTTTTTTATATACTCTTAAAACAATCAAAAATAATAGAAATTTAGTGCATTTTAAAACCACTTAATGCATTAATCCATTAATTTAGTGCATTTTAAAACCACATTATTGCCTAGTCATTCACTCTTATTGTCAAAACGGTTATCCATCCGGCGGTAAATAACGGAACTAATTAATTACAGAAATCTTTAACCTAAAATAATATATTTTGTACAGGAAGCTCGTCTTACTTACAGCCTATAGAGCCGGCCAATAGATAGCCATGATGTAAGAGTGTAAAAAGTCCATTTGTTATCACAATAAATAATATATTGTTATTTTATCTAACAAATATATTTCTAGAACATAGTAAAGTTTTGACAATATTACATTATTAAATTCCCTAAATTTTTATAAAAACATATGGATATTTTTATCGTTTTATGTTGGCAACAAAAAAATACAGAATATAGCTGTAGTCTATCTTTAGGACGTTTCTAAAAGCGATATTCCAGCTTCTGTGAAACCCGCACACCAACTATGTACTGACTCTCCTAAATTGGCCAAATGCTATCGCTACAACCGCTGCACATCTCGTTTATAGAAAGCTGTTACAGCCAAGCTGGCTTTAATTTGACAACGATGACGTTGTGAGAGAGACTTTATAGCTAATTGTGCTACTTGGGCAGCCCCCCGGTCTGCTAATTCCCTACGGAAAAATTAAATTTTCCGCCGAGATTTATATACTATTTTATTCACAATTTATACCTATTTTATTAACAATTGTATATTTTATGTTCCACGTCAAAACTGACACCATCTTTAAATTTATAAACACTGATAAAGTTAGTTACACATGTTTGTTTTATCAATGCATGTATAGATGGCGATCTCCACAAAAAAAATAAATAACTTTTATTTAATATTAACAATTTTAAAACATACAAATATGTGGCTTGGTTCTAAAAGGGTCAGTCTCACTTTTTTCCGTATTTTGAGTTATACCACCGAACTAATTTTTTTCATATCTATATAACCTAAAAAAGCCAATGTCAGTGCTTGTGAGATAAATGTGGACTTTAAGCGATAAGGACCGACAAGTATTTTCAATAAACATGTTAGTATGACAACATTTTGTATACAATACACACATTGCAGTATTTAATATCAGAAGTAAAGTATTAAATACCTATGGTGGCGATATGAATAACAAATATGTATTTACAAATAAAATTTAGTATTAAAAATACAATGACATTTTCTGAGTTACTACTTAATAGTTTTTTTATTTTTAAATTAGGACCAAAGAATTCAAATTATCCAAAAGCCAAAATAAAAGGACGCCTATTTTAACTTTGCAGTTAAATTTTTATAGGGTATATCTCCCTTTTGTCTCGCCAAATCAATAATAATTATAAAGATCGGTAGCTTATAATGTTGCAAGCCACATGGCTCGTTTTTAAATAGATTTGGATCTATTATAATAGATCGAAATTTACAAAGCCTGTCAATACCTTGTATCTAAAATCTACCCTAAGCAGACGACATGTGCTTATTGAAAAATAGTAATATTTTTCATATAGGTCCAGATGGAATCACTTAATAGGGGTGTTCTAGACCAAAAACTGTTTTTTTGTTTGTCTTTTACATCGGCACTTAGTGCTACTAAGAGTGCCGATGTATTGAAATCTTCGCCGAAAAGTCAAAATCTTTGACCACGTTTATTTCACATTTCTCGACGTTTTAGACCATTCTGAGTCGAAATCAGTAAAAAAAAATTGCGTCCGTCTGTCTGTCTCTGGGTGTAAACTCTCTAACTCCATTTCTACATGAGATATTAACTTGCGGTTTTTCGAATATTGTTTCTTATCGTATTCTGAAACTTCTCTGACATAAAAAAATAACAGTAAGCATCAACTCAGTTGATGCTCACTGGTATCTTGTTTTGTGGTTGGCAAAATTTTAATTCCTTGTGTAAGGCTGATAATATTGTGTTTATAATTCATTGTCAATCAAAATATTATTGACGGCTTTTGATCTGGAACTCCTAAATCAATGCAACTCTTTTTCAGTATGCTTATCGCTGTGCTCACGGCTAGTTCAAAATTATGATTGTTTCCCTCAAAACAAGATCGTCGTTAAAATAAAAACAGATCTGTATTTAAAACTAGGTGCAGACATTAAGGGCGTTTACACGGGGCACCAGGTGCCGGTCCGTAGGTCATTTGATCAGCCCGGTGCAAAACGAGGAAGGCCCTACCATCTGTCGGCACGCGTGCTCTATTTTACACCCCCGATATCAACAATATTCTTGTAGATGCTTTTGCAGACTGCCAAAGAGGTGTCGGGTTACATGGCACATGGGTACTTACCGTTGTTAAGTTATAAGTATTACTTTTTGTATCATATTAACCAAAAACGTTTTTAACAAGTTTATACCGCGTGTGAAACTAATGACTTGGCATTGCATTGCAATTACATTATTGTATATAAGCCAAATGAAAAAAATCTGGTGTTCTAAATCAGATAAATACTAAGATAGATAGCAGATATGTAGATATACTGCCTTGCTAAGCTGAAAGGTCCTATCTACATAGGTTTAACATATACAGATAGGACCTTTCAGCTTATAAAGGCAGTATAGTCGCATTAAAGTCGCAAGCGACTGGCAAAATAACTGTAAACCATGATATTTTAAGAACGCTTTGACATAGAGACTTGAAATTTTGACCAAATGTTGCCACGTTGAAAATCTTTGGTCCAAATTTTAAGTCTCTGTGTCAAAGCGTTCTTGAAATATCGTAGTTTAAAGTTGTTTTGCATGTCGCTTGCAACTTTAATACGACTAAAGCCCATTTTTGTTTGTTTGATGCAACCAGAATTCTGCATAAGGCAACTAAGTTGGTTGCTGTATATAGAATTCTGATTTACCCAAAAAATAGTTGAGTCATAATTATATGGCTGGTTCTTTCGTATTTGCTTTGCAAAAATTATGGCTCCTGTTTTGCTATCGAAAGCGATATTCATATAAAGTTTATTTTTTTAAGGTATAGTTATTTTAAATTTGCCGCTAAATACTCCACAAAGTCCGATTTACACTGAAGCATGTGGCTTGTTTTGAATGTCAACATAACCAAAATTTATAATTTTTGTTTACTTACTTTGTTTTTATGATTTTTTGATGTAAAAAAGAGAATTGATAAAGATGTTGCTAGAAACACTTTTGTATTCCTGTAGAAACAAATTTTGCTTATAAAATCACTGTTATTCCAATAATTTAGAGGAATAAACCATTGTTTTGTTTTGGCACGTCAACGTTTTCGCTTACGACGCATGCGTATCTTACGTTGCTATGGTAATTTCGAGATTGTTTACAAGCGGGAAGGTTTAAAATAACTATACCTTAAAAAAATTAACTATAGTTTATGCGTATGTCTAATAATTATATACACGCAGCGTATAACACATGCACTTTCTAACTGTTTCTAGTTTATACAACCTTACGGACAGCTTCAACCTGCATTGCTTTTTTACTACGTTTCCAATAAAAATTGTCTATCATCATCAGATTTATGTTTAAAATCAGGAAATATTGAGAAAAAAAATCTGAACTAATTTAATATTAATATTTTTGCATGCCAATATGTTTTGCAGACACCCTTTTATGTTCAAAACATCTGTTTACTCGCCTATTGAAAATTTCTACTGTATCGATAAGTTTTTTGTTTGTTTCACGTAAACCGAATACCATAAAGGGTTTTCTATTGTACGCGTGACGTAAATAGAAAATCTGGAATATATGTTTTCAAAGATATGCCGTTTTCAGGATGGTCACGTTTTGGGAATATTTTCTATAGCTACATAATAAAATCTTTACAATTCGGTCTATTTTGTGATACTATTTTTCGGAATCTAGTTCAGGAAAACGTGATAGAATGTTAGGGAATGGAATTAAACAAAAAAGACCATGATATGGATACTTTCAGCATATAATTAAAAAATAATAACAATATTAAATTAGATCCTGATTCACAGAACCAGGAATATTGAAAGATAAATTTTGTGAAATGATGACGTCACGCGCTGAAATTTCCCTTAATACAGTTTCATTAGTTACATCGGCACTTAGTGCTACTAAGAGTGCCGATGTATTAAAATCTTCGCCGAAAAGACAAAATCCTAGACCACGTTTTTTTCACATTTCTCGACGTTTTAGACCATTCTGAGTCGAAATCAGTAAAAAAAATTTTTTTAGTCTGTCTGTCTGTCTGGGTGTAAAAAAATCTCTAACTCCATTTCAACATGAGATATCGACTTGCGGTTTTTTGCATAATGTTTCTTATCGTATTTCGAAGAGCTGTTTAGATTTTGGGGGTAAACGATTGGGGGTAAGGGGGTAAAAATAGGGTAAAACTCTTATTTTTAGCGTTTTTTGTTTATAATTAAGGCAATTATTATTGTATTTGGTTAATTTATTACTTATATAAAAGATAATTTTAAATCGGTCAAAAAATGTTATAAACAACGTTTCCCTAAAACGCATTGTTTTCGAAATATTGGCGTTTAAAGCAGTAAAAGGTTTTTCTAGCATATCTCACATACTTATAACCCGATTTCAAAAAATTATATTTTAAATAAAAGCTCTTTTTAAGCCCTATAAAAAATGTTATATACAGTTTTTTGCTCGATTATAATGTTTTAAAGATACAGAATTTAAAATCAAACTAAACACCTAGTTTGAAATTTGCAAACTAGATAACTATAGTGTACAATAGTGCCGATGTTTTGACAGGGTGCTTGCAACGTTTCATCTAGTTTCTAGTTTTAATTTAAAAAAAAAATGTTAAATACCAAAAAACTTCTATAGAACAGTTTTTTTATTTTAAAAAATCTAACTGTTTTATGTTGCCCAAGTCGCTAATGATTCATTTAAAATAAATTACGTAGTTGAGTTAAAACAGTTCATAAATAAATAGAGTAGTTTATGTATGATACATTCAGATCCTTTGAAGTCGTTTACCATTGCTGACAATGGTCGTTTATACTGTAAAATGACCTAAACGATTATTTCAACAGTAAAATTCATCCATTCATTCATACATTTTAATTTTGTATCAGAAAAACTACAAAATATCAATATTCTTGTCAAAAATAAGAAAGAAGTTAAAGAGGAAGAAGCAAAAAACAAGAGGAATAGAAAATAAAACAATAAAAAGGACGAAAAGAGAAAAATAAAGAAGAAAAACAAAAGAGACAAAATAGATAATAGAGAAGAAAGTAACAAAATGTAGATGAAAAATAAATGGAGGGTACAGGGGAATAACGGTCAAAGTCACCTTGGAAAATATTATACTTTGATCGTCATGCCCCTGTACCCTCCAAATCAACGAACTAATAACTCTTCTCTCTAGAATATGCATACCGTTAATATCAAGTATAGCCAAAATGTCGGTTTGTTTGTAAACAAATAGTAGGTATATTCAGGCCCGATCAATAACAATTACCAGTAACTGTTATTGTTGTCTCTGTTAGAACAAAGCTGTGCGAGTAAGACAGACAAATGTATATGTTGGCTACGTTTTTGTCAGTTTTTACAAATGAAATGCCTATTCTAGAGAGATGAGTTATTAACTCGTTGCTCCAAATAGAAGATAAAGACAAAAAGAAGAAATATAAGATGAACAAAAAAGAAAAGAAAACGAGGAAAACAAAATATTTTTTTAAACCAAATTTAATTTGGTAAAGATTCATTCATAAAAGTTTTACAAAACATGCACTTAATTTAGTTCACTACAATAGTTTGTAGGTTACTTTATTTTTAGTATAAATCCCGATATTATTGATTTATTTGCTCGTTTATCGATCTGTATACAATAGCTGTTTTAGTTTGAATTTGAATTATTGTTTGAGTAAATATATAAATAAACAAATTGCCATGAGGAACTTTCACTTTGTTCATTTTTGCTAACGGATAGTTATTGCCAAAAACCAAAATAAAATAAAACAAGCCGTGAAGATATGTAATGTTACGCATTCAATTATATATTATTTACTAGATTACAAAAACTTAAAAAAAAAATGGAAAAAAAAAAAAATTTTTTTAAAAGATTTTTTTTTTGAAAATCGAAAAAAAAATTTTTTTTTCAAAAAAAAAAAACTTAAAAAAGATTTTTAACTATTGTTTTTTTAAACGATATTTTTTTTTTAGTTTAACCCCCTATAACTTTTTTGTTTTTGGGTGGATTACTTTCAAAAACAATAAGATCTTGCCCTCATAGAACTTGATTTTTACTAAAAATCTCGATTCGATCGGATAATTCGTTCTTGAGTGTCCACAAAAATCGTGACAGCGGACGCACAGACGGACGGACGGACAGACGGAAATTTTCAGTTTCTTATTTTTTATGAAACACAGTATCCAATATTTTTTTTTGTCTAGGATATTTTATAGCGATTTTGGGAAATTCGAAACTACCGTATAATACTATTCTAGCGCTTATGCGCTGTGAATAGTATAATTATGAAAGATGCATTGATAAAACTAGATGAAACGTTGCAAGCACCCTGTCAAAACATCAGCACTATTGTACACTAGAGCCATCTAGTTTGCAAATTTCAAACTAGCTGTTTTGTTTGATTTTAAATTCTGTATCTTTAAAACATTATATTCTAGCAAAAAACTGTATATAACATTTTTTATAGGGCTTAAAAAGAGCTTTTATTTAAAATATAATTTTTTGAAATCGGGTTATAAATATGTAAGATATGCTAAAAAACCTTTTACTGTTTTAAACGCCAATATCTCGAAAACAATGCGTTTTAGGAAAACGTTGTTTATAAAATTTTTTGACCAATTTAAAATTATCTTTTATATAAGTGCTAAATTAACCAAATAGAATAATTGCCTTAATTATAAACAAAAAACGCTAAAAATAGGAGTTTTACCCTATTTTTACCCTAATCTAATCAGCTCTTCGGAATACGATAAGAAACAATATGCTAAAAACCGCAAGTCGATATCTTATGTAGAAATGGAGTTAGAGAGTTTACACCCAGACAGACAGACGGACGCAATTTTTTTTTTACTGATTTCGACTCAGAATGGTCTAAAACGTTGAGAAATGTGAATAAAACGTGGTCAAAGATTTTGATTTTTCGGCGAAGATTTCAATACATCGGCACTCTTAGTAGCACTAAGTGCCGATGTAATTAACATATATTCAGCGAATATTATTTACAATGGCATATTTTTGTAAAATGGGCTTCAATTTTACGTTTTCAAAACAATACAACTACACTGGTCACCCACATTATTAAAAGTAATGAATGAATGCACTCATTACACTGATGCCAACTTTAAAAAGTTAAAAGCGAATCAATTCGCTTAAATGGAGTCGAACATATTGAATGAACAACTAAATAAATAAATAACTCAAATATCTAAATAAAAAGGAGGAACACTCCTTGCGGGAACACTCCTAAGAGACTATATCCTAGCTTTTCATATAATTTATTATTTTGTTTTGTTTTTAACAATTCCAAAGTGTTTGGTCCTTCAGGTTTCTAAAAAATATTGCCTGAGGCGCTGAAAATGGTTACAAAACGCAAATCCATGAGAAACTTGTATTTAAAAATAATTAATAAAAGTTTTTGCCTGCGGAACCATTATATGATTACCAAGCCGAGTTCGAGTGCCGGCCATAAATTTTATAAAATTTATAAATCTTAATGTCCGTTATCATCATTGTATAATGAATCTAGCGTTTTCTGCAGGAGAAAAGAAGAGACCTGTCCTTTCCAATCAGTACCAAAAATGCTGTTTAAGTCTAATACGTGGTACTACCTTTCTGGAGTACTTAGTACCACCACTCCTACCAGTATCACAAGAGTAGTACCACTGCAAAATAGCTTTATTTTGACAATACCAAAATCACCTTAACTTTAAATTCTTATAAATTATGAATCCACTATTTTGAAAAATTCATAAACTTGACAACATTGCAAGCGTTCGCGATTTATTCAATTGAATAGTAAGCATCGTAGGTGTCTTTGACAACAATGAAAACAAAAGAACATTACATAGACGACCGGATACTGTACAATATTTTTCATTAAGGCCTTCCGGCGAAAAAATTAATAAAATTATACCACGTTTATTTAAAGTGACCATAAGTATCATTCACAATTTTCTTAATTTAGACAATAAAATGATAATAAATAGTGAGTTTATTTTACTGCCCCCGTCTTTTACAGTGAGGTCCATAAGTCACCCCCTCTGAACTTTTGAACAAGTTGTGATATCGACTTCTAATTTGGAACATATAAGACAACTTATGGCATTTTTAAAATTGGTATTTATTTAATATTTTTTAAAATTAATTAGGGGGCATATGGGTTTTTCAATGGAAAAGATAACTACACCAGTGTGATAGCAAATAAAATCCTCATTCCCATATAGCACACAATATCCTCTCAATGTCGCACGTCCCCGGACATTAGTCGTATATCCCAAGGATATCCCGAAAGGTATGTCCTGAGGATATACTGCCTGTATATCCCAAGAATATACGGTATGTCCTTCGTACATCCCAGGGACGTCCCGTGGATGTCCTTTCATTTGCCCCTGAGATATCCTATGGCTTTTCCTTCAATATTTTAAATTTGCCGCGTTTCGTACATTAATGGCGGATGTTATGTTATTGTCGGATGTTAATAATAAAAGCAATAATATTTAATAGCCACTTTTGTCGGGGACAGGTGTACAATGTACACTGTACATAATTAGTAGCTATCTTTAGGACAGACGTACAGTATATCCTCAGGACATACCTTCGGAATATCCTTGGGATATACGGTTCGGAAGTCGCTCGGCTTTCCGTTTAGTAACAAAGTATAAAAGCCTATTTGGGGCTCTCCATGCCTATGTAATATCTGCAAAAATAAACTATAAACTATATCCTGAGGATGTCCTAGATAGACGAAATCGTATATCCTAGGGATATTGGAAATCCCAAAAGGGATACTCTGGGGATATCCATTGTATAAACCTGTGCTATCCATATTTATTTATTTTTAAAGTTGTTGATTTTTAATTTTTTTTTTGCTAAAAAATGCAATTTTTTGATATTTTTTTTGGAATTTTTTATTTATAACATTTAAAGTTAGTCAAAAAGTTTTTGCAACATGAAATTAATAATTTATCAAGAAAGTGTTTGTACATGAAATGTTATCACGTGAAATCACGATACAAACACTTTTTAATTTATCAAAAAAAAAATAGGTTTTATTGTTGAGGCTCCATATAAGTTGACTAATAGAATTATAATAAAACTATCTGGATCTTCTATCAAAACACACCGACATAGCGTTTCTATTTTTAAGAATTTTTAAAAATAGTCATTGTTTATACAAACATTTTGTATGGATCATAGGTAAACTGATAGATATAGTATTAGCAATATTAAATAAAAACTTATTTTTTATTCGAATGCATTAAATTTAATAAAGAGCGCCACTTTTGTACGAATAGTTTGATTTTTCTTCTTGGTCAAAAATACAAATTATTAAGATACTAATTTGGGATAAAAAATAGTGTATGATACACGGACGAAATAGTATATTACGCACCGAGTACGCGAACCTAGTTTTAAGTGCAAAAATGGGAAAGCTCTTTTACTGTGCAGTGTATTTTTTACATCGGCACTTAGTGCTCCTAAGAGTGCCGATGTATTGAAATCTTCGCCGAAAAGTCAAAATCTTTGACCACGTTTTTTCACATTTCTCGACGTTTTAGACCATTCTGAGTCGAAATCAGTAAAAAAAAAATTGCGTCCGTCTGTCTGTCTGTCTGTCTGTCTGTAAACTCTCTAACTCCATTTCTACATGAGATATCGACGTTTTTTGCATATTGTTTCTTATCGTATTCCGAAGAGCTGATTAGATTTTGGGGGTAAAAGATTGGGGGTAAGGGGGTAAAAATAGGGTAAAACTCCTCTTTTTAGCGTTTTTTGTTTATAATTAAAGCAATTATTATTGTATTTGGTTAATTTAGCACTTATATAAAAGATAATTTTAAATTGGTCAAAAAATGTTATAAACAACGTTTTCTTAAAACGCATTGTTTTCGAGATATTGGCGTTTAAAGCAGTAAAAGGTTTTTTTAGCATATGTCACATATTTATAACCCGATTTCAAAAAATTATATTTTAAATAAAAGCTCTTTTTAAGCCCTATAAAAATGTTATATACAGTTATTTGCTAGAATATAATGTTTTAAAGATACATAATTTAAAATCAAACAAAACACCTAGTTTGAAATTTGCAAACTAGATCGATATATGATTACTCCTTTAATATTAAATTTAGGTGTGTTTCGGAGAATACTTTTTTGCTTAGTTTTAAATGAAGAATCGCTATGCAGCTAGGGTTTCCAGTCCCGAAATTCGGGATCCCGAAAGTTCGGGATATCCCGAAGATTTTTGAATCCCGAAATCCCGAAAAATCCCGAAAATCCCGAAAAATTAGAATTTATTTATTCAACTCGAATCGGGTTACTCGATATGTAATTGTGATTTGCGTATAATATTTTTTGTTTACGATGGTGAAAATGCACCCCTAAAGAAGGTCATAGTCTATGACTCATAGACCTAACGAAACAATTTCTTGAAAAACGGGCTGAGTTAAGAGTATTATCCCTGAATTTTTTCAGAAGTTTTGAAAAAATCTAGAGGTCGCTCATGACCATTTTTTTAAAAGATAAGCTAATAAAAAACATTAAGAAATTCTAGATCCTTACTCATATTGGAGTTGATTTAAATAAACCATGGAAAAAATGTTATCTCTCCAAAATATATTTTTAGATTTGTTCTTCGTTCTGACTTGAATGAACTTAGGAAAAACTTTAAGCTTTTTGCAGGACTTTAGGAACCAAATATCCAAAGAAACTTTTTTCCTGGCGTAGTTTAGTTCTTTGTACCATCGGATCTTTTTGCTACGACTAGCATTAATCAAATTAAGAAATTCTAGATCCTTACTCATATTGGAGTTGATTTAAATAAACCATAGAAAAAACATAATTTTAATTTAAAATTTTTAAGTTTGTTTACAATTACTTTTATATATTTTTATGAATTTATGAATTTATATTTTAATGTTGTTTGTTTTGTTTTGTTGGTACTACCAACTTGGTAGTTATAGATGTAATTTTTTATTTAATTTATTTATTTTAACTTTTAAAAAGTATGTTTTTTTTACTTTTTATTTAATTTATTTTAAGTTTTGAAAAGTTTGTTTTTTTTTTTAACTTTTTATTTAATTTATTTGTTTTAACTTTTAAAAAGTTTGTTTTTTTTTAAATAATAAATATTTTACTAAATATTTGTTTTTTTTTTCGTGATGTTTATTTTATTTTTTATTTTTCTTAATTTAGTAAAATATAAATTTAAATAAAATATGGTTAATACTGGTTATTTTAATAAAAGTTTTTGGTTTAAATTTTATAATTTTATTTATTTAATATAAGATAATTAATTTTTGATGAAATGAGGCATTTAAATTTCGGGATCGGGATCCCGAACTTTTTGAAATTTTCGGGATTTCGGGATCGGGATCCCGAAACCTGGATTCCCTATATGCAGCATTAAAATTTTATTGTTGCTTTTTTTTGTTCCCCATTCAATATGTTCATTTCCGAAGGGCCGTAGCTCCCGTAGTTCTTATTTTCAGACATATGTTCCTTTGTTGGTTTTACATGTTTTGTGATGTAGAATTCTCCCCTTTATTTAATGCCAAAAGCATGAAAACACCGTGTATAGTGCTGGTTATAGAAACAGGTACCTATCTACAAATTAATAATCAAACATGTTACATATATGTATAATGCCAAAAGCCTGCAAACACCGTGTATAGTGCTGGTTATAGAAACAGGTACCTATCTACAAATAAATAATCAAACATGTTACATATATGGATAATGCCAAAAGCCTGCAAACACCGTGTATAGTGCTGGTTATAGAAACAGGTACCCATTTACAAATAAATAATCAAACATGTTACATATATGTATAATGCCAAAAGCCTGCAAACACCGTGTATAGTGCTGGATATAGAAACAGGTACCTATCTACAAATAAATAATCAAACATGTTACATATATGTATAATGCCAAAAGCCTGCAAACACCGTGTATAGTGCTGGTTATAGAAACAGGTACCTATCTACAAATAAATAATCAAACATGTTACATATATTATAATGCCAAAAGCCTGCAAACACCGTGTATAGTGCTGGTTATAGAAACAGGTACCCATTTACAAATAAATAATCAAACATGTTACATATATGTATAATGCCAAAAGCCTGCAAACACCGTGTATAGTGCTGGTTATAGAAACAGGTACCTATCTACAAATAAATAATCAAACATGTTACATATATGTATAATGCCAAAAGCCTGCAAACACCGTGTATAGTGCTGGTTATAGAAACAGGTACCTATCTACAAATTAATAATCAAACATGTTACATATATGTATAATGCCAAAAGCCTGCAAACACCGTGTATAGTGCTGGTTATAGAAACAGGTACCTATCTACAAATAAATAATCAAACATGTTACATATATTATAATGCCAAAAGCCTGCAAACACCGTGTATAGTGCTGGTTATAGAAACAGGTACCCATTTACAAATAAATAATCAAACATGTTACATATATGTATAATGCCAAAAGCCTGCAAACACCGTGTATAGTGCTGGATATAGAAACAGGTACCTATCTACAAATAAATAATCAAACATGTTACATATATGTATAATGCCAAAAGCCTGCAAACACCGTGTATAGTGCTGGTTATAGAAACAGGTACCTATCTACAAATAAATAATCAAACATGTTACATATATGTATAATGCCAAAAGCCTGCAAACACCGTGTATAGTGCTGGTTATAGAAACAGGTACCTATCTACAAATAAATAATCAAACATGTTACATATATGTATAATGCCAAAAGCCTGCAAACACCGTGTATAGTGCTGGTTATAGAAACAGGTACCTATCTACAAATAAATAATCAAACATGTTACATATATGTATAATGCCAAAAGCCTGCAAACACCGTGTATAGTGCTGGTTATAGAAACAGGTACCTATCTACAAATAAATAATCAAACATGTTACATATATGTATAATATGTATATAAACACTATTATTACAAACGATTATAACTAGAATCTCAGGTATTTATGATGTCAATATTAAAGTCAGTTTATCATGCAAAGTTTTTATTGATATATAAAATTATACACCTCATAAATTATGGCTATTTACTGCGTTTTTTGCTGCATGTCCGAGTAATATAATGCTTAGGCATGGTCTACAGTATAGACACCCGTTACAAATATTTAAATAATTATTAAATAAATATAATTAGTGGTGTTTTTTGTTTTATTATTTTTTTTTACTGGTCAAGGAGCGTGGTATCACATAATGTGTGATTCACATTAAATACATCACTATCACTAATGTTCTCTAAATCTGGTCTATGGAGATCTACCTTAGAATTTTATCTTAGTTTAAAAAGCAAGAAAAATAAAGTATATTCTATAACTACTATGGAATAGACAATATTCTGCGAGTGCGGAAGGACTATTCAATACGTGTTATAGAATATACTTTTTCTTCGACTGCAAATATGAGACATTGCATGACATGAAACTGCGGACTACACTTAAAATAGTTATTTTCTTAACTAGTGTATTAAGTAGAATTTTATCCACGCAAAGAATATCTTCTGATATTCTTAAGTAGATAAAAACACTAAATATACGAGTTCAGAATTAGGTTTTTTCCAACCCCCTTTAATTTTAAATAAGAATTTATAATTTAGCAAAAAATTATGACAAAAAGATTAAGTTTTCTTAGAACGCAAAAGAGTCAGCAAAATATTTTTTAGTCAGTAGTGGAAAAAACTTTTGATTTTTAAAAAAGTGCTAAAAACAAGTGTTCCTATGAAGGTGTTGAATAATAGTAATTATATAGAGGACATTTTTTATAGCCAAGCCAAGCGAAGAGTGCGAGGCTATAATAGTCTTCTCTACCGTAGTTTATATATTAGCTTTTTTCACTACTAGCACTATTTCACTATTTTTATTCAAATAATAAAATAAATTATTAACAGAAATGATATTTCTTGAAATTTTCATAAAAATCAAGTAGCCTTGATCAATGAAATTTGCTCAAATTAATACTTTGAACTGACGTTTAAAAATTTATTTATTTTTTTTTATTTATTTTTTTTTTCATATTATTTAGCTAATTATTGATTGTATTAATTGGTAATAATTATAATTAATTATATTTAATAAATAAAAAGTTATTTAAAGCTATTTTCTTGGGTTTAATTAGTAAAAATTGCACAAAGAATTGAAACATCTAAAGTCAATTGTTTATAAAATTTACTCCTACTAGGAGAGAAAAAATTATTATTGCTATAGGTAAAGAAAATTGATTTTACAGTCTGAAAACATGATGAATAATGGTATGTTCTAAGGCTAGTAGTAAAAAAAATATTTTTATTAAATTTAAACACCTATTTATAAATTATATTGCAAAAATTAAAGAATGTACACTAGAGAATAAGCAGCAATTAACATCTTCATGGCTTGTTTCAAATGATATTAATTAAAATCCACTTACACTACAACAATGTAATACCGTGCCATAAATAAACTTAATGGTGTAAACTCTTAATTATAATATAATATTATCGTAATTTTAATGTCTTAAAATTTAATAATAACTTTAGTGTGGTGATTATCGTTATAATATCTATACATGAACTGTATATGGTACATATGGACTACTATAAAAAAATACATTTTTATGAAATAGCGTAGTAGACGCCTCTGGGAAACAATTCATATAGTTCTCCGCATGAAAGAAAGTCTCCGACGTAAGGGGGAGGAATCATTCGCGCTCTCTTCTTTCCGTCAAGTGCGTTATAAGGCGTGCGTGTTTACAACGGGCCTCCCACATTGCACACACATTCCAAACATATTTCCCGTAGCCACAGATCCGTGCGTCAAACTATATTTTCTGTTTTGAAGTTGGTATATTTAAACGAGTGAAGAACTGTCAACTTGTGACTCCTATTTGAATTTGGAGGTTATATTTGTTGGCAGTTACAAATGTACCTGTCAAAGCCATTTAGCCATTAAGCCTAATTAAAGCCATTTTTTTGTGGAAACATCGGTTAACCGTACGGTTTTTATCCCCACCACTAAATTCGTATAACCGACAGTTCTCACAAAAACGCATTGGTTATTTTCTTGAGGTTTTGAAAAGTAACTAACCTAACTTCTCCCAAAAAACTGATAAGGTATATATTTTTTAAATTTCCTTTGGATAAGATATGATGAAAAAGCACTTAAACTACATTTTCAAGTTTATGTGCTCATGGGGAAGGAATAAACAACAATGATAAGTTTAAACCACATAAGCAAACACTTATAAGTTAAAAAATAAAAGTTGAAATGCCTTACCTACTCTATTTTTTACATTTTGCATACAAATCGAGAAAAATTCCCACAGACCTGTAAATTAAGTTGTAAATAAACAATTTATAGGTTAGGTTTTTACGGTTAACCGTATCTAACTCACCTCCAAACCTGTGTTAGACGCGGTTACTGCCGGTTAGTGACGTCATCGCTTCCCTCACTTACCGTATGTAACCGATTCTCACAAAAACGAGTTTCAGTAACCTGGTTAGTTCCGGTGACCCGACAAAAAACTGTCTTAAGTTTTTAGGTTATAATCAAATTAAATGGTAAAATTATTGTAATTATTAATGTGCTGGCCAATTGCCTTTTAACAAAATTAAAAAAATTACCTCAAAATTTAAATTAAATATTAAACGTCAAACAAAACCGTTATTTTATACACGGTTGACAATATCACAGGTATACCACTACAAAAATGGTATTTGAATGACCTTGAATGAAAAAAGTAAATATCCAATCTCAGAAAAAGAGATGACAGTCTACTGGTTTATTAAAAAGATAAAACAAACCTAAAATATACACACCCCATAATGCGGTAATTATCGATTGACAGTAAAGAAACGAATATATTGTAAGTAAATAATCTTAAGACAATATTATCTCTCCAAAAATGTTTGGACTTTTTGTAAGGAATGTTTACTGTGGGACACTGGGGGTCTTCAGAGAGGGTTATTACTTAATACCTTAATTTGGAGCAGTAGTGCCCCCAACTTTACCCATTAATTTATCATGTGCAGGTCTGGTAAAGTATATTCATTATAACTAGAGCCCGAGAAATTTCGAGGTATTAGTCATTTTTTGTCATGTTTTTTAGGTTTTTATACACTGGCGTTGTTCTAGAGGGGGAGAGCCGTCTTGCGGTGACCGCCTTAACTTCTAATAAGTGCTGAATTGATGATAAGCTCATGAACGAAAAACAGCTAGCTTAACCCCGACCTATGATTATAATAGATTTGGAAGGTCTTTTGTCAAACTTTCCTATATCAGATATATCTGATTTATCTTAAATCATTAAAGTTTATCTGTAAAAGTCTCTGATTATATTAAGTTTTTAATAAAAACAATAAAAATTCCAGTCTACCACTTTAATTTTATTTTCACCTGCTCTAGATAAAAAATACGAGTTAAAGCATCACCTGGGGTTTATTGGCTCGTGTCTCGAGTCTTCTTCATTAAACGCAGTGGTGATTTTCTTGTTAAATCGGCGAAGCAGTACTTAGTACTTCCCGCATAACAATATCAAATCATTATTTCGGTTACGCATGAAAAATAATAATTGTTTCCAGCTAAGCCATAATAATCTACCTTTTCTTAAAAAAGAACTGTTGCTTTTGGTCTTATAACACAGTACTACCTTCTTAGAGTACCTAGTACCACCATTCGTAGAACGGTACCATTAACACGGTTTAAATAACAAATTTACATATTACTTAGTTTGACTATATAATACGCGGTACTACCTTCTTGGAGTAGCTAGTACCACCAGTCATAAAGTGGAACCACTGACAAAAAAGTAGTACTATAACAAAATTTAAAAGCAAAATTCCATAAACATAAATTCTACGTTCTTGGAGTACTGAGTACCACCACTTCTAGGATGGTACAACTAACACAATAGTAAAATAAATAAAAATCTACATATTCATTGATTTTAGCTAATATGTATGTGGCACCACCTGCCTGGAGTACTACTAACAAAAAAGTACTACTACAAAAAACTTGTTAACTTGTAATTTATACTTTAGGTAAAAAATAATAATTATAAAACTTTCTGTGAGTTTGAAGTCGATACAATTAAGCAGTTATCTGATCTTAGGTGGTTCAGGAATTTGTCACTACTTAAAAACTTGAGAAACAAAAGTAAAAGACCAAAATATTTAACCTCATTCTTTGTGACCGATCCTTTTAAGCTCATCCAATTTCAATTTTGTCCAGCACCTTATACCTTCTGCGTATGTGTATATACATATATACAAGACGACATTATGTGGAGAATGCTAATCGGTGAGCGGGTTCGTGATAAGAATAAGAAAATCTTAAAGTCGTTCTTCTTCATAGGCAGTCTAAGCGAGGAAGGCGGCCACTATGGACTCGCAGTCAGTGCAAAAACAAACCAAGTATCATAAATAATACGATGAAGACCAACTTAGTAATACCCGCTCTAACGGTTTACATTAAAGTCGTTATTTAAGTCCAAAACTTAGATACTATTTATTATTACTCCAAATTTTACTGGTATAGTGCACATAATCTTTCTTCTCCAAATCAACTCAAATTCTCAAATTTCGGTTCCCTGATTTTATAATATCGTTTATACATGTAAAACTAAAAATATATATATTTTTAAAAACTAACTTTAGAGGTGTAAGGAAAAAAGAAGAGCTGGTGACAGAAATAGTTGAGTTCTCCGCCTACACAATATTTTCCTTTGCATTTTTCATAATTTTAATAGGTTAACTACTTTAAGAAAAAAATAGCCGGAAAAAATAGTTTCTTAACAATGGTATTTGGGCGATTGTTGTTCCAAAGATAGCCATTAGGATGAGGCAGGTGCTCCAAGTCGAAACAAGAAGGAAAATAAAAGAGAATAACGCCACTGAAAGTGCGCTATAATTTTAATTTAACCAGCTAGTCCGTGGCTTTTGATAAAAAGTAAAAAACCTTTTAATTCTAGACTAAAATACCTGAAGAATGTAGGCATCAATTTTTGTTTTCGAAGCGTCCCGTTAATTAAGAAGCTTATGTGAAAAAACGCGTATATGGAGGCAAATTGGCAATTTTCGTTTTCTTAATAATAACAGTGCGGATAAAACAGAATAAAATTAGGGCAATTATTTAATTTGATTTTTTCCAACAAGGCTCGGTTAGATCAATTTTATTTATTTTAAATTTATTTATCTTGTACATAGATCATTTATATAAACTAAAAATAATAATGGTCGCAAAATTGAACCCTGTGGCACTTCTATTTAAACTTTGGTTAAATCACATCACATCACATTACCGAGTTTAATGATTTATTCAAAAACATTTAACGGCTAGGTATATCCGTAAAATGTTTTTAACAATTGTACCAAAATTGAACCTTGAGGCCTCCTGTTAAAACTGCGCTAAAGCCACGTCTTACTGAGCTTAATCAAAAGTACTTAACGACCAGGTCTATCGTTTGTATGTTTTTAATAATTGTATGCACCTCCCTTGCATCTAAATTTTATAAAATAAATTTTATACACCCGCGTGTGCTGAAATTCAATAAGCAGTTTCCTGTTAATCGTAAAGGATGGGCTTCCGCCCTTTACATCAATCAATATTTTATAGGAAAAACCATACAAGTCCATAAATCCGTCAAATTATTAGATGTTTTATAGGCTTGTATATAAAACATTAAAAACAATTATTTTCCCTGGGGTTGCAAAACTTTTAATTTAGAGAATTATAAACCCACATCTGGTTTTGTAGGATAACTTGTTTCCTTTTAGGTACTCTATTCTTGAAATGATGGTATACAAACTTAAAGGCACCTGTACAATTTGTTCTATGCCTCATTTTTGCTGCAAACTCCTTAAAGAGTCCTTAGAAACAAGGTTTAAACGCAAATAAAAAGCATCACCTGCTCAAGAACATACTGAGGGTTTCTTGTGACACATTGTTCTCTATATTAGGCACGTGGCGTTTTCGATGTACGAATGCCACATGGTGACAAGCAAATACTAATATTTGTTTAAGGTATTTTGGGTACACCGATTACTTAAGGCCCTTAAATGGTTTATAATCGTGATAATTTAAATCAGTCTTATCAATTTTTGATAATATATTCACTGCAGGTTGATTTGTTTGTCTGTAACTTTTATCCAGCGTAAGGAATAGCATACATATTTGAAGCCAACACAGAACAAAAGGAAATTAAACGTTTAAACACATGGTTTTCCACGTACTGAGTTTACTTAAAAGACCTTGAAAGCAAAAAGATCTTTATCCAATACATACAGATAATAAGACAATTACCAGCTTTATTTTAAATAGATAAACTCAATAATAACCCCCGCGTGGCTTTTACTTTATTGTGTGGATAATTATTTATTTTACCCACTCAACTGCCACTTGTCAAATTATTTTCTTGTAAATGTCATTAAAATTTTTAATAAAAATATGAATTCCTAAGCTATTTATTGGATAAAACCTTGTATGGCACTCATGGGTAAACCGATATTGCCCTCTCGAAAATTAACCCACTAGTAAATAACTATTAAAATCCGATTTCCAATTTTTAATAGGTGGTAAAAAATTATTTTATTAAAGCTGTTGATTAGTTACGAAATTAATATTTTAGTATATTTAAAAAATTCTACATGATCGTAAACAAGAAATTCGCATTGGTAATCTTTACAATTAAATATTTACCAAATTTGGTGTTCCCCAATGTTCCCTTTTGAATTATCTTTTGCCCAATACCTCCTAACTACATTTAGTTTGCAATATAAGCTAGAACCGTTTAAATGTAAGACTAAAACATCTTTATGGACTATAAGTAACCTTACACCACTTTATTTATATTGCTATAAATATTAAAAATACAGTAAACAGCAACTCAAGAACTGTTTTTCGTCGCTCCTGAAAAATTTAACATTTCACACTTAGGAGGTATTGCAAGTTCATGGTCGTAATTTTATTTATTATTTTCATAAATGATATTGAAGACATACAATTTTATACTAGTTATTATTTTCTGATGCATGTACAAATTAACTTTATTTTATGTAATTTATAATATATGGTTAGACCAGAAACAGTCAGTTTGCCGAAGCACCAGCCAGTCTGTCGTATAGGAAGTGACACGCGAATAAAAAACACGTCGCCAAAGTGTAGTGCAATGAATCTAATTGGTTTAAACCACAGACAAATAAGCAAAGATGTCCAATTAATACCAATACAATTTAGACGTTTAAGACAATTTTAATTAAAACTAGCCTTTCTTTTTGGGCTTGGTCTAAATAATTTCAAAAAGAAATTAAATGAAATCTTTAGATATTTTAAATGTCAGATAATGAAGTAAAAAACATATAACTAACCGAACTCACTTTGTTTTACGACTTTTTAGTTAGTTTTTACAACATAACTTTTACTTTAATAAATACTAATTAGTCATTATGTAAAGAATCTCACATTTTATTTCAAAAAATAGTAATTAATTTTATTTATTTTTTTAATCTAATTAATACAAAAACAAACCGTAAACAAACTTTATGTGTTTCTAGTATGAAAATCTATTTGATCACACAATAGATCAGATCATAGACATTGACAGTTCAGAGTGAAAAAAAATTCTGAGCGGCTCAGAGATTTCTACTGTTAACTGCCACGAAATGCACGCGTTTATCTCTCTTTTGTTAGCAAGGGAGTAAGGATTCTAGATCAGTAAAGTCTAGTGCTGTAACACCAGTCTAGTGTCCTTAACCGTGCATCTCATGTCCTGCAAATTTTTACACAGTTGCCTATCAGGAATTTTTTTTACGTTTACAGTTAACGTTTTAACATTAACATAACCTTTTTACATTATTATTTTAGATAGGAAATAAAAATTAAATGCGCTGCCTCGTCAGCTGCTAATAGTGCCAATTCTGGTTACTACTGTACAAGGTACTCTTTCTTTTTTGTTCAATGGTGGTACTAATGATTCCATAATCTGATGCAAGTATGTACGTTGACTTATAAGCCACACGCAATTTTAATTATTAAAATACGTTAGTTATACCTAACTGGCGCCAATATGGTGTGCAAAACATAAACATATAAGGTAGGGGTCATTAATTTAGAAACACAGAAATAAATAACAATTTTTTTTGGACTTTGGACATGGAAAATAAAAACAGGAGGTTATCCCAAAAAGTCCAGTTAATTTTAAATAACAACCACATTATTTTTAAACGTTATATCACAAAGAAATGGGTTTTCTGGAGATAAGCTATTTTTCTTTTTTTGGGATTCTTAAAAACATTTTACCCAGAGTGGGGACCGATACTCTCGGTGGGGATTGACACTCTCGTTTTAGCTTTTATTGTCTATTTTTATATCTATTCTCCTTACATTTTAGATTCGGGGCGCTTAATACCCCCTGCCCCCTAAACGCCGTCCATGTAAGTAACCAAAATTACTTTTATATGATTTTTTATGACTAAAACCTATAGGTATACTTTAAACATTAAATTAACATACGCAGCAGAAACCAATCCTGCATATTGATGAGATTAGCAGGAAATTTTGAGGGTATACGCGACAGTATTTTTATTACACCGAATTCTTCTTAGTTGTTCTAGGTTATGGTACATAAATGTTAAAACCTGCACCTTTAGGTATTCTATTTGCTCAAACAAACGAACTAATAACTCTTCTCTCTAGAATATGCATTTCATTTGTAAAAACTGACAAAAACGAAGCCAACATATACATTTGTCAGTCTTACTCGCACAGCTTCGTTCTAACAGAGATAACAATAACAGTTATTGGTAATTGTTATTGTTCAGGCCTGAATATATCTACTATTTGTTTACAAATAAACCGAGATGTTGGTGATACTTTATATTAACGGTATGCATATTATAGAGAAGGTTGTTAGTCCGTTGGCTCAAACATTTCTAGTACTTTTAAATGCTTTAATATCAACGTAAGGCAAATTTTGGACCCCCTACCCCCCACCCCCTGTAACGCTATTTTCCTTTACCAATAACATGGGCGTAACGCTCCAAAATGACCCCCACCCCCCAACAGGGGAGCGTTACGTAATACTTGAACGGTTTAGTTTTTTTTAACTTTAAACTCTATCAGAAATCAAATTTTTTAGGTACCTAATATTAACATGTACTACCAAGTTTTATACAATCTTCATAATAACAGTAAGTATGTAGGTACTGTAGGTACTACTATATTCAACGAGAATTCATTCATTGTTTAGATTGTTGGGGAAATAAGTCGTTTACAAAATAAAAAAGTTATTGTGCAAAAAGGTACCTCCATAGGAAAAGGCACTTACTTGTTGTCTCTATAAAATCCATAGTTTAAAAGTTTCACACCGAAACGTACAAAAAAGGATAACACAAATTTGACGCTAAAGCGCTTTAATAACTCCCAAATTGCATTAAAATTAGAAATATAGGGCTATAGTTTTTGATATCATAGTACCTAAAAGCGAAATTTTAAATTGAAAACCCCCCGTTTTATTAAGTACTCCTCCCCACAGAAAACAAACTCCTCCCCAGTCATAATTAAAAAAGAACCTTACTGATAGAAAAATATGATCTCCAGTAAAACTCCTTTGAGTCACATTAAAGTCAAACCAGAATTTCAAAAGGGATTAAGATTATATTATTTCCTTGGCAGTCTTTCCCTCATGCGAGTGATTTGCTTACAACTTTCTGAAGCTTTAAAATCTTTCAATATATTTTTGTATTGGATTCAAAAATATGTCTGAACGTATTAACAGTAGAACCATACGACAAACCGTGCCCATTTCTGTTGGATATTCACCAATAATGAATGGTGTAAAATAAAGCTCTCGAAGAATGGGGCTCTGTGCATTTAAAATTCCGCTTAGTTCCGTAGAATAAGCCCCGCCGCATAATAATTTGACTTCCGACGGAAGTCCAGGTGATTCCACGTCCATTCACCAGAAGTCTGTGCCCCCTTGTTGCCCCCCATTCCTCGTACAAGTACAATCGTGAAAATATTTGCAAAATAAGAAATAAAAATATAATATTTTATTTTTCAATAGATGGTATACCACCTAATATATATGCAGACAACGGAACACACTTTACCCATACAATGTGTAATCTTTAAACGCAGCTAATAGCCAATACATCGCTGTCAATTGTTAGATCTAATCTACTTATTTTTCTACAGCAAACTACTTTTTCACGATATATTCAAACAATATTTATTTCATAAATAAATTCAAATATTAAAAATACCAAAATTTACTCAAAACATTTACTTATTTTTATTAAATTTCATACACCTTGCTTGTTTAAATATACTTATGGATAGGGGGACAAACGCTGTTGTCTTTTTTTACTTTGATATATCCCGCATGTGTATACAGTAGCGACAATATTGTTATATACAGGTTAGGTAATAAAAGCCAATTGTATTGTTTTGTATAATCAGCTTTATATTACTATAAAAATACTGTTTGTCATGATAATATTGTTTTCCCTGATAGTTTAGTGGTAATAACCAAAGCCATTTAATATTACATAAGGTTACCTCATGTATGAGTTTCCACGGGAGGAAGTGAGGTAAATTATGCCTTCTTAGTATGTATGTATATATCGTCGTTAGATATTCGAAAAGTCGTTAATATTTGTTGTAAAACCTATTTATTCATGGTTGTCAAGTATTATCATTTCCAAACATCATATTTTACCCTAAGAAACCTCAACGTCATCATTATCAAGAACCCACCTCTATGTACACAGAGGATAAGGACATCGGAAACCAAGGTCAGTGAAATCCCTATTTTTCCCTTCTACACATATTATTATCCGTAAATTAGCAGTTCTCGTTTCGTTTCGTTAATTCAAAGTCGCTATATGCTAGCTTAGAAGAGTTATCGAAGGTATACTTTTTTATCTAATTTAGACATATGTTTGGTTTGAATGTTGCGCGTTTTAATGAAAAAAAGTCCAAATTTCAATTTCTGCATCTGTATTAATCCATCAGGGAGTACTGTCGTAATATTCATACAGATTTACAGGTTTCTGTAAGGAGTGTTTTAAAATGCATGTAGTTTCCAATTAATTGATTTATGGCTTAGCATATGCAGAACTTAGTTTTATTTTCTATGAACTGTTTACATTTTACTAATCCCGTCTAACAAGCGAAAACGTGTAATTTTTGTTGCCATTTTTTTATTAAAAACAACTTAATATGACTAAAATAGTAATATTTCAGTAATATTTTATATATTATACAATAAATTCATGGGTCAGTCCTTGCTGGTTTAAAAT
Organism: Brachypterus glaber; assembly: GCA_958510825.1. Taxonomy (NCBI): domain Eukaryota; kingdom Metazoa; phylum Arthropoda; class Insecta; order Coleoptera; family Kateretidae; genus Brachypterus; species Brachypterus glaber. The sequence goes on along the minus strand of OY294051.1, from coordinate 36,769,510 downwards.
AAATAGAACCGATCTCCAATTTTAAATAACGTTAACTTAAAATAAACTTTATAAGACAAAATCGACTAAAATCGTACAAAAGAACTTGAGAAGCAAAATTACAAATAGGATAGGATAGGAGAATATTTATGTTTTTAATATAATTATTTAATATCAATAATTTTACCATTTTGTATGATTTTATAAAGGTTATAAATACAATTTGTTTTAATTGAAGTTACACTTCATTTGGCTCACAAAATATATATAGAGATATTAACAGCCTGTAAGTAATTAAAATTAATTTGTAACAAAAACATTAATTAAATTTAATACTTTGCTTCAATTATTTCTACAGTTAAATACTGGAAAATATTTGTGAACAGTCTGTAAGAGCCCATAAAAATTTACCAGCGAGGCGAGGAAAAAAATTAACGATTTTTTTCAAAAAAAAGTCTTCAAGATAGTAATGCTTCGCATTCTATTATAAACTATTCAGAATGGATAGTGTGTTGCATTTGAAAATAAAATATTGATGCCCACAATTTTTTTTTTCAATTTTTTTTCGAAAATAAAAAGTTATTAAAATAAAAATATCCATTTTTTTTTAATTAAGAAAAAAAATCACTTTTTTATTTCTCTTTTCGAAAAACAAAAAATTATTAAAAAATAATATATTTAGATAGTTTTTTCGACTTTTTAGTTTTGGTCGGGATTTTTTCTAAAAACAGCGAACTTTATTCTTCCTGAAAACTTTGAGCCCATCGGGTAATTCGTTTTTGAGTTATCGTGTACACAAAAAACGTGACAAAGGACGGACAGATAGTCGGACATTTTCAGAGTTTTTTTTTTCATGGAAGACATTCATTTCAGTATCATTTGTCTAGGACTTTTTTTTGGTAATTTTGGGAAATTCGAGACTACCTTATAATACTATTCTAGGCTATGAATAGTATAATAATTAGGAAAACTATTCAGAGATAATAATTTCTTAAAATCGATAGACCAAAACCAATTTAAATTAAAATTTCTATAAATTCATTGATTTTCAAACTAAAAATAATAAAATTAAATTGCCCTGTCTGGGTACCGTTTTTAATCTTTATAGAACACGGGGCCTCTCATTACAAACCATCTCTAATTTTATCATGATAAAATATATTTATCCAATACATACAGATAATAAGACAATTACCAGCTTTATTTTAAATAGATAAACTCAATAATAACCCCTGCGTGGCTTTTACTTTATTTAGTGGATAATTATTTATTTTACCCACTCAACTGTCACTTGTCAAATTATTTTCTTGTAAATGTCATTAAAATTTTTAATAAAAATATGAATTCCTAAGCTATTTATTGGATAAAACCTTGTATGACACTCATGGGTAAACCGATATTGACCTCTCGAAAATTAACCTGCTTGGCTGACGCCTCGCAGGTTAATTTTCTCATGGGCAATATCTTACTTTACCTACTAGTACCATAAATAACTATGAATTGTAGGTCTATCCTTTTCTTAAAAAAGTTTAGTAAATATATACCAGCACCTTGTGCAACAAGGCTTAAAAAAATTTGAAGAAGGAAGAAAAAGGTAAAAAAATTATGAGGAAGAAGAAGACAAAAAGATAGAACTGAGAAGGGAAAGAAAATGAAGTAGGGAAAAAAAGGTGATAGAATAAAAGGAAAAGGCCTTTAACAAATTTATTTAAACTCTGTAAGATTCAAATGATTAATTTTTAAAGATGATAAAGAATAAGTCGTAAAAGAAGACGAGGAAGAGGTTGAAGAAAAGTTAAAAGAAAAAGTGGAAATAAACGTAAGAGGAAAAAAAAGAAGATAATAAAAAAAGAAGAATGCCTATATAAAATTTATTAAACATAGATTCCAATGATTTTAAAGATGATAAAGAAGACGAAGAAGAAGAAGAAAAAAACGAAGAAAACGAAAAATAAGAAGAAGAAGAAGAAGAAGAAGAAGAAGAAGAAGAAGAAGAAGAAGAAGAAGAAGAAGAAGAAGAAGAAGAAGAAGAAGAAAAGGAAGAGGAAAAAAAATGAAGAAGGTACAGAGTAAAAAAAGATAAAGTAGAATTAGCTTTATATTACTTTACAAATACTGTTTGCCATGATAATATTGTTTTCCCTGATAGTTTAGCAGTTTGGCAGTAATAACCAAAGCCATTTAATAATATTACACAAGGTTACCCCATGTATGACTTTCTACGGGAGGAAGTTAGGTAATTTATGCCTTCTTAGTATGTATATCGTCGTTAAATATTCGAAAACTCGTTAATATTTGTTGTAAAACCTAATATTGATGGTTGTCAAGTATTATCATTTCCAAACACCATATTAAGTAAGAAAAATAAGATGAAGAAGAAGAAGAAGAAGAAGAAGAAGAAGAAGAAGAAGAAGAAGAAGAAGAAGAAGAAGAAGAAGAAGAAGAAGAAGAAGAAGAAGGAAAGGAATAGGAAAGAAAACGAAGAAGGTAAAGAGTAAAAAAAAGATAAAGTAGGATGGAAAAAAGTTCAGTTTGGTTAGATTACAGGACTTTTTTTTCTAAATAATCATGCCAGTAAATTTTGGACAGAAAGTACCCAATTATGGTTCCTTGGCCTGCCTAGACGAACCCGAATGCCACCTGTCTATATAGCACGCGTCTCCACCTGGCCATGGCTTACTTGATATAAAGTAAAACTTCTATTTAATCTTTTAATGATAACGTGATACTGCGAACATATGCTATCCGAAACTTTTGGGTATATTTGGAAGTGTGTCGATGATTAATTCTGTTTTTTTACTCTTCACAAGGCCCAAGCGCTAGAAGAGTGTAATGGAGCTCTCTACAACTAGAATTATGAAACAAAAGACGTCTACCCTATCTCTATCTAATTTGTGCTACACTTTCCAGGCAACCAAATAAATACTGTATTTCTTTTTCATACAACAAATACAGTATTTATTTGGTTGGCCGGAAAGTGTAGCACTGAGCGGCACGAACGAACATATCTAATGTGAATCTGTAGAATAAGATAATTCTACTAAAATTTAGATGGCGCCAGTAATTTCTTTAATAAAAATAATATAGTTACACTTTTCGCCCGGCCAAGTAAATATTATATTTGTTCAACAAAGAACAAATACAGAATTTGTTTGGTTGGGTGGAAGTGGGAGTGTATGTATGTCTTCTATCTTTTTTGGGTAGAACTTTTGTCCCTGTCTAATCTAAAGGGAGAAATCGCCATTCGGTAGTTTCCGAGGTAGTTTCGAATTTTCTTAAGCCGGCAAAAAAACCTCATAGACAAAAAAATTCTTCGATACAAATGTGTTTCATGGAAAAATAAGTTACTTTGAAAATGTCTGTCTGTCCATCCGGCCGTCCAATGTCACATTTTTTGTAGGCACGATAACTCAAGAACGAATTATTAGATCGACTAGAAATTTTCAGAAAAAAAAAACAAGTTGTATGAGAGGAAGATCTCTATTGTTTTTGAAAATAATACCCCTAAAACAAAAAGGTTATTAAACTTAAAAAAAAATTGAATGAAGGAGTCGGATTGACGTAATTTTTTTCAGGATTAATTACGTTTATTATAAGGATCAATCCTCCCTATTTAAAAAAAAACTTTTCAAAGAATCTAAATCTTCAGGAACAGTTACTTTAGGGAACGTTTAAGTATTACGTAACGCAAATTTTGATTATTTTGTAACGCTATTTTCCTATACCATTAACATGGGAGTAACACTCCAAAAAGGACCCCCCCTAGGAGCGTTACGTAATACTTGAACGTTCCCTTAACAAATATTTAAGAAACTTAAAGGAAGTCCATTAACAATAAAGTTTAAAATATAAAGTACGCGCACGAGATCGAAGCAATTATATTTTGCGAAGTATATCGAGATAAAACGCAATATACTATCCACTGTGACGAGTGTACTAGGAAATGCGAAGCATTACATATCTTCACAGCTTGTTTTTTTTATAGGGGAAAGGTAATTGAAAAAAAATATGCTGTTTATAAGTGGTACATCTGTGTAAAATGAACTGTTATAAATATTTTTCTTTGATAAATCATATCGTTATTATTATCCTATCCTATCCCAACAAAATTTACAGTGGGGTCAGGCACCGGGACTCAGGGAAAGCAAGTTAATACTTGGCGGTGCAATAACTGCTGGTCCACTAACCAAGAACCTTCTACATCTTGGCAGGGACCACCTTAGGAAGGTAATAGGGCTAATAACTGGTCACTGCCACCTGAGGAAACACATGCACACCATTCGTGTGTATAGTGATGAGCCAATATGCAGACTGTGTAATGAGGAGGCGGAAACAGCCTCTCATGTTCTCTTTGACTGCGTGGCTCTACACCGCTGGAGATACCGGCAACCGGGAAATGGTAACCCAGAAGCTATGCTCTCCAATGCAAATCTAGTAAACAGCCTAGTAAGCCTGATAAAGGAAACGAAGCTGTTTGACTAGCAAGAGACTCAAGAATAACACAATAGGCCCGCAGGTGGCCGCAGTGTTTGAGGTACGAATCCTCATCTTGTTTCTCTTCATCAATCAATCAATCAATTATCCTATCCTGGTCCATTGATTTATTTTCCTAAAATTTTTACACCCTTCACCCTTTATTATTTATGAGCCGAATTACATGTGTGTTTAACCTCGCACTATTCTACTTAATAAAGCATGCCTTCAGTCCAGGACTTGTGTGGGCTAGTAGTAAAGGGAACCACCGGCTTTAACTGACTTTCGAACCAGCCTTTAGGGACGTGTCTGTTTTTAACCTGTCGCATTTGCCAAATTTAAATTAATAATTAGATGAAAAAGGCAATAGGCGTGAGTGTGAATCGAACTCAAGTGTCAAGCGTTTTTTAAGGAAATGTAGTAAGACTGCCAAAAACTACATAACTCGTAAATTATTTCAATAGAAAATTTTGGGTTTTGCGAGCAATTTCCTTAAAAAAACGACCAGGCAATTAAATTACATGTCTTAACCCGCTCGACGAGGTCCCCCATAGTGATAATCCATAGATTTAATATACATTTAAAGGAGAGTTCGTATCGTATGGACACTCCTGTATACTCATCTGAATTGTAAGTCGCGACTGGCGTCCTAAACAGAACGAATGATCACGATTTCGTCCGAAAGTAAGCAAGTCCGCCACACTCTTAATCTGTCCGTCAATCTTTCAGTAGTATTAATTGTAATAATTAAAGCAAATTCACCATGTCAGAACGTGAATTTACAATATTTATTAAAATTAACCTCAATATTCCTCGGTTTAGTAAAATCTCAGCTTTTTTCCTGTCGGTACAATAATTTTGCATTAAAACTCATGCATGTGGTCCAAAAACTCAGAAATTTTACAATATTGGTTGAAAATTACCATAATTATAGCTTACATTCTACAAAAGATAGCAGTAAAATTACCAAAATAAAAATTCACATTTTTACAGATAACAGTGAATTTACAGTACTGATTTAAATTTACCACTTTCCTTGCTGGTAACATATGACCTACTTTATTTGCTGTGAAATTACCATATTTTCATTTACAGTGCATGAGAGGATAAAAATTTTACTTAAAAGTGTATACTAAACTGATAGATTAACGGTATTAACGGTAGATGATGTTATCGCTATATTTAGTTTTTCCACTAACCTTAAAATTTTCTAGTTACGGAAAAAAGAGAAGCAAACATGTTAAAATTTTATAAATAAGGGATTCTCAGCCAAAAATTCATCCATAAATAACTATGTTAGGGCAATTTGTCTATGAAAAAATCACCTTTACCCTCATCTGACAAACAGATCTCTCGATCTCGAAATGTTATAATGACAGTTTTATAGACGAACTTGCACAAAGTACTTGTCACAACGTCCAAGATTAGCATCTTCAAATCTCCACCTTTCCTCGAGGTTTTTAGAACCGTTAATTTACGGCTATAGCCATTTTTTTTCGGTGGTTTGGCGCCGTCTTTATTTTATTATAAATGAAGTTTTATTGATTCTATTTTTCTCACATTTATTTAAGAGGGGTTCTTAGAGCCTCTGTTAGAGGCATCAGTCAGTAGGTTCTGTTCCCACCATGGATAAATAGTATATTGTTTTACTAAGAGGAAAGGCACTTTTTCTCTGAGTGAAACATACTATTTTTTCTTCAAGCATCCTATAAATTTTTTTAAAATATTAATTTTTGAATTTAATTTATTCAGTAATAAAGTATGTTTTTTTTTATTAAAATAGGCCAATAAAATCCTTTCGAAATAAACTTAAACCTTCCTTAGCTCATTTTAAATTTTTTTCGTAGGCTAAATCGTAGACTTTTCGCGATTTCGATGGGAACTTGTCTAATGTAGCACTTGCAATTTCGGAGAGATTTGTAGGTGTATAAACCATATATTCTTCTTCAATCATTTTTAATCAATTTCACACAAGGTTTTTGCACAGAATCTCGAGTCAACCACCTGCTTACATAATAAACAAACAAGTTTGAAGTATGGCTGCCATCAAAGTCAAAGAGTGCTGCCGCCAGTGGTGGTTTTGCTAACTAACTTTTTTTTACGGCGTACAACAATGAACTCATTTTTTTACTGTAAAAAAATAGATCACTTCTAACTAGTGTGTTAGTTATATATATTTTAGTACGTTTGAAGAAAAAAAAAACTTTTTAAATTTTAGGTAAAAACTGGGGTAAACCGACCTTACTGTATTACATATGTTATACAATGTATTACTAAGGGCCACTTGCACCAACTTTTGATCTGGGATTATCTCGACTAAACCGAGTTTAAGTTAAAAATGCTGCCTTCCGATTGGTTGACCGTCCATTTAATCCAAGATTAAAGTTAAACCATCGTTGGTGCAAGTGGCCCTAAAATATACATGTATATGTATGCCATATTTTAGTTTCCCAAATGGCGATTTCTCCCGTTAGATTAGACAGGGACAAAAGTTCTACCCAAAAAAGATAGAAGACATACATACACTCCCACTTCCACCCAACCAAACAAATTCTGTATTTGTTCTTTGTTGAACAAATACAATATTTACTTGGCCGGGCGAAAAGTGTTACTATAATAATTTTATTAAAGAAATTACTGGCGCCATCTAAATTTTAGTAGAATTATCTTATTCTACAGATTCACATTAGCTGTGTTCGTTCGTACCGCTCACTGCTACACTTTCCGGCCAACCAAATAAATACTGTATTTGTTGTATAAAAAACAAATACAGTATTTATTTGGTTGGCTGGAAAGTGTAGCACAAATGAGATAGAGATAGGGTAGACGTCTTTTGTTTCATAATTCTAGTTGTAGAGACCTCCATTGAAGATCTTGGTTAAATTAACCGCTGAAATATTCTCGTTCTAAGTGCAATATTCTTTTGGTTTGGTCCAACGAACTAATACCTCTTCTTTCTAGAATACGCATACCGTTAATATAAAGTATCGCCAACATCTCGGGTTGTTTGTAAACAAATAGTAGGTATATTCAGGCCTGAACAATAACAGTTACCAGTAAATGTTATTGTTGTCTCTGTTAGAACGAAGTTGTGCGAGTAAGACTGACAAATGTATATGTTGGCTACGTTTTTGTCAGTTGTTACAAATGAAATGCCTATTCTAGAGAGAAGAGTAATTAGTTCGTTGGTTTGGCCGCTATATTTTTCAGTGCATTTTAACACGCAAAAGTAACGGATATGGAGTAATAATCAGGTCATTAAAAGTAATCGGCCATAAGTATAATTCCTGTTAATTTATTTATGAGTTTAGCACAAATTAAGTATTTAAATCAGGTGTACATAATGGTTTACTAATGTACCCAAATATAATGAATTGGGGTAAATTAGTACATTTGTACCTAGTATATTTTGTTCCTTACTACAAAAATCTTGGTTAACATGTAACAATGAAGTAGTAGAAATACTTGTATTTTCGAACTAAATAACTTAGCCTGTTTTGATAGGGGCCTCCCCCCACCTATCTTGAAAATTCGAAAAAGTTGCATATTTCATAGGTTATAAATATAAAAGTTGTAGTTTTAGCAGACGTGAGAACGTTTTTTTTTAGTCATCAACTTTTTTGTCGAGGGGATAAAAGTTACAATTTTAGATTAAAAAAAGTTGTAAGTTTCGACCTTTTCCCCCCCCCCCCTACTTTTCATATACGTAATTTTAATTAAATATTTTGAGTGTTTTTTATAAAAAAAAACGAAAAAAGTTTATTAAAAAAAAAAATTAATCGATACATTTTTAACCCCTTCCGCTCCATTGTATCCATGGATATTTGTATGTATAGAAAAATATACAACAATATCCACAGTTGGATATTTGTTATCGGGATTTTCCATATACATTTTAATCTGGTGTGGGGACCTGTACCTTGAAAACCCGGCTGGAGCGGAAGGGGTTAAAATTGATTTTAAAGAGCTGGTTAAAAAAAGCAATTATGAGGCCGTAAAAAAAATTATTTAGTAAAATGGACGTATGTACTTTTGTATTCAAGAATTTATTTGTCTTCATTCTTATCTGAATTTATATTTATAAATTTAATTCTGTTCGTCTCTAAAATAAATTCGAAACGAACAAAAACGGGCGTTATGAGAATCACATATTTGTATTCATAACATGGGACTGCTGGGTGCAGCACATTTGTCACTTGTTATCGTCAGATCGGCGCCCCGGCTCCAGACTCAGAGGAATATTTGGTGCGTTCAATGTGAGTGGCGAAACTAATAAAAAATCACTAATTTTTTGAAAGAATGTCATCGAACGGGGAAGTATCAGATTTCCTGCAAGATCCTGGATTTTGAGAACTCCACTAAGAATTTGTTAACACAGGGACCAATAACTGTTGTAAAATTAGGCTGTTGGGAAATTTTGCTACAAATTAGCAAAATTTAAAATATTTTAATAAATTTACCTGTCTTATTATGACAGTGCCATCCATGCACTGGAAAACTCTGAAAATAATTTAACTCAAAATAAACTTTTTTGGACTATAGTCCAAAAAAGGTATACCGGGGTTCTTCCACTGTACCCCTTCAATTGTATTCATTTGTTTAACTAATGTTGCTTGGGGTTCCATATACAAATGGCAGCTAAAGAACGTTTAGCCTTCAAAACAGCAGCTGAGAGCTTTTCCTGACTTATGCTTAGTTTTGCTGTAAGCATTGAACGCACCTATTTTCATTTCGATTCGGACCGTCTTCAGTGCGTACACCACGTTCGATAGATGGTACCTCTTTGACAGCGGCTTTTTTTCGGCCGCTTGTTCCATACCTTGTGAAAAGGTATCATTCTTTTAACATATATTTTTAGTATACTCCGTTATCCGTTCAAAAAATTAACAAAGTAGTGATAGAATAACTAAATAATACCTAAATACGATCGTATTATGCATGTCACCCATTTTACCATGGTAATATCCCAAGTAACACAGTAGCTATAAGTATCTCTTACCGCTCTTTCGCAGCAAAATTGCAGCCAATTTTTTTTTGGCCAAATTGGCTGCAATTTTGCTGAGTAAGAGCGGTAAGAGATATTTTATAGCTACTATATTCCTATGCAAATTACGATGGCATTGTCATGTCAGTGTGAATTTGAATCTGGTATTATTTAGGATCATCTGAGATTACGTTTTTCTTTGGTTCTTAGTCTTTTTGCTCTGGTTTGGTGTGTTTCGCAAAACGAAAAAAATGTAAAAAAGCAAAAAAAAACAGGAACCAAAAGCAAAAACAGACGAGCAAAGAACAAAGTAAGGCAGGTACGGTCCGTACGGTACGGAGCAAAGTGGGTCCATTTTATTCTATTTAATTGTATACGTATAACGCCAGCACGTAGCTTTCAAAACATGCGAAAAACATATTATTTTGTTTCCTACGTTAAACGTATTCACTTTAGTAGTTCAGGGTACTGTAACAATCGCTCCAAATTCTTTTTATTCATTTTTATTCGGTTTACTTTTTTGTTAGTTAATATTTGAATAGGTGAAATATTTAAATCAATTTTTTACCCTCTTCCTGTATAAATAGAAACTTAAAAATAGGCACAATGACAGATTATCGATGACAATACAATAATCAGTTAATTATATCACTAATTTGTTAATTATAATAATTATATTAATTTTAAATATTTCATATTTGCAATTTTGGCGAAGGCGCCAACATGCTTCATAAAGTAATTTTTCGAAAATAGTTACGTTTTTTCAGGTTTGAAAATAACTTCTTTTCATCATTAAGTGCCTTATTGCCTTCATTATGAAACCCAACTAAAAAAAATAATTTAACTATTACTTTTCGATCCACAATTGTCATTTAAAAAATAAATAAATATATCTGCATTCCAAGTAAACTCTTACTTCCACATTAAATTTTCTCATAAAATTAATTAAACATAATCTAACAGGCATAACATTCAGTTACTTTGATTGAATTTTACACGCTATTAACTCTGTATAAATAGCATTTAAAGAATATACGTGTACTCGAGGCAGACGGGACCTTGATTAAAAGATATCAGTGATTTTTTCTCCACAAGAAGACATTAAGACTGAGAAGTCAAAAGAAATAAATGTTTTTGGTCTGATCTGGCACCTCTGATGTTTGTTCTGATTGTGGTTCTGTGGTATATTTTAAGCATTCTTAAAAAATTAAAAACATCGTTGGCTTTTTCTGTAACGTCGCTACGCATCGTCTTAAGCTTTACACATTTATTGTGAAGCAGGGATTTATTCAAGACCTAACAAAAATAGGTTTCCTTATAGATTTTGAGCGGCTGAATTCATACCTATTCTTAAAATTAAATAAAATTTATTTGAGTCCCTAAATTATACCCCAGATCCATAATCAGAAAAAACATCAGAGGTGCCAAACCTTTTAGGTATTTTTTTTCTAACTAGCCGTTGATAAACTCCGCGCAGAATCTATATGAGTTTATTTGTTTCTTGTTGTATGGTTGGCAGAAGAAATGGCATTCCCTATGTATGGTTGCTATCTTGTTTCAAATTCATTGTCAATAAAAATATTATTTTGACATTTAAAAAAAAATCCTTATAACTTTGAAAAGCAGGATGAAATTACAAGAAAAGTGTTTAAAAAGGAAACGAATATATCTACAAATCTTTTGGTAATACGAAGCAATGCTCAATAAAGGTTTCATAGAAAACGAAGTTATAAAACCGTCCATAATTTTTTTTAAAAAATATAACTTTAGAATTATTTTGGGTATCACCAGCTCAGGTAATGTAAAATATTATTTTAATAGTACATTATGATAATAGTAATTTATGAAACTAGTGGGTAAAGTAAGATATTGCTATTGCCGACGTCTCGCAGGTTAATTTTCGAGAGGGCAATATCGGTTTACCCACGAGTGCCATACAAGGTTTTATCCAATAAATAATTTAGGAATTCATATTTTTATTAAAAATTTTAATGACATTTACAAGAAATTAATTTGACAAGTGACAGTTGAGTGGGTAAAATAAATAATTATCCACTCAATAAAGTAAAAGCCACGCGGGGGTTATTATTGAGTTTATCTATTTAAAATAAATCTGGTAATTGTCTCATTATCTGTATGTATGGGATAAAAAACTTTTATTTTTTAACAAACTTTCACCTTTAAATAACTTTTTTTCCAATTATTTGTAAGATGTAAAACAACAGTCAATGTCAAAAATTATCAAATGCACAATGTATAATAAAAATATCACTAAAAGCCATTTTTAAACCACTTATCCAATGTTTTACTCAGATAGTTCTGAAATACCTATGTGGGAGTAAGATCCTTTTTATTTCCATACAAACAGACAATGCCTTTTTCTGCACTTAGTATACAATTAAAGAATACACATTCTTTAGCTATTATATTATATTAATAAAAAAGAAAATAGGAAAAAAAAACTTTATACAAATATTCCACCGTTTAATCCATAAGGTAAAATTTTACGCTTTCAAACATATAAGAATGAGAATCTGTTCTCAAAAGGTAGTAAAAATTTTTCAAGTGTAAAGTCATTTCTTTTAAATAAATTCTTTTTGAACAAAAAAAACGTAGTGATACAGTCTGACATTTGTCAAAGGACTTTTAGATATTCTACAACAAATACTGCTGCTAACCAAATAATACTTTTTCCATATAATTAGTTTATATATAACAATAAAAAAAAAATATTTTTTAAATGAACCCCTTACCAAACCCTGATTTTTACCAAAAACAATCTAAGCCGAGAATTTTAGATCAGGAACATATGTTCCACATTTGAAGTGCTTATCCCAAAGCGTTTTTGAGTTATCATATCATGTCCAAAAGGACAGACAAACACACACTGAGAAAGAAAATAATTAATTCTAATAATGCGAAAAGAATTGAATTTAATCAGATAATGATACTATTTTCAATAAATATTACCCATGTTAAAAATCTATTTTACATCGGCACTTAGTGCTACTAAGAGTGCCGATGTATTGAAATCTTCGCCGAAAAGTCAAAATCTTTGACCACATTTTTTTTCACATTTCTCGACGTTTTAGACCATTCTGAGTCGAAATCACTAAAAAAATTTTTTGCGTCCGTCTGTCTGTCTGTCTGGGTGTAAACTCTCTAACTCAATTTCAACATGAGATATCGACTTGCAGTTTTTTGCATATTGTTTCTTATCGTATTCCGAAGATCTGATTAGATTTTGGGGGTAAACGATTGGGGGTAAGGGGGTAAAAATAGGGTAAAAATCCTATTTTTAGCGTTTTTTGTTTATAATTAAGGCAATTATTATTGTATTTGGTTAATTTAGCACTTAAATAAAAGATAATTTTAAATTGGTCAAAAAATGTTATAAACAACGTTTTCCTAAAACGCATTGTTTTCGAGATATTGGCGTTTAAAGCAGTAAAAGGCTTTTTTAGCATATCTCACATATTTATAATCCGATTTCAAAAAATTATTATTTAAATAAAAGCTCTTTTTAGGCCCTATAAAAAATGTTATATACAGTTTTTTGCTAGAATATGTTTTAAAGATACAGAATTTAAAATCAAACAAAACACCTAGTTTGAAATTTGCAAACTAGATGGCGCTAGTGTACAATAGTGCCGATGTTTTGACAGGGTGCTTGCAACGTTTCATCTAGTTCTTTCTATGGGTATGATCTTTGAAAGGCATCTGGCTCCACTGTATAAGAAGCCTAAAAGTAGATATTATCGTTTTTAATTTTTATACATCACCTGGCTTTAAAGTATGTGTACGCCTATTATTATAGGCGGCCTGTAGATGTATACAAGCATGTTTAATAATAAAAATATTATAAGTATATATTAAGATATCAATTAACAAATATAAAGTATCATCTTTCATTATGAAAAAGGTCTTTTAAGAACAGGTTAATTGAGGGATTTTTTGACTATAGAAATTTTAATATAGTAGAATATAACAAAGAATGTTGAATCAAATTCTGTGAATTAAGTGCCTGAAATCAATAAGATCGATTGAAAATTTCAATAACTGTGATACAATCTATATACATAGGAAAACCATAACACTAGAAGTGGTTAAGACAAATCATTCGCTTATTAGTTAACTAATAAACGAATGATTTTTCTTATAACTCAAAACCACTTTTAATGATATAACTATAGTTAGATCTAACTATAGTTAGATGATATCTATGAGATAAATTGTGACAACGTATATATTTAATATTATTGGACAAACATCAAGACTACACAGGACCACAAAAAAGATTTCTAAATGAAATAACCTATGTTATAGATTTTAAGTCACTGAATTCGAACCCGCAAGCAGAATTTATATATTACATTCGGTAATTAAGATGATATGCAGGGCTAAAAAAGCCAAAAATGGCAATTTTCGGCCTATTTTTATGCCCAATTATATCAAAAATCTGACATGAGAAAATATCTTCAGCCAAAAATTGTAGTTAAGTAAGCCAGTTTCCATATTTGAAGGTTTTAACTCAGTTTTGGGATTTAAGACAAAATTTCCGCTTTTTGTAAAGTTTAGTAATAAATGTGTCAAAATAAATATTGGACAGACATAGAGACAGACTATTAGAAGTCAGATTTAAAGAGAACTGAAATCATTAAGGCTTCGCAGAGAATCTGTCACATTTTCACTGAATTGAATGTATTCAAGGTTTTGAATGCTGGAAAGGTAATTTATTATTAAGTACTGTATATTACGTGGCTCCTAGGCAATTTTTAATTTCTTAATTTCATTAAATTGCTTTGTCTTTCGCTAATGTATTGTGTCTCGATAAATTACCGGTTTGGTCTTGAATCCGCCATAAATGGCGAGGTGCTGTATATATTGAAAAATAAATCACGCCCAAAGGCGTCCGACCTAACGACAAAATCTAGGGTTGGATGTAATATGCAATTACTTGCAGCCTTAAATGCAAATAAAACGTTTAAATAATGATTGAAAATACGTTCAGTAAATTAATTTTACTTGTATACACTGAAAAGACAGACACATTTTAGAGTTTAAAGTCCAAACGAAATGAATATGGCATTTAATAAAACAAATAATGATTTTGATGAATGGCGAATTTAAAGTAATATACTGAAAAACAAAATACTACAGCGATTCTCCTACAGTAGAAAATTCCCGATATAACTGTAATATGATTGGACAGAAATAAACACGTGTTTAGAAATATTGATAAAAACGTTCAAAAATAATCAGGTAAAAATTATATTCTCAGAAAAAGCGTGTATAATACGTTTTATTTTAAATATTCTGCGACAAATTTTTAACAGTTATTTAATGGTAATTTCACAACAAATACGACAGATTTTCGTAAAAGATACCTACTCCTTTAGAATAAAACTAATATTTTAAAATTCAGTAGGAATAAATACTTTTTTTTACATCCTTTTCAAACCTATTACTATATTTCTTTTCTTAGATAAATATCTTATTAAGATCTTTTTTTAAGATATAGATATAATAATTATTATTTTTTATTTTCGTGATGTACTGATTTTTAATAGTTTTAATTTTTTTAAGTACTGCAGCTACGTGTTTTGACCTTAGCAAAGAATAATACCATATGATATGAAGAAAAAAATATGAAAAAAGATATCAGAGTGTGCGGAGCTTCGAAAAAAAAAAACACGATCGCATGTGCGATCAAAAAGCCGTAATAGCACGTTCCAAAACTATGGTATAAGGAAAATTAAACTCTTTCGAGACCGTTTGAATCGCTCAACATAAAAAGGGCATCATCGATATTTAAAAAAAAACTGATGGCATTTTTTTTATGAAACATATAATCGTAGCAAGCCATTTGGATTTTACACCAAAAAGTCCAAAAAGTCCAAACCCCCGACAATCTTTTTAAAATAAGGGCAAAATATACTTAGTATCTGACCCTATGTGGACAATGATGATGACGACATCAAAAAGATGTTGACGATGATCTTATCCATGTCAAATTACACAGGTCAACATCTAGAAAAAGTCCAAACGAAAATTATGATTATGATGATCAAAAGTATTTTTGACACGTATTGTGGTTACTAGAAACAAAACTTAGATTTTAAGTATCTGGCAAGTGCAACAATTTGTTTTGCTAACCTTTCAGATTTTTGGTTGCAGCATTAAAAAAAATGTTGTTCTGCATTTAACTACTGATATGGTACCCCAGCATACGTTAAATTATGGATTTAAATATTTTTGATTTTCGCAATTTGGTAATCAGATGTTTTCTTACAATTTTTTTATTGTAAGGTTGGTCACACGTAATGGTGCCCTTTTAACACGGAGCGATTCATTTATAATTAGTAGTAGTAAGCCAAGAATCCTCTTATAACCATACAAGCATTTTTAAACAAAAAGTAAAACTAGATTATAATTAAATGTAAAATGTTTCGAATATTTTTAAGAGCAGGTTCAATTTTCTACCGTACATTCGTGGACAAAAAAGTTGAACCGTTTACTGACAATCAGGCATATTCACATGTACCATTGAGATTGAAATTTGTGGCAATATTGACGAAAATTGCAAGGTCATTTACGTCAACTGTATTAAAACTGCATGGTATTGTAATTTTTATCAATAATGAATAGATTTCAATGGTACATATGAATAGGCCTGAATAGCTAATAAAGGTCCGATCTGTTAATGTGGTTTGACATACTATCGCATAACAGTATCCAATTATTGAATATATTTTTATCGTCAACCAAAAGTTTGCAAGTCAAACCATTCAAGAGTTATTAAGCTTTAAACATCAAGGTCGCGTTGAGCGCCAATTAGTATATAGATAAATAAAATTATTGTTTTCGCATAAAATATAAATATTTAACTTTCATTTTGAAAACGATGATCTTTAAATAAGTTTGCTCTTAATAAAGTCCAAACCATTCAAGAGTTATAAAGCTTTAAACGTCAAGGTCGCGTTGGGCGCCAATTAGTATATAGATAAATAAAATTATTGTTTTCGCATAAAATATAATTATTTAAAATTCATTTTGAAACGAATGATCTTTAAATAGGCTTGGTTTTAATATACCGCATGAAATCTTGCAGTAAAATAATAATATTTAGTGTTTTTTTGGAAACAGAACAGTTAAAACAAATGTACCATTTAGTTAGGCTCACAGAATACCTAACATTTGTGGATACAAGTTGTTACAACTTGTATCATACAACATCCAGCTCGCTAACTAGCTTAGCCCTAGATGTACCTTAACAGAGAATTAGAAAATTAAGGGTAACCCTGTTGAAAATGACGGGTCTGGGCGGGTATAAATGGTGCACAAACCCGTCATTTTCAATAGGGAATGTTATAAACCGACTGTATAAAGTTCTGTTTCTTTAGGATTTATGAATAATGTTATTTAAAGCGGGCTGTATCAAAATTTTTATCCCTTAGTGTATAAACTTTTGGTTATTATACAGGGGTAATTATAGAGTAAATTTTGTGCTGTATAAGTGCTTCTTCGGTGCACGATTAACTTTACAGCGAAAACAATTTTGTTACCGGGCTATTACCTGTAGCACGCGTAAAGCCTCAGGCCATGTGTGTTATCTCGCATAAAAAGGTGCCCCTAGATGGATAGAAATTAGCTGCCAGAGGGGGTTTATCGAGGGGTTTATTTAATCATATTTCAAAAAAGAAAAATGAAAACTATTTGTTTCTGATAATACTATCAAAATTTTCAAGGATCTGCTTGTAAAAGAGGTAACATTCCTGGATAAAGGAACTATATTTAATCAAATTTTCCCAAAATATCTGGCGCATTTATTTATCTATTGTAATAATAATAATAACAATAATAATAACAATAATAATAAAGTTTATTTCTGCATTGAGATACACAAAAACGATGTATTGTATTGTGTGTGTGTAAATATTCCATAGAGAAGAAAAGAGAACCATTAGTCCAGCCTGCGCAAGATTATTTTGTGACAGAAGGGGGCAGCGAAATGACGTAACGCAATATATCTGACTTTGCGCAGTACGCATCTGTATCAGCTGTGAAATTCTGTCGGTCGCAAAACAAATCATAACCCCAGTATTCATTTGTCTTATCTCCAAAAATCCCCCAGTAAAAATCTAAAAATGTCCAAAAATAGAGATATGGCAAACCAATACTGGGATGACGAATTATTAGTAGTTTGTTTATACTGTCAGTACTGTCAGATCGTCGTTTGTTACTATTCATTTTTTGACTTCTACTGAGTTTTAATTGTTTTTTGCTGCATTTGTTTATAACTTTAAACCTAACCTGTATTGTTGCTTTATGAAGAGCAAAGGGTCAATCCCTGGTGTACTCAAAGTAGGTGTACAAAATCCCGAAACTCAAACACACCTCGAAAAATTATCATAAAATCATTTTAAAAAACTATTTCGATGTTTCTTCGTAGATATTTATTGTTTTTTGTTGAATTTTTTACAATTTTTTTTGACACAAAAAACTAAGGTTAAAAATACTCGTCAAAAACAACAATAGTGGTGCGCATGTGCAAGTTTATCTCAGATGCGCTAGGCACATTTATCACAGTATTCCGCAACGGCCTTGGAGGTCTTTCCTTGTCTATGAAATATTCTTGCTGCCAGTTTTGCGAAAAAGGCTGATTCATTTTTTGCAAAGTTTACAGGTGGACAATCTGTGGTTCAAAATTAGAATCCCAATCAACAGGTGCATTAACAGATTTGTTATGGATAATCCATAATGGATTGTTAAAAAATGTCCTTAAAATACCTTCAAATACAATTGATTTCACATGAAGTACAACTAATGGACCAAACAAACAGATCTCTAATATAAAAAGTATTACTATTGACAAAAACGTTTGCTGGGCAGTTCTTAAACAGGTCTATACTAAGTTTAAGATAGAACCAATAAAAAAGGTTCAAGATTATATTCTAAAAATATTTAATAGCTTATTCGATAAAAATAATCGGCAGTATATCATACATCTATAGTTTTATTTTCTTTTGAGAAAATTACAATAATTGGACCAACAATTTAGGCGAGTGGCGCCTGTCGGTATTATTTCAATAAAAATTAGGCCCACCGTTAAAAAAACAACGGATAAAATTATTTTAAACGGTGCTTTTTGTAAAGTAATAGCGAAATTACCTAAAAAACGGTAAAATTGCATACCTTTCTACTGTATGTTTATAAATAGGTGGCAATTATAATTATTTTTATTATTTTAAGTATTTTTACAATTAAATGCATGAGATATACATATTTCCCCTTTTTTAAGTTAAATTATCTTGAAAACGTGATCCAGAAAATACACTGTAAAAAATTAGTACAGTAGTTTGCAGAAAACTGGCATTTTGCAAATACTAACAATCTAGCTCATAAGGTTTATTTTAGAATATAAATGTCAATTTCTGTTCATAGCTGAAAAAACACACTTTCAAAATGGCCGCATTATAAAAAATCTTATCTTTTCCTATGATTTTTCGATTTTATAAAATTTTAAATAGGCAAATCTACAATCCGTTTCAATTATTTTTGAACTAAATAAACATAAATCCGATTATCTATATACCAAATCTATTTAGTTTTTATACAATTATACATACAAAAACAAGATTTTAACCACCCCAAAAAATATTGAATACAATGGGACAAAACTACCATGAAAAATAAGATGTAGATAAAGATACAGGGTGTCTTTTAAAGCTCAATAAGACAGAGTGAAAAAAATCAGTTTAGGTTTTAAGGTTATGTAACTATGTCAAAATTAGTGAAATTAATAATATGTGTATTGGCCGCCCAAAAAAAGATATTACAGTACGGAAACTGACCACTTATTTTCCTAATTTTCGGCCTCTGAATCCATATCCAAAGGAACAACAAGAGAGTCAAGGCAATGAGTAGGTACTGACTTGCAAAAGGTCAAGGAGAGTTCTAATTTAGTAGATTTGTAGTTTGGTGTCCTCATTAATATTCTGGGTTTTCGACCTTGACCGACCGCCGCTCGAGCCGCCATATTGGAATGTTACCGAAAACCAGTTTTTCGAGAATATCTTCTCTCGCCACCTAGGTTAAAAATAATTATTAGAAAAATTAAAGAGCATGGAATTTCCTGCAAATTTTGAAGGAAACATTTTTCAATCAGATGGGTAGTTCATGAGTTACAGCTGAGTTATGACGTCAAGCTCAGAAAATTTATATTTTTCCAATATGGCGGCGCGAGTGGCGGTCGCTCAAGGTCGAAAACTATTGAGGACACCAAACTGTACAAATCTACCAAATTAGACATCTCCTGTACCTTTTGCAGCGAAAGCCCCCTTTTATGACTTTAGTGCCTGGCCTAAGAAATAAATTATTTTTTTAAAGAGCTATTAGAATATTTTTTAATGATTTTGGGTTGCTGAATCCGAAAATAAAGTTTATTTCCAGATTTAGCAATCCAAAATCAATATCTTGCTTTTAATGTTCTATTTGGCCTGATATTTTTTTCATCAATTAAACACCCTGTATTAAACAACACTTGTCCTGTCTTTAAATGGTAACCTCAAGGATCTGTGATTGGACCCTTATTACGAACAAAAACCTTATAAATGTCAAAAATAAGGCAAATCTTGAAAAAACCTCGTCAATTTCTTATTTTCTTTGTCGGGCGAAAAGTTTCGAAATTTGTCAAAATGTCCTTATGAGATAAGAAGCCAATTGTTAACACATGGTTAAACAACAACAGAGGGATTAACCAAAACCGCATAGATTAGACAATAATGTGCCAAGCGACATGTAAAATTATAATAGATTTAAGTATCATTGTTGGTTTTTGAGGAAAAAGAACCTAAAAATTAACCAAAATTACCCTTGGAATGTAATTCTTGGGTATGTAAAATAGAACTTCTCAATTGAAAAGTATTTAAATCGGATGAATAAACTTGAACCATCTGTTAAGAATTTAAATTTTAAATATTTATACTATTATTTGATTTTTCTACAAATGTGTTTTACAATACATAGGAAGTACATTTTTGCGTATCAGTATTTCTGTAGTGGACAGGACAATACGTTTAATATACTTTCTTTTAACAAAACAAACATAAATAATATATATTTTTAAAGATGCTATAGTTATTAAAATCATAAATATAAAATGAGGAAAGTAGGATCAAAAGCTAAATTTTGGAAAACGCAAAAAACTGTAGTATTTCTGTAGTGGAAAGGACAATACGTTTAATATACTTTCTTTTAACAAAACAAACATAAATAATATATATTTTTAAAGATGCTATAGTTATTAAAATCATAAATATAAAATGAGGAAAGTAGGATCAAAAGCTAAATTTTGGAAAACGCAAAAAACTGTAGTATTTCTGTAGTGGAAAGGACAATACGTTTAATATACTTTCTTTTAACAAAACAAACATAAATAATATATATTTTTAAAGATGCTATAGTTATTAAAATCATAAATATAAAATGAGGAAAGTAGGATTAAAAGCTAATTTTTGGAAAACGCAAAAAACTGTAGTATTTCTGCAGTGGACAGGACAATACGTTTAATATACTTTCTTTTAACAAAACAAACATAAATAATATATATTTTTAAAGATGCTATAGTTATTAAAATCATAAATATAAAATGAGGAAAGTAGGATCAAAAGCTAACTTTTAATAAACGCAAAAAACTGTAGTATTTCTGTAGTGGACAGGACAATACGTTTAATATACTTTCTTTTAACAAAACAAACATAAATAATATATATTTTTAAATATGCTATAGTTATTAAAATCATAAATATAAAATGAGGAAAGTAGGATCAAAAGCTAACTTTTAATAAACGCAAAAAACTGTAGTATTTCTGTAGTGGACAGGACAATACGTTTAATATACTTTCTTTTAACAAAACAAACATAAATAATATATATTTTTAAATATGCTATAGTTATTAAAATCATAAATATAAAATGAGGAAAGTAGGATCAAAAGCTAACTTTTAATAAACGCAAAAAACTGTAGTATTTCTGTAGTGGACAGGACAATACGTTTAATATACTTTCTTTTAACAAAACAAACATAAATAATATATATTTTTAAATATGCTATAGTTATTAAAATCATAAATATAAAATGAGGAAAGTAGGATCAAAAGCTAACTTTTAATAAACGCAAAAAACTGTAGTATTTCTGTAGTGGACAGGACAATACGTTTAATATACTTTCTTTTAACAAAACAAACATAAATAATATATATTTTTAAAGATGCTATAGTTATTAAAATCATAAATATAAAATGAGGAAAGTAGGATCAAAAGCTAAATTTTGGAAAACGCAAAAAACTGTAGTATTTCTGCAGTGGACAGGACAATACGTTTAATATACTTTCTTTTAACAAAACAAACATAAATAATATATATTTTTAAAGATGCTATAGTTATTAAAATCATAAATATAAAATGAGGAAAGTAGGATTAAAAGCTAATTTTTGGAAAACGCAAAAAACTGTAGTATTTCTGCAGTGGACAGGACAATACGTTTAATATACTTTCTTTTAACAAAACAAACATAAATAATATATATTTTTAAAGATGCTATAGTTATTAAAATCATAAATATAAAATGAGGAAAGTAGGATCAAAAGCTAAATTTTGGAAAACGCAAAAAACTGTAGTATTTCTGTAGTGGAGAGGACAATACGTTTAATATACTTTCTTTTAACAAAACAAACATAAATAATATATATTTTTAAAGATGCTATAGTTATTAAAATCATAAATATAAAATGAGGAAAGTAGGATTAAAAGCTAATTTTTGGAAAACGCAAAAAACTGTAGTATTTCTGCAGTGGACAGGACAATACGTTTAATATACTTTCTTTTAACAAAACAAACATAAATAATATATATTTTTAAAGATGCTATAGTTATTAAAATCATAAATATAAAATGAGGAAAGTAGGATCAAAAGCTAACTTTTAATAAACGCAAAAAACTGTAGTATTTCTGTAGTGGAGAGGACAATACGTTTAATATACTTTCTTTTAACAAAACAAACATAAATAATATATATTTTTAAAGATGCTATAGTTATTAAAATCATAAATATAAAATGAGGAAAGTAGGATTAAAAGCTAATTTTTGGAAAACGCAAAAAACTGTAGTATTTCTGCAGTGGACAGGACAATACGTTTAATATACTTTCTTTTAACAAAACAAACATAAATAATATATATTTTTAAAGATGCTATAGTTATTAAAATCATAAATATAAAATGAGGAAAGTAGGATCAAAAGCTAAATTTTGGAAAACGCAAAAAACTGTAGTATTTCTGTAGTGGAGAGGACAATACGTTTAATATACTTTCTTTTAACAAAACAAACATAAATAATATATATTTTTAAAGATGCTATAGTTATTAAAATCATAAATATAAAATGAGGAAAGTAGGATTAAAAGCTAATTTTTGGAAAACGCAAAAAACTGTAGTATTTCTGCAGTGGACAGGACAATACGTTTAATATACTTTCTTTTAACAAAACAAACATAAATAATATATATTTTTAAAGATGCTATAGTTATTAAAATCATAAATATAAAATGAGGAAAGTAGGATCAAAAGCTAACTTTTAATAAACGCAAAAAACTGTAGTATTTCTGTAGTGGATAGGACAAAACGTTTAATATACTTTCTTTTAACAAAACAAACATAAATAATATATATTTTTAAAGATGCTATGGTTATTAAAATCATAAATATAAAATGAGGAAAGTAGGATCAAAAGCTAACTTTTAATAAACGCAAAAAACTGTAGTATTTCTGTAGTGGACAGGACAATACGTTTAATATACTTTCTTTTAACAAAACAAACATAAATAATATATATTTTTAAAGATGCTATGGTTATTAAAATCATAAATATAAAATGAGGAAAGTAGGATCAAAAGCTAACTTTTAATAAACGCAAAAAACTGTAGTATTTCTGCAGTGGACAGGACAATACGTTTAATATACTTTCTTTTAACAAAACAAACATAAATAATATATATTTTTAAAGATGCTATAGTTATTAAAATCATAAATATAAAATGAGGAAAGTAGGATCAAAAGCTAAATTTTGGAAAACGCAAAAAACTGTAGTATTTCTGTAGTGGAGAGGACAATACGTTTAATATACTTTCTTTTAACAAAACAAACATAAATAATATATATTTTTAAAGATGCTATAGTTATTAAAATCATAAATATAAAATGAGGAAAGTAGGATTAAAAGCTAATTTTTGGAAAACGCAAAAAACTGTAGTATTTCTGCAGTGGACAGGACAATACGTTTAATATACTTTCTTTTAACAAAACAAACATAAATAATATATATTTTTAAAGATGCTATAGTTATTAAAATCATAAATATAAAATGAGGAAAGTAGGATCAAAAGCTAACTTTTAATAAACGCAAAAAACTGTAGTATTTCTGTAGTGGATAGGACAAAACGTTTATTATACTTTCTTTTAACAAAACAAACATAAATAATATATATTTTTAAAGATGCTATGGTTATTAAAATCATAAATATAAAATGAGGAAAGTAGGATCAAAAGCTAACTTTTGGAAAACGCAAAAAACTGTAGTATTTCTGTAGTGGATAGGACAATACGTTTAATATCCTTTCTTTTAACAAAACTAACATAAATAATATATCTTTTTAAAGATGCTATAGTTATTAAAATCATAAATATAAAATGAGGAAAGTAGGATCAAAAGCTAACTTTTGGAAAAACGCAAAAAACTGTCGTTCTTTTTGAGACGTATAAACTTGAAACATGTGGCATTATTATTCAGATTATCAGAAAAGCCCCAATTTTTTAATTCTTATATAACATTGTTATTTTAAAATATACTGATTTAAAATTTGAACAATATTTGACCCTCATGAGGGACTGATAATTTTGATAATACCTATCACCGTTAACGAGAAAATGACAAAAAATTAATTAATTAAAAAATAGAAAAAAATCACTTTTTCATCCCACATTATTAAAGTTCCAAAATTTTGTTAAATGTCTGTCCAAAATGCGACGATCTATTTTGTATAAGACTGCAATCGATCAAATTTACCCAAAAAACACAGGAAAAATGGCACGCGTGCAGTCCTTCGCTGTAATTGATCTAGCAAGCGGGGGCATCGTTATTCTGTGGAAATGCCATAGAACTAAAGAGTTAGATACCTAGTTTCACGCATATATCCTGGTTTTTCTGAACATAGTTGCGCCCTCTAGAATTTTGCTTTACAAAAAGGGTATTTTTTTAGAAAAAATTGATCATAGCGCCCCCTATGCGTTAAAATCAAATGTTTTTTTTTATAGAATTATAGCCACTCAAATTTTAAATCAATACATTTTATAATAAAAATGTTATACAAGAATTAAGAAAATATGGCTTTTCTGACAAGGTATGATTTTTTGGTAGCTGGGGCCGCGTTTGGGGCCCGATCAAGACAAAATGTTATCAATATGGTTAACTTGCAGGAACGCACAAAAAAAATCAGGTGATTTAAAAATCTGTTACAAAAAAAAAACGTGTGAAAGAACCACGAAATTGCAGTTAAGCTGTATTAAAGATTTTGAAGACTGGAAACTAAAATCTTCTGGCAGTGACTATAATAAAGTATAAGTCGGTTACAGTTATTAAAAAAACATTCTTTAAAACCTTTATTATCCATGATAAATCTATTTTGCTAACTCAAATTTCAACAAAGCTTGCATATCTAAATACATTTCAATACATATTTGGGAAAATAAGTAAAACCGAAAATGCCAAAAAGGACAAAGTAGTTTATCTTAAAAACATATCATGAGACAGTTACTTTAATCCTTTGGTTAATAACCACATCTGGATGGAAAACCCGTTTAAGAAAAAAAAGAAGGGAAATCATAATTCAAAAATCATCATTATATTCTTTAAAGCCCCTCATTATTTATTTTAAGCCATTTTTAAACATAAAAACGTTTAAAAGTCGTATGTTATATGGGGCTGTACAACATCTATATTTCCGATTTTTTCTTATAATAAAGGTAAATTTGAAAATGTATAGATATCCAAAACTATAATATTACTGTAAATATTATGCTTTTAAGTAAATAAGTCCTTCATACGGATATTTAACCAGATTTTGTTTTGTTTCCATTTTTTAAATCTATTTGCCGTGAATAATTAGTTAATTTACCGTATTTTTGCGGCATTGTCTAGAGGATTTTTTTTTAAAACAACAGTACTTTCAGATTTGTTTATCTATTTTATTATCTTAAAATGACTATAAGCTTCTTATAACGTTTTAAAGGGGTAAAAGGGAATAAAAGGAAAAAATATTTTCCAGATCATAATTTTTTGATTCTTAATTTTTGAACACAAGTTCTTGCAGTTGATCAAGAAAAATTCCTTTCGCAAAAATAGTACACTGTTAAACTAGGAGGAAAGGTCCAAACTTCTCCCTGTCAAATTTATTGGTTTGACGGACGAGCGTAGCGAGAACGGTAACAATGAAACAACATTTTTTTTCAGGCGTTATAAATTATAAATTATAGCTTCGTTCGGCCCATTTTTCAAGAACTTATTAAACTGGCTAAAACCTTTAACTTTTTAGCAATATATTCCAAATAAACGTATAAATTTTTATCTTTCGTCCATTTAGAAAACTTTTCATATCTTTTTTCGTATTTTGACTTGGATTTCGACGGAAAATCAACAATTCCGCAGACTTGGCTATTTCAAGTAATTCTGGTAACGTGATATGCCCAAAATTTATAGACATTGCTAAAAGATATGACTATGACCAGTAGTCGGCGAATTTCCAGTACTCGCATAGGCGTCGGCGTCGACTTTAGCGTTGAGGCGAGGTTTTGATAATTTACATTTTTATTTCTTTTTATATTGATATTTTTTAATGATTCCATTTAAACGAGTAAGGTGGGAAAAAAGTTATCGACAAATAAAAAAGTTTCATATTCTTAAAAGATGAAAATCGAATGTCGTTTTTTTCTTTGAAAAACACCGATATATATACGTATGTATAGTTAATATGTATAGTTGATATTGTTGTGGGTAACAAATTAGTCGTCAAATGTTTCAATTTATAAAAATTTCCCTCATAATTCGGCAAAATTATTCCGTAAGCCTATGTTTCTGTGTTTATTTTCAACGTTGATGAGTCCTAACTGAGTTTACGCCGAATACTGATTATGACCACTTTTTAGCACTAAATACACTTAACAGTTTATAAACAAAAACGCAATAAACTAACTCAAATTTAAAAATCTCTTTTCTACTACCACCCCCACTCCCATTCCGTCTTCTCTGAGAATAAGTCGAATTTTAACAATTCAATTCGTGGTCTTATAATAAATGAACCATAATAATATTATTTGAGTATTTGGGTGGTCACGTTTTTAAACTTTTTTAATCGTGGGTTTTTCTTTTTTTATATATTGTTGTGTGTCTTTTTAAAAAGCCGCGTGAAATTGGGCATTAATTATATGATTTTTTAACTTATTATACTCATCGCAGGTTTACAGGTAGCAGAGTAAATTAGATTTACATTAATTTTTGCAAAATTATTAATTTTCGGTCAAAAAAGTTTAAAGCCCCTTGAGAATAGAAACGCTATTTTGAAAATGTTTTTAAAATCGCTATAAAAGTTTAAAAAACGCTTCGTATACCTACATAGGACTATTCAGAAATAAGTCCGAGAAGAAGTCATTCTACGTTAAAAATATGAAAAAAAGTTCTTATAAAAGAGGGTCCGCAAATGAGCCCTAAGGGAGCTACGACCCTCCTAAGGGTACATCTAAAAAGTAGTTTTTATTTAATATTTCTGGAACCCTATAAACCACAGTAACGAATTAATTACGGATAAAAAAGTTTGGGGCAAAAAAGTGACATCGCCCCCCAACATTTCGCACGTCCCTGGTTAATATAACTAAATAAAAATTACATGAAATGATAGCCTTTATAGTTCTACTAAACAGGTTCGATTTAAGCCGTTTGATACCACACTCCGTAGGCGTACTTATTTTACTTATGATCCAAACAATCAAAAGCCTTTGACAAATCAAGAAAAATGCCAAGTTATTATTTTTTTACGAAAATTATTATTTATTTATTTATTTATTTATTTATTTATTCATTTATTAATCGCATAACTAAAAAATAAATATTTAAAAATAAAATTATATGAAGAGTTAGATAAAAAACAAATAAAAGAAACTACAATTTCTAGTTAAAAAAAACTATTGAGAGCAAAATTTCAAGTTTAAAAAAAGTAATTATGCTTTATACAGTCTGAAGAGTACGAAATGGTGTGCGTAGCAATATATATCTTCACGGCTTGTTTTTTCATCTTCTCTCTATTTAAGTGAATCAGTTCCGCAAGGTAACAGCTGGGGATTGATGATTTTTACTTTTCGGAAAATACAAAACAAAAAAATAAATAGTATATTAATGTTTGTATAGTTTTAATTGAAGAGTGTCTGATCAAAAGAATTTAACTTCTGTTTCTGCCTGTCTGTCTGTCTGTATGTTGACACCATTACCGTCGATCCTTTTAATTTTTACCAGAGCTTGCATATAGTCGTATTAATGGTGGATCCGGCTTGCAAAACAACTTTACACTACGATTTTTCAAATACGCTTTGACACAGAGACCTAAATTTTGGACCAAAGATTTTCAAAGTAGCCCACATTTTAAAAGCTAAAAATATCAAATATATTCAAAAAGCTAGTTTAAGTTGTCTTATTTACGAGTTATAATTTAAAGTCGATATCTCAACTCGTTCAAAAGTTAAGATGGGGGGGGGGGTGACTTTTGGACCGCACAGTAGTCATTAAGGAGGGTTACTATGTTGTAAATTTTAGTTTTTTTTGTCGTATTTGTCTGAAAAATTTAGTTTAGAAAAAAATATATAACAAAAATTCGAAAAAAATAATTATGATTATAATAAATAAAATAAAAAAAAAATTATTTGATTTATTTTCGTTTAGGGAAAGTCCTTTCGCATCTGAGACAGATTGTGTATGTATAGATACTTGAAAAAGCATGAAAAAATGTGCCTAACTAATAGCATGTTTTGCCTTTTTTCTTTTATACATTAAACCCTTCAAAAACTGTCATGGAATGAGGATTTTTATGGACGGATAATTACGTTTTATATTCAATATATTTTTATATTGTTAATTTGGTAATACATAAAACCTAATTGAGATGTTATAATACGTTATTATAACATTAAAATGACATAATTGCTTAATGTTGTGTATTTTACATGCAAATGGCGGCGTTTACTCTGACAAAAAGTCAGGAAATTAATGTAATACAATACACTGCAAAAATAACAAGCCACCATTAAAAAAATATATCTGTTCGAATGAGCGAAAGAACTTTCTACTAACAACAAACTATAACAAAAAAATAAAAAAATACATATTTTATATTTTTGTTGGGGATACCCGAAATTCACAGATTAACTAAAATCTTCCTATACAAATGTACTTTAAATTTTGTTAAAAGTACTATAGTTCTAAAGTCACGTACTTTAATATTTAAGGACATGAAATGTTGCGTGTTTTTAACAAAAATTAAAGTACAATTGTATAGGTTAATAATTGCCGATATCCTATCCATTTGTAACTGAATATTCAGTTTACTTTTTACAGTGTAGGTGAAAAAACATAAACACATATTAAAAACAAACCCTCCCTGTGTTGCAGTAGTCGGGTAATAATATCAAAACATTTGACCCTCAAAATCTTCCTATCCATTTGTAACTAAATATTTAGTTACAAATGGATAGGAAGTTATGATACCTTACAAATGTACTTTAATTTTTGTTAAAAACACTATAGTTCTTAAGTTACGTACTTTAATATTTAAGGATATGAAATGTTGTGTGTTTTGAACAAAAATTAAAGTACAATCGTATAGGATAATAATTTCCGATATCCTGTCCATTTGTAACTGAATATTTAGTTTAATTTTTACAGTGTAGGTGAAAAAACATACACACATATTAAAAACAAACCCTCCTTCTGTGTTGCAGTAGTCGGGTAATAATATCAAAACATTTGACCCTCAAAATCTTCCTATACATTTGTAACTAAATATTTAGTTACAAATGGATAGGAAGTTATGATACCTTACAAATGTACTTTAATTTTTGTTAAAAATACTATAGTTCTAAAGTCACGTACTTTAATATTTAAGGACATGAAATGTTGCGTGTTTTTAACAAAAATTAAAGTACAATTGTATAGGATAATAATTTCCGATATCCTGTCCATTTGTTCTTAAGTTACGTACTTTAATATTTAAGGATATGAAATGTTGTGTGTTTTGAACAAAAATTAAAGTACAATCGTATAGGATAATAATTTCCGATATCCTGTCCATTTGTAACTGAATATTTAGTTTAATTTTTACAGTGTAGGTGAAAAAACATACACACATATTAAAAACAAACCCTCCTTCTGTGTTGCAGTAGTCGGGTAATAATATCAAAACATTTGACCCTCAAAATCTTCCTATCCATTTGTAACTAAATATTCAGTTACAAATGGATAGGAAGTTATGATCCTATACAAATGTACTTTAATTTTTGTTAAAAACACTATAGTTCTAAAGTCACGTACTTTAATATTTAAGGATATGAAATGTTGCGTGTTTTGAACAAAAATTAAAGTACAATCGTATAGGATAATAACTTCCTATGGAGCTCTCTACAACTAGAATTATGAAACAAAAGACGTCTACCCTATCTCTATCTCATTTGTGCTACACTTTCCAGCCAACCAAATAAATACTGTATTTGTTTTTCATACAACAAATACAGTATTTATTTGGTTGGCCGGAACGTGTAGCACTGAGCGGCACGAAAGAACATAGCGAATGTGAATCTGTAGAATAAGATAATTCTACTAAAATTTAGATGGCGCCAGTAATTTCTTTAATAAAAATATTATAGTAACACTTTTCGCTCGGCCAAGTAAATATTGTATTTGTTCAACAAAGAACAAATACAGAATTTGTTTGGTTGGGTGGAAGTGGGAGTGTATGTATGTCTTCTATCTTTTTTGGGTAGAACTTTTGTCCCTGTCTAATCTAACGGGAGAAATCGCCATTACCTATCCATCTGTAACTGAATATTTAGTTTACTTTTTAGAGTTTAGGTGAACAAACATATAAAAAACATATTAAAAAAACATATTAAAAACCAACCCTCCTTCTGTGTTGCAGTAGTCGGGTAATAATATCAAAACATTTGACCCGCAGAACTATGCCTATAACGCAAAACTTACTGTACTTATCGAAGAAACTATTTATCACAGATATTATTTATAATAATTACGAAATAAATTATTACAAATGGGCCGATATTTCTAGATTAATATATTTATATAGATTCTTCGTGTTTCGAATCTTAATTAATTTTACGATTAAAATTATAACGGGTATGTTATGCTACGCTAATTAAAATATTTTCTAGCTAACAAACTTATAACCAGTAATCGGCGTAAACTCAGTTATGACTCATCAACGATGAAAATAAACACAGAAACATAGGCTTACGGAATAATTTTTCCGAATTATGAGGGAAATTTATAAATGACCACCGTCCATTGGCCAGGTAAATGATGACCATATAAAAACAAAAGAAATTTATTTTCAATTCAATTTACACATACCTATAATGCCTCTTTCATATCCTTTTTAAAAAATGACTATTTACTGTTTAATAAGATTTATATAAAGCAATTACCTACATAGTATTGATATAATGTGTGTGGTCGAAAAATCTAATTCCTCTTTGGTAAACAAAAGAACAATAAAAAAAATAGAAAATCATACAAATATATCTCATCACATAAGCCTCGGTCAAACCCTCTAATTATTGGAGATACCGATTTGTAATTATTTACGTTTGGGGATGCTAAACGGTCAATCTCAGACCCGCCCCCTCTTCTACGTGCCGACAGTTGTTTATAAAACACTTTTTTGTGTTTGTATTGGCAACCGTGTTTTTTTCTGTCGGCCGAAAGATGAAAGAAGTAATTTTCCGTCTCAGGCTAACGAGCACTGCGATGTGTAATCGAAATTTTTGCGGTCAAAAATAATTGCTTTTTGACCTAGGACTAATATTTGAGGACCATTAGTAGATATCTTATTATATACTTGAAACTCTATGGCTACTCTTAGCACAGTATAAATCTTTTAATCTTAAAGATACACACAGAAAAAAATTAATTTAGTTTTGTTTATGGGAACTAGCAGTGCTAGCGCTACGTTGTAACCGCGGTTTAAATCCATGTTTTCATCATCCTCCGTCCTATTGACATTGGAAATGTCTTATGGCTCGAAATCCAATTTTGCCACGAAAAGCGTTACCATAGGCCAAAGGCCGTAGATCATAGGCCATACGCCTTGTTGATATGTATTTTGTAAAGAAACAGGGCCATCCTCAAGAACTTTTAACAGTATTTTTCAAAACCGATCTGCTGCAATGTTGCTGTTAATGAATATAAATAGCCTAGAATCCCTTCTATCAATTTCCACTGGTTGTTTGCTTTGACCTTTCTTTAAAACTTAAACTGGCTTCACGACTACCGTGCTAACATTTGATAAAATCGAATAAAAATTACAAGGTGTGTAGCAGTCTTCTCAATTTTTCGACTAACAATAGATCTTTTAATTTTATATTTTTGATTTTTTCTGTCTGATAAAGTAAAAATATATCTATTTCTTTCAAAAACTTTAATAATAGAGAGATTATAGCCCAAAAGGGTGTTAAAATCTATGGATTGTTATACAAAACCACTGATACGTCATGATGTTATGTTTTGATAACATTTTTCAAGACGTTTCCAAACAGATAATAATATTTCAAAAGATATATTACTTGGGATGGGTTTCAAATTTTAAATATTAAAGATTTCATTAATTTTGTTTCTTTTTAATGGCTTCTTGTAGGTAAAAATATATCAAATTTTGATTTTCTTGATCATGAATAGCTAAAATTTTAAGTCTCTATGTCAAGTTTTCTAATATACTATTTTTAAATGATAACTGGTTTTCTAAAAATCCGTCGGAAATATCATAATTATATAATATGAAAGCTACCCCTATTCTGTTAAGTAAAAAGGACCTACATTTATCAAAACTATATAAAACTTTTAATTTTATACCGAAAATTGATCAAAACCAACGAACTAACAACTCTTCTATCATGCGTATTCTACGCATACCGTTAATATAAAGTATCGCCAACATCTCGGTTTGTTTGTAAACAAATAGTAGGTATATTCAGGCCTGAACAATAACAATTACCAGTAACTGTTACTGTTGTCTCTGTTAGAACAAAGCTGTGCGAGTAAGACAGACAAATGTATATGCTGGCTTTTCAGTTTTTACAAATGAAATGCCTATTCTAGAGAGAAGAGTTATTAGTTCGTTGATCAAAACCTATAAATCCAAATTCACACCTTACCCATTGTGTACCGTTACACCTGGTATGTCTATTGTACAATGCTCCCCCAATATGCCCATATATTTGTGTCCTATTTAATAAATAAAAGAACTTCTGTATACCATGACCGACAGAAGAATTTCGAAAATAAGATATGTTTATTATATTCCTTTTTCTCTGTGAAATTGCCATTGCCGACCATGCCTAAATCAGCCAACGCCCTTATACCAATAGCCACACACGGTGCATTGTCACCCCCCGTTCGATAGTTAGCTGGACATTTATTATATTATGCGCAACCTTCAGCTTTAAAAATTTTTGTATAATGATCAGGTTAAAAGAAGAACTTTGCTAATTTTCAACAAATCGAAGAGATTTTATTATTTTTTTTAATAACCCATAAACTCTGTCATAACTATGTTCGATAATGGTTTTTATTTGCCTAACAATACATAACAAGGTCTATAAATCATGTTAGATTTAGGTGAACCAAAGAGGACCACCAAGTGGAGTAAAAAACCTTGCTAACACTATTTGCCTTTAAAAATCACCCCTGAAATAATGGCACCTATTAATTTTGTCGTCGTTAAAACATCGATGGTAATTAGCAGTCCATTTTTCTAGTGCTAATTTAAAAAGTCGGTACTTTTGGTACTTAAGGGAATACAAACTATTTATGTCCGAGTAACACAAGAATTTAACCGAGAAAAAAAACTATTTGTTATACATAAATAACGTAATAAAAAAACAAAAAATGTTTTAGAAAACATATACAATTCACAAAAAAAGGGAGCGAATAGTCGTACACAACGTGTGTATTCCACATAGAGAGAGAATATGGCGTTGTTTGTGGTATTTGCGTGTCTTTATAGCTTTATTTTGTTTATAGTGTTAAAATTTAAAAATGACTTGTTTTGTAAAGATTTGTAAAAATGTAAAAAACCTTTTTGAGGTTTTGTTTTTGTTTACAAATTTTGACGTTTAAAAGGTAAAAATGGCGGACTAAATTTTACACACTTAATGTGTTTTTGTCTTTATATAATACCCACTATAGCTTCTCTACCTATGTGGTGTATTCGTACACCATTTTAAGGTCTTAAAGGTATTTTTTCGTAAAAAAGTTAGGTTATGTAAAGACAGATGCCAAACTGTGTGTACGATTAGTAACTAAAAAAAACAGTTTTTCCCCAGGGCTCTGTCAGATGATTTATTTTTTATTTTTGAGGAGTATTATGTTTCCCCTTAAATAATGTCGCATTGTGCAAATAACAGAGAACGAAGCTGGCTAAAGAGGCCAAATTTGGGAGTCGACTTTTCAGTCTCAATCATTTTGTGGCACTTCCATGGTGTCCTTCTTTCAGGTGGTCCTGGCAACCACAGCGGCGACTTTTGGCCAAAAAAAAAAACGCTGAAAAAAAGCGTGAGAACACTTTTTATAAGTGTGATTAAGCCACTCGCGCTGTCAACTTTTCTATACGCCGTATTACTTTATTATCTGGCCAAGGTTTAAAAATTTAAATTTGGACGATCATACGAGGTCGTCAGAAAAGATACCCATTTTACAGAAATTAAATAATAACTTTATTTTATTCAAACGAAAACAGTAGTTATGTATAATTAATATAAAGTCCAAACCGTTATCTGTTATCATGCTTTTCGGTATACCATTTTTTCAAAAAGTGTTCAACATCCCCATCAGGACCGCCCTTGTTTTAAATAATTAAAATTAAAGCGGCACAATTATTGGTATTATACCTATTGCCATTAAATTATGTTAGGTAGGTAACCTACCTACCGTAGGTAGGTTTTATATTTTAAACAAAATCAAATTATCACGGTTAATTATCATTTCTAATGATTGACAGAAAAATATGTTGCTACTAATAATGTTTTTAATTAATATATAAATGTTTTTTTTTTTGGAAAAAATAAAATAGTATAGTCTGTATAATGGATTTGATCAGTGTTGAAATGATTAATTTTTACCCCTTAGGGGGTCGTTACGGTTTGGATACCAATAAAATTTGTTCCAATGAAATAGTATCTATCTACATGGTGATTCAAAAATGTTGTAAGGTTAGGTGCTCAAAACGGGAAAAAAATATTAACCTTAATCTGTACCGGAGTTCTTAATTTAGCTATACTACACTAGAATTTTATCTTTACTGTTATGAAAATTTTACTATTTTAAGTAAAATGCGAATTATGTATTTATTTTTTTACAGTGTAGCCCGTAGGTTTATTTTATATACCCATAACCTCTTAAATCATAATTTAAAATGGTACAACAACCTCAAAATCTTCCTGTATTACAATAAATTTAGATACATTGTAACTTGTTAAATAAATATAAATTATAAATTTATTATTTTATTTCTTAAATAACTCTTTCTACTTTAATACTTGGTCGGCAAAGTCTACACAAGGAGTGCCCCTTGGGGCCCAGGTATACCCACCCCCGCATATATTTATGTGGAGCCTGTTAAACCAAAACTAAATAACTCAAATCTTACATCAAATACTAATTTGTACAGAATTTTACGTAACTTTACATATTCCGTCTCGCTCCTACTTGTGTGTTATTTGGTTTGGCACCGCCCATTTTCGGGCGGAGCCTGGAAATTTGCAAAGAAGTAAGAGAGAGAGAGAGAAAGCATTATGTAATCTCGGAATAAGCTCGAACTGTCCTTATCATAGCAATTTAGATATTCTTTTCAATAAATTCGGATATTTAACAGTTTTTTACGAACTATTTTACATATTAAATCTAGCTTGTTTCATTAAACTGCTTTTTTTTAATAAGCCAGTTTGTTGTTTTTGGACATATTTATATAAGTAATTAATAGTATTTCTTTCTTTTTAGAGTACTATATAAAAAAAACGTGAGCTACATGTGCCCGAACATGTGCCTCAAATTGTAAACTAGATTTTCAGTGTATGTTCATTAGATCATATATACATAGATATGGCATTAATGTTGATTTGTTTTATGTAGAACATATACAAAGTCAATTGTAAATAAACCACTATAGCGGTGAGGTTGCGAGGAGGTGAAGTATAACATATTTGTCAACCACTATAGCGGTGGGTGGTGAC
The DNA here is from genome assembly GCA_958510825.1 of Brachypterus glaber. Taxonomy (NCBI): domain Eukaryota; kingdom Metazoa; phylum Arthropoda; class Insecta; order Coleoptera; family Kateretidae; genus Brachypterus; species Brachypterus glaber. The sequence goes on along the minus strand of OY294051.1, from coordinate 36,733,462 downwards.
CAGAAGAGGGAAGGTGAAATCTACCTGGATATACCAATGAAAACATTTCGGTTTGACGTGGACTTAAGGCGCATCTATGTATATATGATCTAATGCATGTTCTGCTTTTCAATTTGCTTGTTATGCATAAATTACTGATATTAATAACCATAACTAGATATTTTTGTTCGAAGGGCCTCAAATGGTTCACGTCTGAAACCGAACCATGGCACACCGAGGTGCTCCCAAGCTCAGCGGGCATTCTCACAATAAATTACTCAACTGCTTATCGTAGTCACCTCATTAAGGTAGCCGGCGTAAAAAAAGTCCCTTCCAATTATGTCATTTGTTGTTTTCAAACGTCTTTTTGCTTATTTTTCGATACCGAAAATAATAACAAACAATTTAGTTTTGTCTAAGATCAAAGTCATTATGATAATGACATTATCTGAAATAGATAAAAAAAATTGTAACTTTTTATTTATTTATTCTCTCTAAAAAATTAGGTATTTTTCTTAAAAACTCGGTCTCTTGGAGGGGAGGGAGGGAGGTTAAACCATCCAATATAAAAAATCTATATCTGCAAGAGTCAGATAAAAGTGTGTACAAACTGTGTGATTCTTTTTGAATTAAAAACGTTATATATCAAATTTATCTTTTTTAAAACGTGAAAACATTAATTAGGTACCACTTATCAAAACTTTTCGTTTATCTTTAGCTTTTTGATTTTTGGGGAATAGGGCTTTGGATCTGACTAAAATCTAATTTGCTGTGACGTTTCGACGATGGATTTTCGTCGTTTTCGAACCTTTATTGGAAATAAAAAAGTATATATATAAGTATAAAAAAATACAATTGTTTAAACATTTAACTTAACCTTAAAATAAATAATAATACATAAAGAACTTTCACTTTCGGGTTTAGACCGTGTTAATGGATTTTCACTTTCCGACGTTTCGTCTCTTACTACTAGAGACATCTTCAGGGATTAATCTGAAACTAAGTTTCGAATCAACTTGTGTCACTATTTATGACGAGTTGTGGTTATTCACCCGTGACGAGGTTTTTCCTATCAAAGACTTCCATATTGCAGGTAAGTGGTAACCAGTGTCCCGATTGATATTGTTAGGATGCTTGATGATTTCTATCGATTCCCGTATCTTCCTTGGCATTTTTCTGTTTTCTGTTAATATTTGTTTTGTTTCAGACAAATTGATTTTATGACCTGTTTCATGTACATGTTCGGCTACTGCCGATAAGGAAATTTGTTTCTTTCTTATATTGCGCTCATGCTCTTGAAGTCTTGTATAAATTTTTCTCTTAGTTTCACCTATGTAAACCGTACCACAGGAGCAGGGTATTTTATATACGCCTTCTGAACTCAGGGGTATTTTGTCTTTTGTTGAAGTCAAACATTGACCTAATTTTTGGTTGGACCGAAATATAGGCTTAATATTTGACTTCTTCAAAAGTTTACCTATTTTATCCGTGATACCGCTTACATAGGGAAGTATAACTTGTGTCTGTCTGTCATTGTCACTATTGTCCTGTTGTTTGGGTCTGGGATTTCTGTATTTGTATATGGTCTTATTAATGTCTTTTTTGGTATAACCGTTCATGGTCAAAGCTTTGGTTAGTTTAAGGAGTTCTGTGTCTAGGGAATTCTTGTCTGAAATCATGAAAGCCCTATGAACAAGTGAATTAACTACCGAGCGTTTTTGAGAGGGATGGTGATGTGAAAATGCGTTTAGGTATCTGTCAGTGTGGGTTTTCTTCCTGTATACCGAGTGTCCTGTTGAGCCATTTTCCGTTTTGTAAACCAAAACGTCCAAAAAGGGAAGTGATCCGTTGTTCTCAATTTCCATCGTAAACCGTATAGATTTATGTTGGGAATTGAGGTGATTTAGAAAACCTTGAAGGCTTTCCATGCCATGGGGCCAAATAGCATAGACATCGTCTACGTATCTGCGCCAAATTTTAGGTTTTAATGGAAATGACAATAGCTTTTTTCTCGAAGTATTCCATGAAAGCATTGGCCGCAGGGGGTGATAATGGGGATCCCATTGCGGCGCCTGACACTTGTTCATAGAACTCTCCCTGTATCAGAAAATATGTAGATGTCAGACAAGCTTCAAATAATTTACATAACTTAGGGTCAAGATTTCCAGTTGTAAGTAGGAAAGTGAAAATCCATTAACACGGTCTAAACCTGAAAGTGAAAGTTCTTTACATCTTAATGGCCGTGAAAGCTTAAAATCTAAAATAATAATACAAATTATGTGGCTATAACTTCTGAAAATGTGTATAAACTGTGAACCATTATAATTATCAGATAATTATCTGTAATAAAGCTCTTGTTTTACCCATTCCTAATTTTTTTGAAACAACTCTATTTGATAAACGTGAGAAATGATTAATTTTCTAGGAATGCTTCCAATATAACGTTTCTATTGATTTTTTTTATTAAATATATAAAAAGAAAACTATAGTTTAAAAGCATTTTATTATCTAATTGTTCGAAAGATAATCACAATCATAATTAATAAAAAAAACAATAGCGTATTTATTAGTAAAAATAAGCTAAATTATTGTGTATTTCTTATGGGATTTCTTCGTGGGAAATTTATTTTTCTCTACAAACGAACTATTTTTCAATAGAACTTTCTATTGTATTTTTTCTATAACCTATTTGATGCTTCTTAACAATCCATTAACTTGACACAAAACCTAATTAAGTCAGATTGTTTGTATACCTACTCTAATTTTAAAAGATAATTCTTTGGTAAACAGAAAAATACTAAAAACAAGAAAAAACCTTTTTTTTTAAAGATCACGGAAAAAGCATCAAACTTAAAGTATTAAAGACACAATTTTAAAGTAAATTTAATATTTTTTTTTATTATGGGCACCACAAAAATGACTTAATGTCCACATTACTCATAATTACCCATACAATGGGACAAAAGAAGTTCAAAATCTGCACAAATTTTATTACTCCAGACAAATCAAATTCAAATTAATTTTTATTCAAGGGCAACCGTGTTTGACCATACAAATCTTAGATCAAAACGCGAAAGCCGACGTTTCGGCATTTCCGGAATATTTATAATTGTTTTTAAGCCGTCTAGGTATGTATAAACAAAATACACAGCCAAAAAATTCAAATTACATAGGCTCATAAAAAAACTAAAAATTTCAATTACACTTAACTAGATGGACTATATTTTTTCTGACTTATTTTTGTGCGCTAAAAACGAATTTCGCAGTAAAATAGCTCGCTTAACCCCACTTTTTTTCAGAAACTGCAAAAAAATACTGGATGAGCTAGCTCAATATCTTCATTTATTTACACACAGAAAAAAATTGTCTTAAATCAAGAATATGGTGATTCGTATATAACGAAGAGAATATATTCTTCTTTTATGCATACCATATTCTTATACTTTCATATTTGAAAATATATTCTCCTTTCAAGCATATAATATTCTTAGCCTTTTATATTTAAAGCACAATTTTGCTTTAAGGGAGAATATATTTTATTCGTTATATCCAAATCACACTTTCTTGATTTAAAACAATATTTTTTTCTGTGTAGCACATTAGCTATTGAATTTTGGACTTTTGATCACAGTGTCGGAATTATATCCAAATTTCAGTCCAATCTAATCATAAGACTGATGCACGATATTTTTAAAATTCTTTTGCACCTAACTATTGATTTAGTAGTAATTGAACTTTTTTTTAAGGGCTAATGTAATCAACACAAAAATAGATTTTTTTTTTAAATACGTTGTTATTTTCATGGAAATTAAAATATACGAAAAAGTCCAAACGAATGTATGAAAAATTCGAATGATTTTTTATCTATTAGGTTAGTAAGTTTTTGATTATTAAATTCATGCAATCATACAGTTTATTGTTAGATTGTTATTTTATGGCCATGTTAGTTTTTAGTTAGTATTCATGCGCATGCAGTTAGTAAGTAGAATAATTTTATTAAAATGTTATTAATGGTTTAGTATATAAAATTTTATATTTAATATAAAACATAATTTTAAGTCTTGTTTACATGCACGTGCAAGTTGGTACGTTAGCAAATTATTCCTTTTTTATTATAACACCCTGTATATTTTATTAAAATCATTTATATTATTTAATTTTAGGAAGTCCGATAGGTCACACTAATAAATTACGTACAGAAATTAAAAAAATATAGCTGCAATTATTTTTTTGTGCATTTTTGGTAAATAATTGATTTGTTTTTGATATCTACATAATCAACATTATACTATCTGATTTATATTAAGAGATTTATTTTAATATTTTGTAGTTATGTCAGTACTTAGTTACATGCTCATGCAAGTTAGTAGTACTATAAGTAGTAGTAAGTTAGTAAATTTATTTTTTTTATTATATTTTATTAAATAATTCGATTTTTATTTTTAGTTTACATGTTATCTTATATTTTTGTTACTTAAAAATTAGTTTTCATGCGCATGCAAGTTAGTAATTTTATTTTTTTTTAATAAAAATATGTATATTTCATTAAAACCAAAAAGTTTATGTAATTTTATAAGGTTTGATAGGTTACACTAATATATTTAGTACAAAAATAACGAAGTTACAACCCAAACAATATTTTATAAGTATTTTGGACAAAGCGTAATTCAAGCCCATAAGAAATCCATATCGACTTATTTTAAATTTAATTTTATGCCGATAATTCAATAATTTCTCAGTATTTCCTTTTAAGTTCCGGTATGTAAGAACAATGCAGTACCTAGGTACCATTTCCTCCAGATCCGACGAAATTCCTCTCTTTATCATAGTCTGTTTACATGTACCGCAAAATTTCGACGGCAAATGTCAAATAAAAAAACATAAACGAGTCTATAGTCTGTCAATACGTTTTTTTCTCCTTTGTTATGTATCAATTCGTTAAATGATAGCAAGGAGAAAGATATATAGACAGATAGTACCATTATGGTAGTACCATGTGAGGTCCGAACCCCCCCAGCGTGCTGGGCTACTGCCCAAGATATCAGCTCTACCTTGACTTTCGTATAAAATGGTGTTTATTTGAAATACCGAATGAACAGGGCCGATTGTAGAGGAAACTATGGTCTGTTTTTTCAAGCAAGATGGTAAATTAAAAATCGCACAGTGAATATTTTTAAAACAGATTCGAATATTGGATGTACTGCGTAGTTTATTTTATAAAACATAACTATATTCTATACACAAACATATACTATTCAAACCTGTTGTAAAAATATTTACTGTGCGATTTTTAATTTACTATCTTGCTTGAAAAAACAGATCATAGGCTATGGTCTATAGCCGTAAAGACATTTCTTTGATTTGCATAATTGGATTGTTTAGCTATTGGACAGAGAAATTTCCTTATTTTAAATGGTGCTAAAACAATTTTTACTAATTTTGACAATAAAAAACATCTACAAGATTTTCCCAGACGATTTTTTTTAGGAATGTACTGAATTCTTAGGAACTATTATTGATCATAACCTAAAATGGGATATTTAAATAGAAATGGTCTGTAAAAAATCTAAACTAGTAAGGTCCCAGAACGACTATCAACCAATAAATAAATAAATAAATAAATAAAAGATATGTAATGCTACGCATTTTATTATATACTATTCACAGTAAATGGTATATTGCACTTTTCAAAATACTAAAAAAATAAAAAAAAATTAAAAAAACAAATTAAAAAAAAACTTTTTTTTTCTTTTTTTTTTAAGATTTTTTTAGGAAAAACGATTTCTTTTTAATTTTAACGTATTTTTGGACCTTAAAAGACTAACATAGTTATAGGAAATTTCATTTATTTGTGCAGACACCAGCATTCCATGATCGTCCCCATTTTGTCGGTAAAATTGATGGTAAAAAAAAGTTAACGAGAAAAATAAAGACTTTCAATTTTTGACCATGTTATTTATAGCTTGTCACCCAAAAAAAGAATTCAAAAAATGTCCAACATTTTAACGACTTTGTGGGCGGTATGTGTTTACACATATTTTTAATGAAAATCACTAGAAAATTAGTGGAAAATTTTCTGATTCACATAAATTAGCCATGGTACTTAAACAAATAGGATCTAGGTACTATTTAAGATAAGACAGGTACTACCCAAAAAATTTTTCAACATGAGTCAATATTAAATATTGATTGGCAATAAATGATTTTAATCTCTATGATGGAATTTAAAATTTTGGAAAGTACAGTGATTCATTAGTACCTAGTACTTAGTGTTTTGATACCTACACTGAAAAAAATGACGTTCTTGGCTCAAAGTAGTCAACACTCTTGGCAGTTATTCTTTTAGCTTAAAAGATGAGTATCTTCAAACAATAGTATTTATCTTGTCCCAAGAAAAGTGTCGCTTTTAAAATATTTTTAAAATTCTCTTGGACCTGGCGCATTTGAGGCAAAAGCCATTTATCTTGTTTTAAGATTGTTAATAATTAAATAATTTCAAATACTTTGGCCCAAGTATTTTTCTTTTGAGACAAGACAACTTGCATTTCACACAAGATCAAAGAATTTTAAGTTAAAGAATCACAAAAATCTTGGCAAGTGAATTATATTTTCATGTTAAGAGAACGCGCTTTTGGACGTATTCAAGAGTGCGAAGTATTTGGACTAATTTCATATGCCATTACTGCAAAGGATCCTTTTTTTCAGTGTACAGCTAATATTCATAAAAATTATAATACATACATACATACATGTTTGTTTACCCTCGTACTATTCTACTTAATAAAGCATCCCCTAAGTCCAGGACTTGTGTGGGCTAGTAGTAGAGGGAACCACCGGCTTTTACTGACTTTCGAACCAGTTTATAGGGAGTGTCCATTTCACTTATCGCCTTCACCAAATTTCAATTAAAAAAAAAGCAATTAAGAGGAAGTAACATTTTGTGCCACCAAAAACGTTACTTTTTCCTTTTCCTTTAATATTAAATTTAAGTGTTTTGGTAAGGAATACTTTTTTGCTTAGTTTTAAGTGAAGAATCGCCCTACAGCATTAAAATTTTATTGATGCTCATATTTGTTTCCCATTCAATATGTCATATTCGAAGGGCCGTAGCTCCCTTAGGGATCATTTCCGGACCACCCTTTATAAAAACTTTTTTTCATATTTTTCTATGTAGAATCACCTCTTAAATTTTGGCATGGCAGTTACTGATCACCCTGTATATAAAAAATAGGTATTTACAAATAACATTCAGTAGTAAAACTACAACATTTTCTGTGTTGAGCGAAAGTCGAGAGTCTGGACGAGAAGTTTTTTGACTCTCGTAAAACTCTAATAGCAATACTTAAATACAATTTGATATAGGCAAACTTGTGTCAAATACCCGGGTATACCCATCCATAAATTGCAACAGATGGATATCGAACATTTCGAAATTTAAAGTTATCGAAAACCTTTATCGGGTTTTCTCCCTTAAAATTAAATAATTGTACATAAATATGTCTTTTGCATGGACAAAATTCTAATTGTTTCTTTGTCGGTAAATTTTGGGTACAGTTACAAGCAAAGGCACCACTTAGCCAAGTTTATTTTCATTTAATTCGATTTTTTACAATGTTGCCAGATTTACGTAATTAAGGTTCTTGTTAACCGAGATATTTGCAAAAACATTGAAAAAGCTATTTTTAAGGACAGAAATTTTGGTCTACCAATATCACTCTGTACGATGATTAGAAAATAGATTGATGGAATAATAAATTAGCTATTTTTGGTTATAATTTTACTTTATAAACCGAAAATTAACCTTTTGGGGTGATTCTTTAAATACGTAACGCAAAATTATGCAATTTTAACCCCCTCTTTTCCCCCATGTAACGCTTTATAGTGCTATAAATACGTAACGTTAGCAGGTAAGACATCCCTAAAAAAATGGGTAAAAAAACAAACCTTATTTATTTTTCTTAATAATAATAATAAAGAGCGTTACGTAACGCTACATCGCACTATGTTGCCAAGTTTCCATAAATATACAAATGAAATTAAGAAATAAGGATCAAAAACCATTTAAAGTTATTCACTATACTTTTCTACATTAGAAAAACCTGATAATTTTATTTGCAATACGTTTGGGAATACGCGCCAATACAATATTCTTGTCGATGCACAACGGTTGCTCAGAAACCTATTTTGACATGCTTGCACAAAAAACATCCTAATTTCCAAACAAACTAATATTTTTGTTTAAAATTTGGAAGAAGCCGGCTTTTAAGCTTGGGTACTCATTTCTTAAAAACTATTGGGCCGGGAAGCTAAAATTTGGTATGCAAATATAATTTAGTTTACTTTTCCCCTCCTCACCTTTTCTTCAATGTTTTAAGTATAGATTGTAATGTAACTTTTGGTCTGACCCCCTTCTTCTAGATATATGATATAAACGTTAAACACCTAGTCTGAGGGCCCTAAAAGAATTTGACTTACAAATAAAGGAATTCCAAGATGTGGACAAGGGACATTTATGTGTGAGATCTTACAAACACACTAAAAAGTCCTTTTCAAAACGTTTGCCCTTATATTTTGGTGACGGTTATTTATGAGTTGTCACTAGGACTTTGTCACTCTGGAATTCGACTAAAAAAAAATATTATTGTGGGCGTTTTGTATAGAAAATTTTGAAAAAGTGTCAATACCTCGATATGGCTTATTTATGTTTACAAAACTGCGTTATTGGTTGCCAAAAATTTTGTAAAAATTATTTTTTTTTCTCATAAATGTTTACTGTGTTTTCAGTGGATATTTAAAAGTACATTGATGCAAAAGACAAAGAGATATAAAAAGAGAGAGAAAGATAAAAAGAGATAGAAAAAGAGAAAGAACGAGAGTGAGAGAAAGAGAAACAAAAGAGAGAAAAGAGAAAGGGGGAGAGAGAGAGAGAGAAAAGGGTAAGAGGGAACATCGCTCATTATTTATTTTTTCCGCAAGAGAATGGTGAGACAATAACAGTGAAGACGGTCCGTATTTTTTGATCCACCCTGTATATAATTAACTAACTAACTAAAAGTGCCATAAAATATTGATTAAATTCTCGACCTATCAGCGACAACAGATTACTGAGAATCTTCAGATTCCAGGCCATAATTTCTCGGTGTAAAAGCGGGATACCGAACGAAAAATAAAAAGAAAAAAATAAAAAGGACTCGCGCAGGAGACCAAATGATTTAATTAAATGGATTAATCAACGTGGAACGAAATTGGGGGAGGGGGCTAAGGGGGGCTAGTTTTTAGCTCTGTCTTGCTTGGGAATAAACAAACCTGTTTCTTTTGGACATAGGCGCACACAATGCTGTTGTTAAAAGTAAAAACATCATAAAAAAGTTTTTTTCTATTTTTAAATAGTTTAAAAATGAGTTTGTTTAAGTAGAGTATAATATTTAAGAACCTTTTTTTTTAATGCTTTTCAAACTGTTTTGGTCATTCTAAAATAAAACAGAATTTAACAAGCCGTAAAGATATGTAATGCTACGCATAACATTGGAAAAAAAATATTCAAAAAAAAAGGTAATTTAAAAATCTTTTTTTATTAAATTTTTGCGAAAAACGAAAAATAAAAAAGAAATAAAAAAAAATTAAAATTTTTTATTTTATTTTAATTTTCTTTTCGTAAAATTGATGCTTATAATAAAAGTAATTTTTCCTCAAAAAAAAATACGTCAATCGGAAATTTCTTTCAGCTTTTTTAGATTTTTTGAAACCCCTATAACTCTTTTGATTTTGGGGGGATTACTTTCAAATACAATAGAGATCTTTCCCTCATAGAATTTGATTTTTCCTCAAAATTTCAAGTCGATCGGGTTATTCGTTCTTGAGTTATCGTGTTCACAAAAATCGTGACATCAGACAGACAGACAAACGAACAAAAAGAAGTTGCTTATTTTTTCATGAAACAAATATTGAAGGATGGAGTCATAAAGAAATTTAAAAGCAAGAGTTAAAAATTATAATTAAAAGATCGTATTGTATATTATTTTATTTATTTGTTAGGGACACAGTCTCATCGGCTATGCCGCTTACTGTTGTAATTAATAATAATAATAATAATAATAATAATAAAAAATTTATATCCAAGAATTTTTTGTCTAGGACGATTTTTGATTTTTTTGAAAATTCGAAACTACCGTATAATATTATTCTAGCGCAGGCGCCGTGAATAATATAATTCTGCAAAAACTTTAATCCCACTGTAACACAGAAAGGAAAATAAAATAGTATATTATTTACCAAGTGAGAGAAGTTTGACATTTTTGACCTGCGTCAAATTGCGGGATGAGCGCGCTAGCGCGAAGCCCGCAAGACGCGGTCTAAAATGTTAAATCTTCACTCACGTGGAAAATATAGTATTTTTTTCACTACCAGTACAATTAATTAGGTATTTATTTATTTATTTTAGTAAAATTTAATGAAAAAGCTTATAAATTTAAAATATCACGCTGGCCGTTCGCGGCCATTAAAAAAACAAATGAATAACTTGACATTTCTGGCAGAAATTTTCTGGTGATCTGCTGAAATTATTAAGTTAGAAAGTGTTTCCGTGTTAAGTGTAATAAAATATATAAAAATGAAAAGTGAAATGCAAAGTGATGATTTTGGTACTCCCCCAGAAATAAGGGGACAGGCGAACTGTGAGGGAGAATCTATTGCCTCAAAACTCAATATATGTACCTCTAGTCATCTATGATCCTTACGGTAATATATGTGTTGTATAATCTATGGTTGAATATGATGGACCAATGATTTTTACTACTACTAATTTAGTTAATATTTTTCAATTTATCAAGCAATAAATATATTTGGTGCCTAAAGACACTTGTAAATAGCAATGTGATTTAATAATTAAGTGAAACGTCAGATGCCAAAACAGCTGAATAAAAATTCATTATTAATCTTGGTGCAATTTTATTATTTTTAGAACCTCTGACGTCATAGGTAGAGAAATAATATTTCTACCAATGAAAAGAACAGTAATAAAGATGTGCTTTTAGGCTGGTGGTGAAAAAAAAGATTTAATTAATACTTCTAAGAAATCAAGTTTTTAAACCACATGTGGTTGTGGCTTGACACTATAGTGCCAAAGTTTATGGTAAGTTAATGGTTAAACCATTATCTTAAGAACTTTTATACAAAGAATTAAAAATTGCGATTTCTAAAATATATGCTTACATTATCTTGTATTTCATCGACATCTACTAGATGCATTTAGGGCCTTCCGAGTAGTGGGCCGTGGCGCCACCTAGGTGCGGTTTTCACGCTCCCAAAACACCAAATATGGCAATATGAATCACCGTGCTTAGATAAACCGTTTAGATCGTTGGTAAATTGCAGAGATCGTAATCTTAATAGTTTTGATAAATCTAAAACAAATCTTCTAGAGAGTGTCTTAAAAATTAAGAGAATGGAGACAATTTTCATAACTTTTTCGATATCCTGCTCGAAGGACTATAAGTAATAGATTATACCAGTATTTTTCGATAAGTTAGTTACTGTAAATATTTTAGCTATAGCTCAGCAAAACAATAGCTGTATATAATATAATTATATAATATAGGGGAAGTCAGGGTTAACTGGGTCACAGGGTTAACTGGTCCACCTGGATTTTATCAAGTTTGTTTATTAGTATTGGCGCATTAGGGCAAATTCTAGTGATATTTAGTTAGTAGTATTGTTTAAAGTATTATGGCGGACCGTGTTGCCCACGTGTAAGTTGTAGTAAAGAAAGTTCTTTTATTTCGATGAAAAGTAGGGCTTTACTGTAACTTTTATTTTTTAATTAATACTTTATTATTAATAGGAGGATCTAGACTAATATTTTACCTAATATACTGAATATTTTGTTAATTATTCTAAATAATTTCTGCCTTCTAATATATTATTAGGTATTAAAATTTTATGATTTCATTCAGTGGTTAACTGGTTCGGGGTTAACTGGACATGGTCAAAATCACTTTTGTACTTGTCAATATTAATTAGTTCGGGGTTAATTGGGCCATGTCCATTTAACCCCGGACCAATTAATCCTGAGATATATCTATTCTATTTTTGTGTTAGAATTAAATTTTATTTGATTTTAAATCGTGTTTATTCACAATAATTACAATACAATATATTTTTGTTAGTGGACCAAAATGATCAAAAATTGCGTTACGTAATACTTTAACGTTCCCTAATATCTCTAATATCTCTATGGGGTAAGGTTAAATTTTTGGATTTGAAAGTCAAGTTTGGATCGCATTACAAAATTATCATTATCAAAAAAAAAAAAACAAAATTTATCATCTAATTCATTTAATAAGATTTAATACGTATTTTCCTTTTAAACTCTGACTCAGTACCTACTTAAATCTAATTTAGAATTATTTTTATTACAGTTAACTAAGAAAATAGAACGGATATGATACAACAAAATTAAACAATGTCTCAAATACGTAAATACACCTAAATATTAATTATTATTTCTAATTTTTTTATTGAAAATTATTTTACTTTCATTTTAAATCATTATTTTTGAGTCATCCTCCATAATCCGTAAATATATGAAATGCTTCGTTTTATATAGATAACACAGCCACACAAAAAAAGGTCAAGAACTGTTTCGGAGACCATTGTATTCCTATTTATTTTGATGCGTTGATTTTAAGAGCAAAATCAAAGAACTTTTACCTCAAGAATGAACATGATGAAATCTACCGTATGTTGTTAGAAGCGTGAACCAACTACGGTGAGGGGCTGGTGGGGAGTGACTATTGTTTACACTTAGTACGCGTAAAGAGAGAGAAAGAATGTGTACACTCACAGTCTAATGTCGTAAAATGACTGACAAGGGTACAGTGTTGCCGATTGGAAACATATACTTTGGATATTTTATTGTAAATTTTAAGAAACATTAGTTCTGTATGAGTTTTATATGAACTAGTAGTTTAATTTTAATAGATTTCAATATACTATATTATTAAACATAATTATAGTATACACAATAAAGTTTTTTACATTTTTAATTTAAGTATAATGATTTGAATTGATGATAAGGTGGAAACTACGCAACATCGCTACTAGGTAACCTGAAAGTCGACTAGCGACATCTACATTTTACACCACAAAGCTGTATCCGGTTTCTGTTAGTAAATAAACAAACAAAAAGATGACACCTTCATAAACATTGGTCTGAAATTACTTCTTGAGGTAAAAGTTCTTTGGGCAAAATAGTATCTAATCCGATTAGTTTTGGAGATAACCTCAAAAAAAGTATTTTTAGTTTTAACGTAAATTAATAGATGGCTCACTAAACTGCATTATACGACTGAACTATCCATTATAAACATTTTAGAAATTACATGTATCGGTCATATATAATACTGCCCTGCTAAGACAAGTTGTCCTATCTGCAAAAATTCAGTTTTTGAGATAAGCACACCATTGTATTGCTTTACACTAGCCCCATGTGCCTACTTAAAAGAAATTTTCTATCTTAAACCCAAATCCTAAAAATTAGCCTAAGATGTTTGTCTTATATGTGGAAAATTTTCAATTTTTCTAAATAAAATTGTCCTAACTAGTCTTTACTAGACGAATAAGTGAGGACTAGGACTAACTTTACAGATCTCAGTAATTTAATTGAACTTTTTATGTTTTTTTCAAATGATATCACGTATTTTTGATTTAAAATAAAGCAGAACCCAACGCCATATTTATTTAAATATGTTTTCAAAACGTGCAAACGAAAAAAATAAAACTGGCCATATCTCAAAACATCCAATTTGTAGATAGGACAACTTGTCTTAGCAGGGCAGAATAAACATAAGCTTTAGCTCATTCTGCCATATATCGCGTTTACCCCGATAGCACAAAAGTTCTAAGAATATTCTAAGAAATTTCTAAGAACATTTTTTTCTTCTTAGAATGTTCTAAGCATATTCTTATAACAAAGTGTGATCTTAAGGCAGTACTCTTCTAGCTGTAAAGTTACGAAGAGTACCAACAATAAAGAACGAAAATCAAGATATAATACTAAACATTTTTATGGCGATTTTTGGCCTATTATAATAAAGAAATAAATAAGTGACATTCCAAAAAGCGGCGACATCGGATTTAGTGATCATAAATCACTGCTTAATTAATCAAATAACGCCCCAAAAATAATATAAAAAGACATCAAAAACCCGTCGATGCCACTGCAGTCCACTGTGATATAAAATTATACTGCCCAACAAAGAAAAAAATTACAAGGGAAAAAAAGTAAAAATACTTAAGTATAAAGTCGAAGTCGGACATAAAAAAACGTGTCGAAGCCTTAAAATGTTCGTTATGACCGATGGTTTATTATAAACGGGCCGAAATACAAGACAAAAAAAATTGTTTGTTATTGAAAAATGTTCATTAGTTGCAGTGACGGATTTACTGAAGTTTCCGCCCTAGGCAATAGAAAACATGCCACCTCCGTGATGCAAAAATTCAAAAATTTGATAACAAAAAAAGGTCGTGTTTATGCACTGCCTAACAAACAAACCGATTTTTTATACTTTTTGCCGCCCTAGTTAATGTCCTTGGAATGGCCTAATGTTAAATCTGTGCCTAATTGATCGTACTTTAATGGAATAACCAACGACCTAATAACTCTTCTATAGAATAAGCATTTCATTTGTAAAAACTGAAAAAAAATGTAGCCAACATATACATTTGTCTGTCATACTCGCACAGCTTTGTTCTAACAGAGACAACAATAACAGTTACTGGTAATTTTTATTGTTCAGGCCTGAATATACCTACTATTTGTTTACAAACAAACCGAGATGTTGGCGATACTTTATATTAACGGTATGCGTATTCTAAAGGAAAGAGTTGTTAGTTCGTTGGGAATAACGGAGAGATAAAGGATTAAATATGTAAGATAATAACGTCCCATACTATAGGATTTGTCATATCACTTATTTATGTGCTTAAAAAGAAAAAACCGCTACTATCGTAGTTTTGTGCATTTTTGAAAATAAGTTGTCTTTGCAATGAATTAAAGCAAGGCATCCTTCACTTCCAGGCCATGCTACTGGCTTAGGTGCCACACTTCCCAGTGTGCCATTCCATGACCAACTAACGTGAAAATTGTAAAGCACATATTTGTCAATAATAATGTGTTATTAGTGAGTTTATAAATTGTCACACTGACAATCACCAATTAGTATTATTTTTAGTAATTTTTTCTTCATGTTGGCGTACCAGCGTTGCCAGACCTAGTGGGCCATATCAAAGCCAACTAGATGGTCCAGTAGCACGGCCTGGAAGTGAATGACGCGTCATGACGCCTTGATTAAAGTAATTTAATTTGTTGGAAAGTGTCCTTTTCTGATGACCGGCCACCCGCGTTCGTCCTTGATTAGGTGGCCGAGGTCGAAATGCGAAGAATTTCGGCAGATTGATACAAAGTTTTCCGAATTTGCGGACATTTATGTATTGAACGATCGTAAATAAATAATTAATTAACCGAAGAATAAAACAATGTAACTCGAGTTTGAGCTAGAGTTTTATTTTAAATTAGAATAAAATTTAAATTTTAAATTTTGGATTGACTTTAATTGGATTATTTAAATTCTGTAACAACTTTATTGTCTTAGCCACCAGGACTCTCCAAATATTTACTGTATCCAATATATTCGGCTCGAAGGACCAAAAGTTCTATAAAAGTTTAGTTTTTAGAAGAAAAACACGGAATTTATTTACGGACATTTTTGCAGGGTGGTTCATTTGTCATGACAGTTAATATTTTAATGCTAGATATTAAAAAAAGTTATAAAAGCCTAAAGGCAGCACAAAATGCTCTATATTTAATATTTTTAGGGAGAACATGTCCCCCCTAAGGGGGGAAATTTTTTCAAATAGAAAGGTGGGTGGCGATACATTATTTTAAAGCCTATTAATTTCCCTTTTTGGCCATATAATTTTTAATTAAAGAAAATTGAAAGGAGTTTGGAGGGTTACGCCCATGTTAATGGTATAGGAAAATAGCGTTACAGGGGGAGGGGGTCTAAAATGATCAAAATTTGCGTTACGTAATACTTGAACGTTCCCATTCATAAAAATCGGTGTATATACAATTTTGTGCTCCCATTAATATTAAGCTCCTATTAATATTCAACTCTTATAACTTTTAGCAGTTAAACTATTAAGGATTGTCATGATAAATGGACCACCCTGTATAGTTTGACGCACGGATCTGTGGCTATGGCAAATATATTTGGAATGTGTGTGCAAGTGGGAGCACAGGTAATTACAAAAATCAATCCTAAGGTCTCCTAGAAATGCTCCATTTTTAAAAGGCAATAGTAGCTTTAAAAGCGATTTTTCGATTTACATGTATAAAAACTTTTTTTCTTAGTTTTTGATATATAATAATCTTGCATCATTGAAATTTTGGTTTTAAACATATTAGTACTTAATTTTTCGTCCTCGATCCGTGAAATTTCACCTTCAAATGAATTTTTCTCGAAAACGGTTAATCCTACAGTATTAGAATAAGAGTAACTTTTTTATGTATTTTGACCTGAGGAATCATATTCCAAAAATAAATTCACAAAAAAGTTACACAGAAAAAAGTTTGGGACAAAAAACTAATAGGGCCCTCGTTTCGCACATCCCTGCATAAAATAAGTTCATGAAAATAAAATAGGAAGATGGGCCTTATTAGGGTTAGTTTACATTCAAAAACTCGTTGCTGTACCTCAAAGCGGTCCTGAGTTATTAAATAAAAACCGAATTTTTTAGCCACTTTCAAAGGGGCTTAGCTCCCTTAAGACGCATTTTGAGACATATGTTTATAGGAACTTTTTTTATATTTTCCTATGTAGAATCTCCCCTTAAAATTAATGACATCATTTATTTAAGTATCTTGAATTTATTAATTATACAATTACATCTATTTTTTTGGCTTAACTACCAGATCTACCAGAACTTATTACTGTCAATCCACCTCGAAGGACCAAAAGTGTATTATGTATGTAAAATGTAAAAAAAAATAATTTTAAGACATCTTTTTACGACAAATTAAACGCTTCTGACAAGTACGAATGCTTTTTAAAATGTATATAAACTTGATACACATCTATATATTTTCAAGAAAACACATAAATACCTATGCTAATTAAAATATTAAAATTAAAATGGAGAAATTCCTCATAAATTAACCGGATGATTAAATTCTAGATTGGTCTATAAATCACTTACCTATTTCAGTACATATACAGGGCGGAGTGAAAATGTGAGATATTCAAAATAATTTTATGATACAGCTCTTTTAAAGTCTTTTTCTTGTTTTTAGTATCACATCAAATATTTAAGGTGAAATGTAAAAATTTACTACCCAAAATTATTGGGTATTATTGAAAACGATTATAAATAATAATTATAGATGGATGTATCCATCTAAAATTAATGAAAATTATTTTTTTAATCGAGTTTTTAATATGTTTTATGTTTGTTTTTAACCTCGTACTATTCTACTTAATTAAGCATCCCCTAAGTCCAGGACTTGTGTGGGCTAGTAGTAGAGGGAACCACCGGCTTTAATTGACTTTCGAACCAATATATCTGGGGAGTACGCCTTCGCCAAATTTCAATTATTAATTAACTGAAAAAGGCAATCGGCGCCAGTGAGGTTTGAACTCACGATCATTAGATCAGTGTCAGGCTATATCGATGCCATTGACCACTGAGCTAAATCTCCCAATATAAAATATTATTTAAATCAAAATTTATAATTTATGCAATATGAACGAAAACTTTTTTATAATTTTATTTATATCTTTTGTCAAAATCAAGCATAAAGCTTTTTTCGGGCTCTCCATACCAATAGACAAATAACTAATATAAACAAATAAATATATTTTTATGAAAATACAAAATTTTAGTTTACAAACTTTCAAATTGTAAGGGTGCAAATAATTTCAAATCATTAAAAATCTTACAAAAGGATGTTGATTCAAAAACTTCAAATTGGAAATCACCTTTTCAAAATTGATAGAATCTCCCAAATGTAAAGTTTCGATTTTTTTCTTTTCGATGAGGTTTAATATACTTTAAGCAATCCTGTTTATTTTTAAATAAGATCGAATAGTCCGGTCAATTTAGACCAAAAAATGAGAGTGAAGTTACATAAAGTCCCAACAAGCTGAATTTCAGTGAAATTGTTCAAAATATAATTATAAACAATGTCTAGAAGTTCCCCATCATTACAGGGGGTAAGGAAAAAATTTAATTCAAGGTCAAAGGTCAAAAAAATGAGTTTTTCGCGATTTTCAGCAAAACGGTAAGTTTTATCATAAAATTACCTCAGACAAAAATTGTAGATCATAAAATTATCTATAAAAAATGCATCAATACTTTTTTTCTTACGAGCCACCGTTTTTGAGATAACGATTCAAAAAGTTATAAAAGTTGTTATCGTCATAATATGCATGAGTACGCCACGTTGTAATATTTTATATAATATATATATATATGTATGTATATATATATATATATATATATATATATATATATATATATATATATATATATATATATAATATATTAAATGTTTAAATATTTTTCTATCGGTCATTGTAACTTATACTTACAATATAAAATATACATAAGTTTTAACTACAAGAATATCAGGTAAAATGAAAAAGTTCAAGTGTGGCTTGGTTATCAGCTAGACCCTACAGACTGGGGTTGGAAGTTGGTCAACAATATATTAGAGCCAGTTCAAACTTTACTTCCACCTGCGCCGGAAAAACTGCTGAACACTATTTTTTACAACTGCAAAAAGGGATGCAGTGCTAAATGTGGTTGCAAAAAAGTCGGACTGTCTTGTTCTTTGGCATGCACAAATTGTCAAGGCCGGTCGTGCTCTAATATTGAATCACAAACAATGGAGGATTCGTTTGACTCCGACGAAGTATCATGCGATACATCGCTATTGACGCAATTTACTTGCATCCAAAATGAAGATGAAGAAGAAGCAGGAGAAGAAGAACAAGAAGAAGATCAAGAAGAAGAACAAGAATTTGAAACTTACGAATAAGACGAATAAACTTCAACACTTTTTTTTCATTTACATCGCTTTTATCTTTCCCAATCTTTGAAAATTTCCGTTATTTTGCAATAGTTTTACATTAAACAGGATCACAACTGACCCGTGGAGTAGGCCTACTGGGGAAACCACGTTAAAAAAAACGCGCTAAGTACACTACCTCATAGGTGGCGTGGAAACGTGTGCATATTATGACGATAACAACTTTTATAACTTTTTGAATCGTTATATCTCAGAAACGGTGGCTCGTAAGAAAAAAAGTATTGATACATTTTTTATAGATAATTTTATGATCTACAATTTTTGTCTGAAGTACTTTTATGATAAAACTTACCGTTTTGCCGGAAATCGCGAAAAACTCATTTTTTTGACCTTTGACCTTGAATTAAATTTTTTCCTTACAGGGGAATGATGGGGAACTTCTAGACATTGTTTAAAATTATGTTTTGAACAACTTCACAGAAATTCAGCTTGTTGGGACTTTATGTAACTTCGAATGTTTAAATTGACCGGACTATACATACTTTTGTTTATTAACTTTTAATGACCCGATTCGTTTAAAATAAACAATTAAACGAATAAAAACTAAATTAGCCACTTCGGTACTTTAAACAAACCTATTTTCTATTTTAAACCTAAGTGATTGATTACGTTTTTTTGATATTTGAAAATTGTTCAAAAATTGCGCTACACTCAGAGAAAAATCGTTGTAAAATCAAACAAAAGTCATATGATTTAAAAGAAAACCAATATGTTTTTGCTCCGACAGTGTTTTCTATTAACTCAAAAAGATATTTTTTAATTTTATAAGCCACTGTAAAAATAAAAATATTCATTGTAATTTGAAAAATGTTTTCTTTTAAATCATTTGTAAACTAGATGTGATTTGAATACAAAAACTGGTTATTTTAAAAAGAATTCTTTTAATATATTGATATTTTTCAACAATATAAAGGGAAGTATTATAATTTTATTAAGAAAACATTAAACTAAGAAAGTAAGGGACAATACTTTTACTTTAAAGTAAAAAACGTTTTGTTGTAAAAATTATTTTTTTAAATTAATATTATTCATAACTAAAACGTAAAGTTTTTACTTTTAATATTTTAAAAGGCCATTTTTTTAAATTAAAATAATTTCTGATTGATTTTACAAGATGAGATTTTTCTGAGTGTACGTAATACTTGAATGTACCCTGCAACAAGGATTGATGGAAATTTCCAATACACCAAGGTGAGACATTTCGGACCATCTATAAAATTGTTGTATTGTATCTAATGTGATAAGGGAACGTTTAAGTATTACGTAACGCAAATTTTGATCATTTTGGACTTGGATTTTAAAATTTTGGACCACCCTAATGGAACGGTTTTTTTTTTTGATTTTTTTCGTTATTTTATTCGAAATCAGCGGTAAAAAAATAGTCGTACGCAAAAATTCATAATTTTGTCCCTGTTTTTTTTTCCTGGTCCACTGTGGACTATTTCGATTTTCCGGTTGATTCTGGGAGATGTTCCCCATTGCCAATCATCGCCAAATCTTACAGGCTTATTTTCCAACGCATTGAGAAGCCTTCTAGCCCTTCCCGAAAACCCAACTAAAAAAAAGGGTTTTCAACCCAGCCTGGTATATACCTATTCTTGTTACGGTGTAAAATTTTTGTAAAAAAAATGTGAATATCTCGCGAACAAGAAAAAATATCAAAATTCTTAATAAGAGGTAATATATGATGTTAAAATAACCGTCAAAGTATTGGAGTAAGTGAAGGATTTTTTTTAAAGTGGGTCATGTGGCACATAATTTTAAAACTAATAAAAATCCCTATTTAACTATATATCTTTTTTTTTAATAATTTTTGAGATTTTTTGTAAAAAAAGTTGCTGTAAATCGTTATAAATTATTACTTAGGGTATTTTTTTTTTAATTTTTCATTTTTTCTTGTTTTCTTTTGTTCATGTTTTTTGAAAGCACTCTAGTCCACTCATTATGTGCGTTTCTCCGGCGAGCGATGAAATAGGTAGTTATGGGATATTATCCAGCTCAATAGGGTATGAATTACGTATCGCAGGGGGGTAAATATTATTATTACGTGTAATTGAGTTCAAGGCTTCGGCGAAAGAGACGTCAACAAACATTAATTTACCAGTATGCGTTAATATACAGAGTGATTTTGAAAAAAAAATGGTGTGGCGTCGTAGCTCAAAAATGCATGCAATTCTACGATCTGATAGAAAAGTTAACATTTCTACAAAAACAAATGAAGTTTTTAGACTTCAAAATAGTCTATTTCTTAGTATTTTACTTTTCTGCTCGTTACCATGACAGCAAGCAGAAAAGTGATTTTTTTCGCATGCACAGTGTAGGCAACCGGCATGTCAATCGTAAAAGAGCTGTCAGTTATATTCGACGAGATGTTGGTCCGCCATTTTTTTAATAAAACATTATTATTTATTTTGAATCAAATCTCAATTTCATGTGCTAAATATTTGTGTGCTATATTTTTTTTGTTACGAAGGAATTATGGAGAGTTACTGTGATTAGGATTTTACTTTTACACCAACAGACTTGCAGAAAATTGTATTCAAGTGCTGCGACCTTGTAAGGTAACTTACTGTCTGAAATTTATTTATTTATTTATTTTAGATCGTAGAAAAAATATCGGCTAGACGCCTGGATCAGCAAATTTCACGCTTAAGCAGAAATCAGTTTTTTGCGATTTTAATACAAAAATAACTATTTTGTAGAGAATAATATGAGGTTTCTTTTGGTCCAAGAATGGGTCTTTGACCCCCTTACCCCGCTCTGCTGCACAGCTCTATGGTTTTCCTTGTTTATTATCCTTTTTGTTCAGAATTTTCTTTCATAATTAAAAAAAGTGGACATTTTTTAAATGTTACGTCCACAAGGCAAAATTACGAAAATTAACATTGAACAAACACTACTGCACAAAAAAAGAATACCTTCTTTATTATTCTTTTTATATTTTTAAACATAACTGCGAGCCTGAGGGCCTATCCACAGGCTCTTATGCGAGCCTAACATAACGTTATAAGCCACCGGATAAGATACATGGCGGTACATCAAGTCAATCACGACATCGGTATTTGTTGCTGTCAGCTGACTGATTCTATTTTAATAGAACACTCGGTATAAACTTAAAAAAAAACTACGAGACTCACTTCACATCAAAACAATCACTCTATAGGTACCTAATCCATGCAGGGAGTTAATACGAACAATTGATTTCGGTATTATGGCGACTGATCAATTGAAAGGCTCAGGGGAACAAGACACATAAGCCCAATTTATCTTATTTAAGTTCGCAACAAGCAGTGGGCTACCAACTTTGTATAGTTAGATAATGAATGAAATAGAAAATATTTTGAATGAATATATGTTGGTGGTTTACCTAACTGGTAAAGCAAAATACTACAAATCGTCGCAAGTAAGTTGCAAAAAATAACGCTACCAACCCTAGCCTAGGATTCATAGGTTCATTAGAACAAAAAATCAAGTTTTATTTTAATAAACATTATTTTTAAAAAATGAAAAATTAAAAAAAAATAATAAAAAAATATTTAATATTTATTTATAAAAAAGTTGTTTTTTTCGTAACGAAAAAAAAATTGAAAACCCACCCTGATTTTTACCAAAAACATTCCCTGTTTAGATCTTTTGAATTTGAAGTATTTAGGCCAAAGCATTCTCGAATTATCCTGGTCACAAACCCGGACAGACAGCGACAGTTTTTACGGAAATCATGTTTTTTGGATACCAACGTCGAGAAAGGTAAAAAAGCAATAAAACTTTTAATTTTTTTTACTAACGCAAGAATTTTCTAGGGAAAATTAAAAATAATATCTCATTTTATAACTTTTTCTATTTTGCGACTCTTATAAGCTCATAATCACACGCATTTTGCGTGTTCTTATAGGCCCATATGTTCTTTTGGGTTAGCAACAGACCTGGACTATCGCTTGACGTTTTCCGTGCAAATGTCAATGTTGCTTTAAAGTTGAATTTTCTACAAAATTTTGTGTTTAGGTTATTTTTGGTTAATTGCAGTAAAAAAGAGAAGAGATGACTATAAAATATATCAAAATATCATTTGTTCTTAGAATGAACTGTAAATCCAAAACAAAAATCCCTAAATCAGTCATCAATTTAAATGTAAGTTTTTTTTAAATTTTAGAGCAAAATAGAAAAAATTGTATAAAGCACTCGTTTCATAACACGTTTTTAGCGCACGAGTACGTTTAGAAAACGAGCCGCTTGCGGCGAGTTTTCTAAAGTACTGAAAACAGGTGTTATGAAACTAGTACTTTAATATACTATTATTAACTAATTTTTTAAAAAAATGTGGATATGATTTATACTAGCATCTTAACCAAAAGCCGTAACAAGGTACATAAGCCTGTCGGCCATATTGATTTTTTTGCCATCGTCATCTATTATTTAACAATATTTTTTTAGGGAGAACTTCTCGTATAGGTATCTTTATTTAACTGAAAATGTAACCCATGTCCCTTGTTCCCCCAAGCCCCTCAATTGTTTTCAACGTTTTGGGGTCAATCTATAGTAAACAAAGCCTCAATGGGACATTATTATGGGTATCCATTATTGTATATTATTCAAAATTGTTCTCTCCTTAATCCACGTGGCGCTTAAAACAGGAAATGTCAATTATTGCTTTTATAGGAGTTGATTATATAATATACCATAACAACAATACTTGGTACTTTTGCCGCCTATGTGTTTTGTAATAACAAAGAAAATAAGTTAAGTAATTTATTGGGTACAAAACGAGACATATCCGCGTACAAACTGTGCATTAAAAAATGAAAAACCTCACTGACCTTTTCGTGATCACACGGAACGAAAATAACAAGCAAATGGCTACCTTTCTGGACGGGTGACAATAACCAAATTTTATTATCGAAACTATAACATACTAGTATGAAGAACAGCATACTACACACATTTTATTAGTTAACTACAAGAAACAATG
Source organism: Brachypterus glaber (assembly GCA_958510825.1). Lineage (NCBI taxonomy): Eukaryota > Metazoa > Arthropoda > Insecta > Coleoptera > Kateretidae > Brachypterus > Brachypterus glaber. Next base: position 36,709,370 of record OY294051.1, on the reverse strand, counting down.
ACGTCACACTTACTATTCTTAGTAACCATGTACCCCTAGGTGGTTTGCTCGCATAGTAAGTATTTCTATCCTTTTCTATCATATTTCTGTCCTTTCCGAATCATATTTTTTCGACGAAGAAGAGGTTAGTGTTTTTGTAGAAGCCGGACTTATGTACAAGATTGTTTTGCCACTTTTGCAAGAATCTCAGCAAGAATGAATTCTATTGATATTATTTTAAACAATCGGCAGATATCATTCGTGGATAATATAGATACGATAAACAAGTTAAATAAAAGTAAGTAATTTATAAGCTTTATGCAAAAATGTTCTTGCAAAGTTAGGACAAGCCTAATTTTTTCCTTGCAGACCTCATTTTTAGTTCTCAATTTCAAATATCGCAAAATAAACAACTCAATCAACTTTTTAACCTCGAAGAAGATTTTACTTTTACTTTACCAACTAACTATGACGTCATTTAAACAACACTCTTCAAACCATACTAGTATGTTATAGTTAAGATAATAAAATTTGGTTAATATATTTAATTTACTGTATAGGACTATTATATTCCTATAATAGGACTACGTCGTAGGCCTACGATAAAAATATTAGAAATGTTTTTGTAGAAAATTTAAAATGATTTTTAAATGTGTAAGAACTTTTGTAATATAATCAATAATAACACTATAAAAAATGTCATATTGCAACGTATTGAAACAAATAGGGACGATTCCAAAAGATATTGGAATGTGTTTTAATACGTTTTAATACGACATTTTTTATAGGGAAAGGACTTATGGCCAAAAATATTAGTTTTGTCCCCTTTAACATATTTTAAGTGACAAAAACTACATAAAGATTTTTTTAAACGAAAGTTTCGTTCAAAAGTTATACATAGATGCATAATACAAACAGACAGACAGTTTTTAACAAACTATTATCACATTTTCTCAACATTTCATGACATTCAAAATTTCTGCATGTCAAGCTGGTACAAAAGAAGAAGAATATCGTTTGGACTTTTTTCTTTTAAGACAAATTCGGTCGGCTTTTTTAAGAAATTACCTGAAAGTTATATAGTAGTTGAAGACGAAAATTGGTATATTTTTTTGGAAAATCTTACCAACGTATTTATCTTTTTTATACTTATGTAAAAAAATATTAATTGACATAAAATTGGTAAATTTATCTTTAAAGGATTAATATTTGGGACTACATGGCTCTGTACCCTTGTATCTATACAATAAATAAATAAATAATAATAAAGTAATATGATATAAAATACACTTTTTCACCAATATTGGTAAAATTATCTTGGAGTATGAAAATTCCTTATTTTTTGATGTTTTTGGTATAGGCGCATATGAATCTCTGCCCATCTGACAAAATCTAAAATGGCCCCTGAGGGCAACAAGTTTAGTAAATCCGACCCTGATTAAGGATAACTATAATTTTCAGTTTTTCATTTTCTTATAAGGCTTATAAGCTTATAATATAAGCTTAAAGACTTGTCTTCGAAATTTGAAGAAGTCGCGTCTTTTTTATTCTGCAGTCTATCTTTAGCGGATGAGACATCATTAACATCTCGAATCAGACTTGACAAAGTATTTAAATTATGCCGAACCGAAATAGAACACAATAATGAGTGTCTACTTTGAGGTGTTAAGTTTGAAATAATTCAAAGCATATTTAACTGGTATTTAAAGTTTAAACGAGAGCTTGAATATTCTTTAAATCTTGTCGAAACCTGCTGATAAAATGTGGTACTTAAATTGGTAAGCATCACACACAAGTAAGTGTTCGTAGATTATAGTCCTTCGAGCCGGATATACACAAATATATATATATAGGAATAAAATCAATCCAGGAAGAACAGCTCTAGAGATATAAAGGTCGAATCCTTCACTATTTTTTTTCATTATTTTCTCCCAGCTGAATTTTATAATATATATTATATGTATAAAAGTAAAAGTATATTCAAATTAAGCTATTTGTCAATAGCCAGGTCCTAGATCGGGTTCCTTTGGGTGCTAGAAGCTCCAAAGAGGTGGTGAAATGGGGTATACCAAATAGTAGATTACAGGTCGACTAGGAAAATAGTACTTTTCCGAGACCTTATTACTGTCACGCAAATTGGCCAAAATTCATACACTTCATACCCCGTTTCTCGCGTTATTAAAGGATGTAGAAATTTCATATTTTGGCTCCCCCCCCCAATAGGGGGATAAAGCACTAATATTTTTGACCTAAAAAAACAACCACAAAAAGCATTTGTTGATAGCTCACAAGGCATCGTTTATAACATTTATTATCCTATAAAGAACTTTCACTTTCGGGTTTAGACCGTGTTAATGGATTTTCACTTTCCGACGTTTCGTCTCTTACTACTAGAGACATCTTCAGGGATTAATCTGAAACAGTTTCAGATTAATCCCTGAAGATGTCTCTAGTAGTAAGAGACGAAACGTCGGAAAGTGAAAATCCATTAACACGGTCTAAACCCGAAAGTGAAAGTTCTTTATATCTTAATGGCCGTGAAAGCTTAAAATTTATTATCCTTTTCAAAAGTAAAAAACTGTACATTTAGGTTTTTTAAACAAAATGTATTAGATTATATTCGTGTTTATCAATGTACTTTGGTGTTTATCATGACAACAGCAGTTCAGCCATTTTAATATTTTAATCAGTGGCGCCATCTAGCGGAAATTAATAATTTATAACGCAGACCAGTAATAATTAGTTTACTGGTCTCTATTTTTCATTACAGGTCAGGTCCAGGCGTAGAAAAAAATATATAATATTTATGGACTTACCACATTGACGAAGTCTTGAAAGGTGATCGCCGGCGTGGTGGCATTTTTCGCTTTGTCCAACAAAATTTCCCGCTTTCCCGTGTTCACTCTCTCCCTGAATTCTGGCTGGTCCAAGACCTGGACGAAGTCTCCCCAGGGAATTTCACCAAAACCTTCGGGATCGTACTGAGAGAAAAAATACCAGAAAAATAATAAAGGAAACGTTTTTGAATTACCTACAGAAATATTTACCTTGTCAAAAAATTGTCTCCATTGCTGCAAAAAAAAACAAAAATGACTTGTTAATTAAGTTAGGTTACTTCTAAAGGGGGTTATTATAATAACATTATATGATGGGAGGCATAGCGTAGTGGCCAGCGCGTATTTATAGCAAGTCTACTAGCGTGAGTTCGATTCTTACTGGCGCCGATTTGCCTTTTTCAGTTAATTAATAATTGAAATTTGGCGAAGGCGATAAGTGAAACGGACACTCCCTAGAAACTGGTTTGAAAGTCAGTATAAGCTGGTGGTTCCCTCTACTACTAGCCCACACAAGTCCTGGACTTAGGGGATACTTAATTGAGTAGAATAGTAAGAGGTTAAACAAACAAATAAAAAAAAATAATATGCATTGTTATAATAACCTATAGGTTAACAAAATTAACTAACTCGAGAACATTTTGTGTTAAAGACTGTACTGTAAGGTCCACAGTGTGGATGTGTTAAAAAACGTATGTGTGAATCCAAACTACCAGCTACGGCCCTGTTCTTAAGGCTACGTTTAAACGGAGCCTTAAGAACAGGGCCGTAGCTATGGGGGGATGGAGGGGGAGGGGGATAGCGTTCCCCCACCCATCTTGAAAAGTTGTATATTTAATTGATCCAAAAGTTGTATATTTTATAGAGGTTTGGATGACCTTTTTTTTTAGTCATTAACTCGAGAAATAAAGTTGTATTTTTAGGCTAAAAAAAGTTGTAGTTTTTGACCTTCTTCCCCCACAAAACCTTCTTCGCTACGGCTCTGTCAATCAAACTATCTATTTTTGATTTTTATTTTTTTTTTAATAATTATAATTATAATTTTTTTTTTCAATAAAGTTAATCTATACAAATATTTTTCTTTCTCGTTTTTTTTTTTATTTTTCTTTTGAGATTTTTTAATTTTATTTAAATTACTTTCTTCAGTAAGTTTTTTTTTCTTATTTTTTTTTTATTTTTCTGTTTCTTGAAGTACAAAAATAAATTGGGTAGTTTTATTTTAAATTTATTTTTGTGTTTTTTTATACTTACATCTCTCAATAACTCCCTTCGGAGTTCCAGTTCATCCCCTTCGCTCCCTAAATCCGTATGGTCCGTATCGTAGTTATCGTGATGCGTTCCCGGAAAAGACACAAAAGATCCCGTAATGGTCGCAATGTGTCCCGGTTCAATCCCGGATTCTTCGCTTTGCGCGTGCGCCAAATTTGAAATTCTCTCGTTCAGAATTTGGGTTACAGAGGGCGACAGTCTATGGGGCCACGCTTTATGCGTGAGCATAGTTGGAAGGCAACTGTAGTTTGAAGATGGTTTGCAACTTGGCTAGACACTGAAACAAAAAAATAAGTTTTCAAAAATTTTAATTTTTAAGATATATTTTATCGAAAAAATTATTCTGCAAAAAAATGTTTTGGTTGAACTGTGCGATAATTTAAAAAAAAATCAAAAAGGATTTTTTAATATTTATTTAAAAAAATAGTATTTTAATTGATCAGGACTCTAATTTTTAAGCATTTCATAACTCATTAACGCTTGGAGATAAATCATTTAGACGCTTTTTATTGCATTGAGTTCTCAGCTGAGAATATTTTTAAAAATTCTCACTTTTCAAAATATTTTAATATAAATTTTGGTGAATGCGCCGAAAATTTCAAAAATTTGCTGAAATATTTTTTTCAGTCCAACTCTTATTTATTTTATGGTACTCTGAAAAAAAAAATCATGCGCTAAAACCTTTGTCCCCCAGTAAGTCTAAAACTATTAAAAACTAAAATATGTTATTTCAAAATATTTAAATTTTGGTGAATGAGTATACTAAGGGGTAAACCGCTGGAAAACATGGGCAGATTTATGGGGGGGGGCAATGCCGCCCCCCCAGCGAGATATATTAGCATAGAAATACCTTAAAAATTATATTTTTGGTAAATGCGCAATTTTTTCCTTATGGATGCCCCCCTTAAAATGAAATAAATCCGCCCCTGCTGGGGAATTCAGGTATACAAATGGAGGAAATTTTGAAGGAAATTCCGAAGAAATCTTAAGGGATAATCTTCTAGATCCTAGAAGGATTTCAGGTGTATTTTTTTACGGGTAATCCCTCGGCGTATACCTACACAAGAGAAATATATTTTTACAGGAAAACTTCTGAAAGAAATAATCAATTTTTTCAGGCCAATGACCGAGTTGTTGGCTTATGACACAATATTTATTTTTACTCAGGTGTAGTAATCTTAGGTAAACGGTATTGATCCTCTTACATGTGCTTTTATAGGTTTTCTGACCATCTTAAGATATAATTTTACATACAAAATTATTTAACTACCTATTTAACACCTCTTTAATTTTAAGTTTGTATTAATTAATGAAATTAATCCTAGAAAACGCCATGTTTTAAATTTCAAGTCTGTATCTCATTGCGTTTTTAAGTTATTAAATTTGTTCTTTTTTGTATGAATTTATTGAAGAAACCAATTGTTTAACTGATCCCCTAAAATATAAAATCATAATTAATCTAAAATTAAAATTTAAATTGTCGAAAATTATCCAGATTTTCGTTATGATTTTTTAAAGACTTCTAAAAATTTGTACGCGGACTTTTCGCTAATAAGAATTTCTTGATATTTTTGCCTTTTTATCTAAAATTTATATTTATAAACCTATAGATTCCAAATCTCTGTTTTTAATATACAACAAATTAAAATATAACTAAAAATAGAAAATGTTCATTAGTTTAATTTTTTTTTAAATAAACAGGTTTAAACATGGTAGAACAACGATCCATGCACGTTTTACGAAAACTTACCAATTTTCTTATTATTTCAGAATATTGCAATCATTTTCATATAAAACTAGTATTTATAAATAAATGCAAAATATAAAAAATCAAGTTACATCTTTAAAAATGTTTAAATCACGCCAAAAAATCATTAAAAACAGGTTTTAACACATTAAAAACAATAAACAAAACACACTTTCACTGATTGACGCACACTTGATCTGTCGGTATTTTCAGTTTTCACTGTTTTCCTTTAGATTTTCCCCTAAATTATGGGTTGACTTGCAATTTTCACCCTAAACAACAATTTTCACCCTATGTTTCTGTGTGTGCGTCATTTTAAGGGTAGACAACATGCGGTCGCGCACGTGAGCTTTGAACGGTGCATCGCGGTCGATATTTTGTGAGTTTTCACTATGAATAGGGTTGCTAGATCAAAAGAAAACTTCGTTGTGAATTTTTTCTTATAAATTTAAAAAAAAACTAATTTTTTTGAAAAAAAAAAAAATTCCCGTTCAAAGCATTTTTTAAATTAACGTGGTCCATGGAAAATACTGATTTGTGAAAAGCAATGTTTCATTAAAAACCATTTATTCAATACATACAGATAATAAGACAATTACCAGCTTTATTTTAAATAAACTCAATAATAACCCCCGCGTGGCTTTTACTTTATTGAGTGGATAATTATTTAGTTTACCCACTCAACTGTCACTTGTCAAATTATTTTCTTGTAAATGTCATTTAAATGTTTAATAAAAATATGAATTCCTAAGCTATTTATTGAATAAAACTTTGTATGGCACTCATGGGTAAACCGATATTTCCCTCTCGAAAATTAACCTGCTTGGCTGATGCCTCGCAGGTTAATTTTCTCATGGGCAATATCTTACTTTACCCACTAGTACCATAAATAACTATTTTCTTTCTATTCGGTCCGTTTTTATTACTTCCACCATTTTGAGATAAAGACTTTAAATTTGGACCATAAACCTTAGCTTAGCTGCTATAAAATCAGAGGAAAACAATTTTAAAAAAAAAAAAAACGACTGAATGAAAAAGTCGCATTTTCCCCGAGGGGAATTCAGGTGTACAAATTGAAGGAAATCTTATCTTTAACAATCGTGGGACCTTTTTTAGGTAATTTTTAAAAATTTTCGAGATAATCTTTAAGATTCAGTTGTAATTATTTCTCCAGCGGTTTGCCCCTCATATTTTCCCACAGAAACTTAAATATCAAGAGCTAGTCAATACACAATTTTGGAGACATGCAATTGTACACTAAATATCTAAAATAAATAGCAAAATCAACTAGCAAACTGCGCCAAAAAAGTTAATCAACTATTCTTTGTTTATTCGAATTCGGCTAGGCGATTTTTGACCAAATAATGAAAGTATGTAGTTGAAATAACAAGTTTTTAGTGTTTTGCGCTATTTGTTAATTTAACTATTTCTTTTTCCTCGAGAAAAAGCCACAAATGAAGAACTATTCTTTTTCTCTCTGTGTATCGAAACAAAATTACCCAATCAAATGCGCTAAGTCTATTCGAATGGCCAATTTTAACTTTATGTAATACTAGCTTAATAGTTATTTATGGTATTGGGTAAAGTAAGATATTGCCCATGAGAAAATTAACCTGCGAGGCGTCAGCCAAGCAGGTTAATTTTCGAGAGGGCAATATCGGTTTACCCATGAGTGCCATACAAGGTTTTATCCAATAAATAGCTTAGGAATTCATATTTTTATTAAAAATTTTAATGACATTTACAAGAAAATAATTCGACAAGTGACACTTAAGTGGGTAAAATAAATAATTATCCACTCAATAAAGTAAAAGCCACGCGGGGGTTATTATTGAGTTTATCTATTTAAAATAAAGCTGGTAATTGTCTCATTATCTGTATGTATTGGATAAAGATTATTTTTTTAAATGGCAACCCTATTACAAGTGCGCTTGACGAGAACGTGCTTAATCTTTATAGCTGGCGGATAATTTAAGCAATTTATTTCACAATGTTTGTTTTTAGAGAAAATGTAATATTTTTTCTGCCAAATTTCTAGTTTAAAAGAAAATTATATCAAGTTTGCCTGAAAAATAAAATTTCCAAATAAAACCAAAATGCTTTGTTTTTGTATAAATAAGTTTATTTATAACAATCATAATACCATCATACAACGATGTCAAGTCATAATATGGTAAAATCTCTATCTTACAGTTAATCTTCTTCTTCTTCAACGGCGGCGGTTCCAGTTCCCTTCTTGACGTTCTTCCTCTTGACACGGCCAGGGCGGCCGCCACCGAAGGGCGATTTCAGGGAGAAGTCGATGTGTTTTTGGGAGTCCAAACGTACGACGAATGAGGGAATGTTTACTACCTGTTTACGTACACTGAAAGAAAAAAAAATGGTATAAGCAAATGTTTTTTTTTTGTAAAAGTATAAAATATTGTATGTACCTCTGGAGTAAAGTGCGTTTATGCAGCACATCAAGAAATATGGACGAAAAAAGCTTAATTTTTACAAAATTACTTTTGCGATGAAAAACGGGCGAAATTTGGACTTTTTCGCCCTAGGAGAAATTTTTGCTTTAAAAAAATTGTTGTAAACACGTCCGGACGCCATAATACTTTCCCGGCGGTATCCAGGGACCTCTGGAGTAAAGTTTTTCTATATTATATAAGTTAAAAGTTTTATAGTTTTAGACACTTCCTTAAAAAACGCTCTTATACTTCCAGGAACTAGATAAACCTTTGTGTCAGGACAAATTATGTTCATAAATGTTTAAAAGAGATTAAAATAAGTGTTTTTCACTCGTGTAATGATGCCAAATCATTATCTAAGTGGAAAACACATTTATAAATAAAATTAGTCCAACCAAAAGTGGACACAGAAGTGTACCCGAATTCTAGACTACTAGGGAAAGCTGGTTAATGCTTTTTTATGTTTTTTTATAAATATTTGAAAAAATTAAACAAATTATTATCGTTCTTTTTAATTTAAAGTGTCAAAACTGTAAATATTCAAGGAAAATATATATTTTTTTAATGCTAAAAGCAAAATGGATTCTCTGCAAATGATGTCAAGTTGTTAAGGGGCTAGACAAGTGTGACTATGTTATAAAAACAATGTAAAAAACAGAATTTGCGCAATGAGGAGCCAAAAACGATAAGCGCCACTTCCTAATGACTAGTAAAAATCGCTTGATTAAACAAAAATATAGGTATATAGGTGTATTAAATATAAATACATATATGTATATATCTGTGGCTTAGTTCTACAAGGGCCAATGTCACTTTGTCAGTAGCAGTATTTTCAAAATATTACTTCAGAGTTGACGTAAAAACGCTGCTATTGACATTGGCCCTTTTAAAACTAAGGCACAGATATACAATATTATAAAAAAAAAATTGTCGCCTCACATGGTACCCAACATTATTATAATAAACAAGCCGGGGCATAAGAGCTGGTATCTTTCCTCTTCGAGTTTCTTTAGCACTAGATTAGGCACTAAGTCTCCTATTTAGTGACTCTAAGACTCGGACAAATTTTGAAACATCGTTCCAAGTTTCGATTTTACCTCAAAGCGTTTTTGGAGTTATGATTACAAGGGCCATCAACTAAAAGTAAAAAAAAGTTTAAAAAAATAATCTTTTAGCAGTAAAAAATTAAATATAATAATTTTTTAAGTATTTTGTAAGTGACAAAATCACTTTTTTTTACCTGTAAAAAAATAAAAATTACCGTTTTTTTTTTAACTTTTTTGCACTTTTAATAATTCAATTTTCTACTTAAATAATAAGTTAAAAATGTTACCTTTAACTATCTTGGATTTTTCAAACCAAAAACTCGGATTTTTTCGAGGCGTTAGTTATTTCAACTAAGTGGCACTCGTGAAACATTAAAAAAATAACACCAAAGGTGCATTTTTTCAGTTTGTTTTTTCAAGGCGTTAGATGGTTCATCTAAGTGGCCTTTGAGAACAATTTTTCCAAGAAAATGTAAAATTTTTCCTAGAAATGTCAACTTTTTCCAAAAATCTGTCAAAAAATGGCATATTACCGGATGTGTCTTTGTCTGATCAATACACGAGCGTGATGGATCGATTTGGCGAGTCCCAATTTGAAAACTCTGGTTTGGAGACGACGTTCCAAGAAATCTTCAATTTTCAAACCCAAAACGTAATCGAGTTTCATTCTGTTCTCGTCCAACACTCCGATACGGACCAAACGACGCAGCAGTGCGTTACCTAAAATAAGAAATTTAAAATATTAGACCTGAGGATGACTAAATATTAAACAAAACGTTGCCAATATTAAACAACAAATATAGAACTCCATAAATAAAAAAAAAAAAAATTATATACATTTTTAAGAAATAATACTTTATCGCGAAAATGTTTGTTGTTTTTATATCAAATTGCATTTGGTTTCAGTGCAAAATTGAAGAAACAAAATATTTTACACCCTTATAAGTGTGAAATATTTTGTTTTTGCATCCAGGGAAAACCAGTAAATGACTTTTTAGTATTTTACTATTAATGTACAAAATTTGACCAATTTGACCCATTTTTAAGAAAATCGATTTATGTTTATCAGTAAAGTTTTCTCAGAAATCTCATCAAAAATCTTTTTTTGTCAAAAAGTCCGACAAAAATCTCAGAAAACCATGTACAAGTATTTTGTAGTGTTTCACCCCTCGTCAAAACCAGACAAACTTACATTAAGTTTTTTTTTTTTAATGAAAACAGGATAAAAAAAGAAAATGATTTTACAAAAACTGAGTTCCATACTTCAATTGTGTGATTCGATAATACATTAACCCACATTGTGAGATGAAAGTAACAAGTCAAACTTTTTGTTCCTTAATATCTTTTAAACATCGTGACTAAAATTAGGCATTTGCTTCACTTTTTCATGTATCATGTCATATAAAAAAAATAATCTTTAATTTAAATCATTAAAACGATATTCCTACAATTTTTTTCACAATGTGGGTAAGTATATTATTGTAAAAAACTGATACTACTATAAAAATAATGTTTCCTCAACTTTCGGCACAGACAAAATCATGAATAGGACCTTTGTCTGTTTCCTAGCGGGAGATTTATCTGCCCTCATATAGAAAATATATTCTGGCACTCCTAATAAACATTTTGGTTCATTGGAGCGTGGCGATAGGGCATAATAATTTAAAAAAATAAAATAAATGCTTACCTTCGAACAACCTTTTGGGGTCTTTTTCTTCCAATGTGAGCAATTCACGGGCAGCCTTACGGATTTTAGCCAAAGTGTATTTGACTCTCCATACCTCACGTTTGTTTCTGAGACCAAAGGCCCCAATAATTTTCAATTCCTGGTCCAAACGTGCCTTTTCATAAGGACGTCTTGGAGTAACGTATGTTTTTGAGCATACCGACGGTATTCTACCGTTCACCATCTTGACGAGTTATTCCTGTAAACACAAAAGTTACTCAACACGTGTACATAACCTCAAAATTTATGTTTTTGTGAAAAAATGCACTGTTACCAGGTCATGAATCAGATAAGCAATAATTATGCTTTCTGGGATTAAACAAGGTTTTACTATTGCCTTGTAAGATTAGGAGTCTTTGCAATATAACTAAACAAAGCCCCTTGCCCAAAATACAAGGCATAAATATTCATCTATAAATATTTCAACCATCCTTCAATAATTTATGGATATTATTGCATAAAATTATAGAACACACCTTGATTTAGCATTGTAGATGAATATTTTAATAATATATCACACATTTATGTTAGAAAATGGTTAAAATACGGAACAAAAACTCACCGAACTCGTCTTCTCGAATGTCGTCAACCAAAAGGAAGAATTTTTCCGATTTCCGTTTAAGTAGGCCGATTTTTATCAATGAAGAGAGTGGGGAGAACTTTTTTACGTAAGTGCAAGAGAGATACTAAGTACTCGGTATTCAAAAACGCAACTAATGTTGTTTCCGGTAACAAACTGACGCTAATTTAAATTTCCGATAAAATATGTATTCCTTATCTAAAATTACAAAATATTTACCGATAACATTTATTTTAGGATTATGATTAATTGCTTGATTAAAGTTTGTAGACCTAAAATTATGACGTTACTAACGTCACGTAATAGCAATCCGTGCACGGGTCATGCGGCGCGGCCTACTTGGATTATCAAAAAAAATTATTTTTTTTATTACTTTTCCATGAATTTGATCTATACGGCAAAATATATATATAAAATATCTAAATATGAACATAGACAACATTTTAAAGGTCGCGCGTCTCAAAAAACAAATGCTAGACATGCATGAAGTTCGACATAAACATTGAAACTCTTGCTAAGTTCGGTGCTGTTGAACTTTCACTTTTTGCGATAAAAATACTTTTTAAAATAGTTTTTTAGTGTTACATAAAAACACTACAGTGAGATGAAGTGTTGTGAAAAATAGTAAACATCATGGCAATGCGTGTAGCACCCAATTCTTCCGTTATACAGGGTATTTTTAGAAGAATTTCGCTGTCAAATAACGATTTACGTATCACTAATTTGCATACTACACCCATATTAGCCAATAAAATATTGGAACAAGATAAATTTCCATTTGGACAGACTAGAACAAGGTATGTCATGCTTTTTTTTCCATATTTTTCATTAGATTACTTGATTTATTTGGCTTACGTTGACGGTGTCACGTTGAATTTAACCTTGTTTTAGACGTCAATTAGTTTTTCGGATTTTTAATTAAAAATATTGAATGTCATTAAATAAATCCAAAAATATTGTAATATATAACAATAATTTAACTTTTCTAGGTCACTGTCATTTGGTTCAAAGCCCATTTTAGCTGAAAGAGTAAGAAAAATGTCTACAGAAGCCGGGGGTTCTGTAGCAACTGTTAAAACCAATCGGTTAGCTCTGGAAAAGAGTCCCTACTTGTTACAACATGCTACAAATCCTGTGGACTGGTACCCTTGGGGGGATGAAGCCTTTGAAAAGGCTAAAGCTGAGAATAAGTTGATTTTTTTGTCTGTTGGTTATTCCACATGCCATTGGTAAGTTTTTATTAATTTAACCCAAAAACATTATTATATATTTTTTGTCTGTCGCTCTGTTTTGGAAAATAAAAACTCATAGGACCATAGGTTTTTTACCTAGACTTTATGGCTGATATTTTTTTTTTTTGGTAAAAATTATGAAGCTGAAGTTTGCAATGTTTATTTGCATCAAAAATACAAATACTATATTAAAGCACTTATTCCATAACACGTTTTTAGTGTACTAGTACTTTAGAAAACTTGCCGCAAGCGGCTTGTTTTCTAAACTTGTACTCATGCGCTAAAAACATATGTTAGGAAACTAGTACTTTAATATACTATTTGAATTTTCATTGCAAAAAAACGCTGCAAACTTCAGCTTCATTAAAAATTGAGGTTTGGTCCAAACCACTTGGAAGGAGGTCAAGGGGGCTAAACACTTTTGGTAACTTTTGGTTTTGTTTTTGGTAAAAATTAGAGTTTGGTCCAAACCATTTGGAAAGGGGGTCAAAGGGGCTAAAAACTTTTGGTTTTTGTAATAGCATTATTTTTTTTCTAAGAAATCAAAAAAACCAATATTGGTTTTCTTTTGTTTTTTTTTGAAAATAAATTGTAGAATTACCCATTTAATAATAAAACAGACTTTTACATGTAAATTTACAGCTTATCATAATAATTATGTATGTATTTAGTTTGGACTTTTGATAAAATTTATTTAACAATATGTTAATAATATGTATTGATAGGGGTCAACTATATATAAATACTTACAGGGGCATACCAAAGGGAGGATGGGGGAGCCTCCCTCCCATCCTCTCTTGAAAAGTTGGAAATTATGCATAATTTGTGTCATCAAAAATAAGGCTCTGTTTAAAAATTTTCCCAATTTTACCTATTTTTTGATCATCACTTTGTGCTAGACCCCCTCTCCTCCCGCTAGACCCCTCCCTTCCCGGTAGATGGATGACATAACTGTTGAGCAGCCCCAAATCAAAATGTTATTTTTTAATTTTAAAATATATTTAGAAAAAAAAAACATATAAAAATAGATTTATAAATCAATTTTTATGATATATTATCAGTATTATTATACCTATAATTCATTGACCTTAAAATATTTATGAAAACAAACCTTGTTATGTTACTCTTCACAACTATTGAGTGAAAAGAGTATTAGGGAACGTTCAAGTATTACGTAACGCGAAAACGATACGCCGCGTTGCAGGGGGGGGGGGGGGTGTCAGTAAAAATGTTACGTAATACTTAAAAAATTATAAACTTATAAAATGTTTATTGGATCACGTTTTTCACAAAAAATTTTCAATTCTTGTACAGCGTTGCCAGACTTACTATAATTTTGACTTTTTGGGGATATGTTTTTAAACTTATAGAAATAATAAATACTTATCAAACCTAGGCACATAGCTGTCTGAAATAAGTATTTTCTACTATAGATTACGTATTAATAATGGGAATTTAAAAAATATTTAAAGTTAGAATAAGGTTAGAAAAAGTTTAGAATTTAGTTAGGAAACTAACGTTAGATTTATGTATTTTATAACGTTTTTGTCAAACGTTAGTTTTTAAGGTTAGATTTATATATTTTATAACGTTTTTGTATAACGTTTGAGACTAAACATAAAAATGTCACTAATCTAATGTTATGTTAAGTTAGATTTATGTACTTTTCTACCAGGGTATACCAAGGAATGCGAAGCAATACATAATTTCACGGCTTGTTACAATGATAATTTGATTTTTAGCCATGAATCTTTAATTCAGGCAAATAAATTTCAAGTTCACTGGTAGTAAGGAAGTAGCTGTAAAAATTTAAAAACACCGTAAAATTTGGTTTGGATTAACGACACTAGTTTACCAGGTTTTTACCACCATAAGTTCCACATAGTTTTTGGGGTGCTAAAAAACTATAAAAAGTAACAGTTTTTAGCTAGGGACACTAGATCTAGGTCTTAAGTTAGCAAGGCGATAGACTTGTCTGTCGCCTTGCTAACTTAAGACCTAGATCTAGTGTCCCTATTTTTAGCCCCTTTGAAACCTTTACCCCATCCCGATTTTTTACCAAGTTCAGTCCCAGACAAGAACTTTTACTAAGAACTCATGGTCTACATCTGAAATTTTTAGCTCAATGTGTTATCATCGAAACAAGTTTTTTCGGATAGACTAGACCGACGGACAGATTTTTTGCAGGTATCGAGAATATTAAAAAAGCAAAAAACTATTTTTCCCTATTACTCCTAGGTTAGGAGAATTATAGTTCTTCGCATGAAAGAGTCTCCGTCGAAAGGGGGAGGAATCATTCGCGCTCTCTTCTTTCCGTCAAGAGCGTTATAAGGCGTGCGTGCATACAACCGGCCTACCACTTCCAAACAACACACATTCCAAACATATTTCCCGTAGCCACAGATCCGTGCGTCAAACTATAAAAAAATGCAAACTAGTGTTAACACATTTATCTTTAGATATAAAGGAAAAAATTAAATTATTGTGCAAATTTTGATATTTAATTTTGTGCCAAGGATTTTTAAATTTGTATTAACTTTAGGGTCATCAAAACATAATATAAAAAAAATTAAAACTACTACTATGTTTGTATGTTTAAACGTATTTAACTTGAAAGCTACTGGATGACTAGTATAAAATAAAACAATCCGTGAAGATATGTAATGCTACGCATTCCATTATATACTATTCACGGTAAATGGTATATTGCATTTTCCCAAATACATGAAAAAAAAATCAAAAAAAAATACTTTAAAAAAATTTTTACAATTTTTTTTTAATTTTCTTTTTGCGAAAAACCAAAAATTTTTGAAAAAAAAAACTCATTTCAATAATTTTTTTTTCTAAAAAAAAAAAACAAACAAAAATTAACAATTTATCAAAGATGTTTTGTGAAAAACCAAAAAAAATTAAACAAAAAGAATTCAAAAAAAGATTTTTCCCAGAAAAATTTCAAAATTTTCGTTTTGCGAAAAATGAAAATTTTTTGTAAAAAAAAAATAAATAAAAATTATGGTTTATTATTTTTAAAAGTTTAACACCCCATAACTAATTTTTCTTGAAAAATTTACGCTAATCGGAGTTTTCTTTCAGCTTTTTTCGATATTTTTTTTAAGTTTAACCCCCCATAACATTTTTTTGTTTTGGGGTCGATCGGATTATTCGTTCTTGAGTTATCGTGTCTACAAAAAACGTGACATTGGACGGACGGACGGACAGACGGACATTTTCAAAATTTCTTATTTTTTCACGAAACACATTTGTATCACATAATTCTATTTATATTAAGTTTTGTGATTTGTATCCAAGAATTTTTGTCTAGAACATTTTGTGGCGATTTTGGGAAATTCGAAAGTACTGTATAATAATACTTTAGCGCTACGCACTGTGATCAAGCCGTGAAGACACATAATGCAGTATATTGCGTTTTCTCTCGATGTACCACCCAAAATATGATTTATTTAAGCTCGGACGCGTGGATCCCCTATATTTTTTTTTTTTTGAATAGATGTTTTTCAAAATTGATAAAATATTTCTATTAAAGTAATGTTTTTCAAAAAATTTATAGTTCTAGGTCTTTCTATGAACATTTTTAACAATCAATCTGAAAATTTTGAATTTATAGGACTTTTCCTCCTATTTTTTATATTTTTTTGGAAAAAAATCGCAGGTCCTTCAAAAAAATAGTAAACAAACTACTTTTATCCAATACATACAAATAATGACACAATTAACAGCTTTATTTTAAATAGATAAACTCAATAATAACCCTCGCGTGGCTTTTACTTTATTGAGTGGATAATTATTTATTTTACCCACTCAACTGTCACTTGTCAAATTATTTTCTTGTAAATGTCATTAAAATTTTTAATAAAAATATGAATTTCTAAGCTATTTATTGGATAAAACCTTCTATGACACTGATGGGTAAATCGATATTGCCCTCTCGAAAATTAACCTGCTTGGGTGACGCCTCGCAGGTTAATTTTCTCATGGGCAATATCTTACTTTACCCACTAGTACCATAAATAACTATTTATTACTATCTGAATATTCTGAATTTTCGAAACAAGATTCTAGTATTTTTTTTTCTTAATTTAAGGTGTCATGTGATGGAACACGAATCGTTCGAAAACGCAGCAGTTGCTGAAATAATGAACAAACACTACATAAACATAAAAGTCGACCGGGAGGAACGGCCAGACGTTGACAAACTGTACATGTCATTTATCCAAGCGACAGTAGGGGGCGGGGGATGGCCCATGTCCGTATTTTTGACCCCCGATCTCGAACCTCTGGCAGGGGGTACGTATTTTCCTCCTGAGGATGGTTTTGGTAGACCTGGTTTTAAGTCTGTTCTGAAAAATATCGCGGAACAGTGGAAAACTAAGCAAGCGGCCATTTTAAGTTCAGGTAAGTCATTTATATATTTATTATATTTATTTTACCCACTCAACTGTCACTTGTCAAATTATTTTCTTGTAAATGTCATTAACATTTTTAATAAAAATATGAATTCCTAAGCTATTTATTGGATAAAACCTTGTATGGCACTCATGGGTTAACCGATATTGCCCTCTCGAAAATTAACCTGCTTGGCTGACGCCACGCAGGTTAATTATCTCATGGGCAATATCTTACTTTACCCACTAGTACCATAAATAACTATTATCTTCATTAGTTACTGTGGTTTTGATAATTTTTGACATTTAGGTTAAATTGACCGTCATTTTACGTATTACAAAAAGTAATGAAGCTGAAGTTTGCAACGTTTTTTTGCATCAAAAATTCAAATGGTATATTAAAGCACTTATTCCATAACACGTTTTTAGCGCACTAGTACTTTAGATAACTCACCGCAAGCGGCTTGTTTTCTAAACTTGTACTCGTGCGCTAAAATCGTATGTTATGAAACTAGTACTTTAATATACTATTTTTTTTTTAATTATGGTTCAGTATTATTTTAACTTCTGCCTTATCGTTTACTGTGAAACTTTTGTTGGGGAATGCGTTATTTTGTTTTATTTTAACAAAATATTTGTAAATGGGTGCTTTAGTTTTCTTTTTAGAGCTTTTTTGTTAGCAAGAAAGAAAGAACATGTTCTTTTTACTGTTTTCTTATTGCTTTTCAAAAATATGTTTTTTGTAATGTAAAAATGTTTTGATTGAGGAATGAATTTAAAACAGAAGATAAGGTAATGTATTTATTTATTGTACCAACCATAAAACAACAAACAAATGATAGATTCTGCGCGGACTTTAGATCATCCTATAAAAATAACACAGGCCCACAAAACATAGTTGTCCGTGCTGGGGTTGAGACCCACCTATTCTTATGTATTTTGGGATGCTGAACACGAATCTGTCATGGGCTCATTTTTTTGCTACACCGAAATTGCAGATGAGATTTTTAGACAGTTTTTTCAGTGTAGCAAAAAAATGAGCTCATAAGTTGACTTTTTTATGGCAGATTCGTGTTCAGCATCTCAAAATACACAAAAATAGGTGGGTCTCAACCCCAGCACAAACAACTTTTTTTTTTGTGGGCCTTTATAAGACTCATAAATAAAAAAAGGTTGTCTGTGTGAAATAATATGAGATTTTTATCATTTTGGACAGTTTTTTCAATGTAGCAAAAAAATAAGTACATGAAATGCCTTTTTTATTACAGATTCGTGTTTAGCATCCCAAAATACATAAGAATAGGTGTATCTCAACCACAGCACAGACAACTTTTATTTTGTGGGCCTGTGTAATCTAACATAACATATTAAAAAAAAAATCATCAACATCCTCATAATTATTATTAGTTCCCCATTCCTAGTCAATTCCCGAAAAAAAAAAAATCTACACTCTAAAATCTTTTTCTTTATAAGCAGATTTCTTTCAACTCTTACTCGAACTCTTAGCTCGCTTTTCAGAATATATTTATATATTTAATATATTATAAGCTCTCATCTATTTTAAAAAGAAAACTTGTGACATTTGTTTATTATTTTAGGTAAATATTCGTTGGAAGTTCTCAAAAAAGTATCTGAAAAAGAGCTGACTGGTGGCCAAAAAATCGACATCCCGGGCGAAGAAACCTGGAAAAAATGCCTGTTACAACTATCCCGATCGTACGAAGACGATTTTGGGGGATTTTCCGACGCCCCTAAATTTCCCCAGCCTGTCAATTTCAACTTTTTGTTCCACATGTATTCTAGAGATAAACATTCGGAGCAAGGATACCAGTGTCTTCACATGTGCTTAAAAACCCTGCAGAAGATGGCGTATGGTGGGATACATGACCATGTTAACTCTGGATTTGCAAGGTAGGTAATAACAAGCCGTAAATGTATATAATTCTATGCATTCTATTATATAATATTCACAGTAAATGGTAATTGCATTTTCCCAAATACTTGAAAACTATTTTTTTTAAAAAGAAAAAAAAAAATTAAAAAAAACTTTAAAACAATTTCATTTCTTTTTGGAAATTTTCTTTTGCTTGCAATTTTTGTTTTTTTTTTTCAGATATTCAGTTGACTCACGCTGGCACGTCCCCCATTTCGAAAAAATGCTCTACGACCAGGCCCAGCTTTGCGTTTCATATACGGACGCATATGTTTTGACCAAGGACGATTTTTACGCTGACGTCGTAAAGGACATCCTGAAATACGTATCCAGGGACCTAAGCCACGAACTGGGTGGATTCTACGGTTAGTATAGTCATATTTGTCAGATAATGAAGTAACACGCTAGAATTACCCTTAATTTCTTTCCCAGAGAAAAAAAAAATCTTTTTTTACGTTTCTTGATGTTTTATATCCAATAAAGATGATTTCCATCAAGAAAAAATTCTGTCGGTCGGTCTGCCTGTCTGTCCGGGAAATTTGTGACCACGATAACTCGATAACGCTTTTAGCTAAATACTTCAGTTTTGGATCATATGTTTCTTATCCGACGTTCTAAGCTGGGATTGTTTTTGGTAAAAAGCGGGGTAGGGTAAGGAGGTAAAGTGGGGCAAAAACAATAAAAAAACATTTTTTTTTTGTTTTACAAAAAAGGAACTAAAAAAAAGTTTTTCAAACAAAAAAAATTAGATTTTTTTTTAAATTTATTAATTTTTCAAAAAAAAATCCCTCCGGGGGAGATATTATTTTGTGGGCAGCGGTATTTTTCTTGTTTCTGTAGAAGTTTGGACCAGACTTTCTTGTCCTATTTAGTTGAAATTTGGATAGATCACAACTGTTTAACTGCGATTTTTAGTATATTAGCTTTTTTGTATAACTTTGGGGCGTAGAGTTCAAAAATGGCCTTTTGTATTTTTTTTTATAAAGGAACAAGTCCCAAGAAATGCCACTTAGTGGCATTTCAATCTAGTCTAGATTGAGACTGGACTATTATAGACCTATAATAGGTAATCTTGGCAAAGCGCCTGTATACAGGGTGTAACAGAGTCGCATGTAGATATTTTAAGGAATGATTCTACATTAAAAAATATGAAAAAAAGTTCCTATAAAGGTTGGTCCGGAAATGAGCCCTAAGGGAGCTACGGCCCTTTAAAATTGTAATAAAAATAAGGTTTTTATTTAATAACTCTGGTACCCTTTCAGCTAGAGCGACGAGCTTTTGCACGTATACTAGTATTAATAAGGGCAATAAGTTTGTGTTAATTAATTTTTTGAATTTATCCAGAGGCGTGCCTAGACGGACAAAATATGTGAGGCTTAACACATTTTTGCCCAATACTTTTTTATGTAAATGTTTTTTGCATTTTTTGTAAAAAATATAGATTCCTTCAGTAAAAATGCATAAAAAATGTCATATAGTGTAACACTGTAGGAGCAACCGTTATAAAAAAAATGCAATTAGGAGGAAGTAACATTTTGTGCCACCACATTACTTTATAAAAGGCAATTACTCCTTTAATATTAAATTTAGGTGTTTTGGTGAAGAATACTTTTTTGCTTAGTTTTAAATGAGGAATCACCCTGCAGCATTAAAATTTTATTGATGCTTTTTTTTCGTTTACCATTCTATATGTCATCTTCGAAGAGCCGTACCTCCCTTAGGACTCATTTCCGGACCAACCTTTATAGGAACTTTTTTTCGTATTTTTTAATGTAGAATCATTCCTTAAAATATCTACATGAGACTCTGTTACACCCTGTATAAAGTTATAAGAAAAATTCAATCATATAAAATAAAATTATTATTAATATTTAAGAAAATAAGGGAAGATTAAACACTCTTTTTGTTTAAAAAACCGAAATGCTTGAAGCATTTTTTATGGTAGAAAGGGTGTATGCAAATTTTCGCTTTTCTTTTTTTTGGTCCTAATTAGTTTAATTTTTCTTGCCCTAGGTGCTGAAGACGCCGATTCTTATCCCTACGAAGGTGCAAAAAACAAACTAGAAGGTGCTTTTTGCGTATGGGAATACGAAGAAATCTTAAACCTTCTCGATCAAAAAACAGGAGAAATCTCCCATGCAGAATTAATAGTTTACCATTACAACATCAAAAAAGGCGGAAATGTTAACCCCTCAAAAGATCCACACGGTGAACTTTTAAATAAAAACATCTTGGTATGTTTTGGGTCCTACGAAGACACTGCGAACCATTTTAATATAACAGTGGATGAAGTCAAAGAAATTTTGGAAAAATCACACCAAATTTTGTATGATGAAAGACAGAAAAGACCTAAGCCACATGTTGATACAAAAATTGTCACATCATGGAATGGGTTAATGATTTCGGGGTACGCTAAGGCTGGCTTTGTTCTAAAGGACCAGTCTTATATTAATAGGGCAATTTTGGCTGCTAGTTTTATTAAGAAATATTTATACAACGAGGAGCAGAAGACACTGTTGAGGTGCTGTTATAGAGGAGATAATGGGCAGGTCGTACAAACGTAAGTTTTTTGCTTTTTCCCAAAGAGAAAATGTTGTAATTAACCTAAAATTTTTATATTTTTTTACATTTGTCTTATTTTTGCATATTTCAGGGAAATATAAAAAAAAAACATGATAAGTTTTTCTGTTTATGGACACCTAAATTTCGACCCTTGCCACATAAAAGGTTAACTTTTTTATTCCAGGATAAAGAAAACCAAATTTTCCCACAAAAATTGTATTTGTGTATAAAAAAGCCTGAAAATAACATATTTTGGCCGTATAATTCCTAAAATTAACCATTAGCTCCGACTGTTGTTGAAACCCCTCATGATAGTCACCGAAAATTATATAAAACAAGGACTCGAAAATGCTTGGATCGATTTTCTTTGTAGTTAGTAAAATACAAATTAGATGGCACTAGTGTCAAAATTTCGTAAATTTTCTTCTATAATATTTAGAGTCTGGTTTTTAGAATAAATAAATAAAAAAAAAAACGTATTTTTTTATGATTCATAATGAATTATTTGTAGAAACACTGTTTTTATTATTATCTTTCAGCACTTTTTGCAACTTCTGTTTATTACCATTTTATTTTATTGTTTTTATATTTTTCACTACACTAAAGCGGAAGGGTTATTCTCCCTGAAAAGGTGTGTATACAGGACATTTGGAATTTCGATAAGGAATTTAGGATTAGGTTAAGAATTTCGGGAATTTAATAAGGATTTCGGGATTTCGTTAAGGATTTCAAAGGGATTTTTTTGGGATTTTAATAGGATTTCGGGATTACTGTTGGTATTTGGGCCGAGAGGCACATGGAATTTCAAGAAGATTATTGGGCTAACCCACTTCTTAAATAAGAGAAAAAGTATAAAATATGAATATCGATATACGATCGGTCATTAGTAACATTTTTTTTTTCTTCTAGATTGATGAAAAATAGCGTCTTAAAGTTTGGATTATTTTAAATTAAATTAATAACATTTTTTTTTTCATTTTTTTTTCCAATTTATGTTTTGTTTTACGAAAAAAGAAACTTTTTTGAAAAAAAATTTTTTGAGGAAAAAGTTTTTTGAATTTTTTTTATTTTAATTTTTTTTTCGTTTTTAATTTTAATTTGATTTTATTTGATTTTAAGGTAAAAGTATTATTTTGTTAGCAGCAGTTTTTTTTCTTTCCAGACCAACTCCAATCTCCGGGTTTCTGGACGACTACTCCTTCCTAATTCGCGGCCTTCTGGACCTCTACGAGGCCTCGCTCGATGCCGATTGGCTGCAGTGGGCCGAAACGTTGCAAGAACAACAAGACAGACTGTTTTGGGACGGCAAAGGCGCAGGGTACTACACCAGCCCCGAGGGAGACCCTAGTATACTCATCAGGGGCAAGGAAGGTAAGTGAATAAGTGTAATTGATCGTTTTGTGGTTCTGTAATAGTACGCGACGCGACAACTTTGGAAAAAATCCATTTTTTCCTTTATCCGGCTCGAAGGACCAAATTATTTGATCCAAATATGCGAGGGGTAAAAATCCCCACCGAATGCGTGTACACAAGATTTCGCTTTACCCCAAGATTTCGCGAAATTTTGCGTGATATCGCAAGATATCGTAAGATTTCGCAAGATTTCGTAAGATTTCGCAAGATTTCGTAAGATTTCGCAAGATTTCGTAAGATTTCGCAAGATTTCAGTGGAGATTTACCCTCGCAAATATGGTAGTTAATTTAGAAAATACATTCTTCATAATCCATACTTTTTAAGTTAATAAAAGCATGGTAAAAAATGAAAGTTTCGCAAACATTCTTGGTTTGTGTAAAGAATTTAATTTTAAAAGCAGCAAAACACATATTTACTTGTTCTTATAGTTCATTTATTTTCTTATTTATACTTTTAAAACAATGGACTAAAAATAGAAAGCTAATAGAGAATAAATCCTCAAGAATATTTATTCAGAGTCACTGAAATGTTTATTTTGGTCTGTATTTTACTTGCGGGCGCATTTTTCCTCTTTGAACGTAAAACTGAGGTAAAATTTTCAAAGAAAATTGTCAATAATATTTATGCTACTCCTTTCTGTAAGAAAATAAATTAAATTAAGGTATTTGAGATTTACTTGCGAATTTTGTAAAAATAATAAATTTTATAAATAACTGTGTACTTCGGCGAGACAATGGCATTGTTTGCTTTTACCGAATTATTTTATTTATATTTTATTTATTTATTTGCACTATCGGTTTAAGAGGTAAATTATATGTATCTCGTTTTAATACGATAAAAACGAAAAACAGTCACATATAAAGAACTTTCACTTTCGGTTTAGACCGTGTTAATGGATTTTCACTTTCCGACGTTTCGTCTCTTACTACTAGAGACATCTTCAGGGATTAATCTGAAACTAAGTTTCGAATCAAC
Source organism: Brachypterus glaber (assembly GCA_958510825.1). Taxonomy (NCBI): domain Eukaryota; kingdom Metazoa; phylum Arthropoda; class Insecta; order Coleoptera; family Kateretidae; genus Brachypterus; species Brachypterus glaber. The sequence goes on along the minus strand of OY294051.1, from coordinate 36,685,214 downwards.
TTGTGTCACTATTTATGACGAGTTGTGGTTATTCACCCGTGACGAGGTTTTTCCTATCAAAGACTTCCATATTGCAGGTAAGTGGTAACCAGTGTCCCGATTGATATTGTTAGGATGCTTGATGATTTCTATCGATTCCCGTATCTTCCTTGGCATTTTTCTGTTTTCTGTTAATATTTGTTTTGTTTCAGACAAATTGATTTTATGACCTGTTTCATGTACATGTTCGGCTACTGCCGATAAGGAAATTTGTTTCTTTCTTATATTGCGCTCATGCTCTTGAAGTCTTGTAGAAATTTTTCTCTTAGTTTTAGTAGTTAATTCACTTGTTCATAGGGCTTTCATGATTTCAGACAAGAATTCCCTAGACACAGAACTCCTTAAACTAACCAAAGCCTTGACCATGAACGGTTATACCAAAAAAGACATTAATAAGACCATATACAAATACAGAAATCCCAGACCCAAACAACAGGACAATAGTGACAATGACAATGTCATAAATAGTGACACAAGTTGATTCGAAACTTAGTTTCAGATTAATCCCTGAAGATGTCTCTAGTAGTAAGAGACGAAACGTCGGAAAGTGAAAATCCATTAACACGGTCTAAACCCGAAAGTGAAAGTTCTTTATATCTTAATGGCCGTGAAAGCTTAAAATCTAAAACAGTCACATACATAGAATTTTTGCCTGAATTCAAAAATGTAAAAAATTACGGGGTGTTTGATTAAAAAAAAAACACATTTGTGCCACTTCCGGCGAAACCGTGATCCTATAAAAAATTTCGTATTGAAAAGTATAAAAACACATTCGGACGATTCCAAATACGTAATAAAAATTACTTTTCAATACGTATTTGGAATCGCCTCTATCTGTTTCAATACATTTCAATATGCTATTTTTTATAATCACCAAAGTTTCGTTTTTATCAAATAAAGATTAATCTTAATTTTTGGGCTGGACATAAATAAAACTCACTCGGTATAGACTGTTAAATACATTACCCTCCTACTGTGCAGTCACGTAAAACGGGATTTAAACAAGGTTTTACAATGGGGGCCACTTTTTTGGGGCACATAGTGAAAAAAGAAATACGTAAAATTTACTTTTAAACGGCGCCTCTCACTTTAATTTTGGTGCTTTGTAAGCCAAGATATTCGAATTCAAATTATCGCCTATTCGTAATGAAACCATAAACAAGGTACTATGCATACATGAGTATACTGCCGTCATAGCTTAAAATAAAGTATTATTTTTTTATCCAGTAGCCTTAGAAAATTACCATTAGGCAATGATGTAGATCAGTTTTGGACTCAAGTTTATACTTATATCGACATATTCTTAACCTTTATTTTTTATTCCGATTTATTGATGCACCATGTTGTCTAATTTCGGGTTTTTAGGGCCTCCTATGATAAAGAGTAATACGTTATTTTAAGCTATGATGGCAGTATACAATTGTATAAATTTGCAGTTTTTCTATAGAAAATAACGTATACGTTATTTTTTTGTAGAAAAAAGAAAAGAAAATAAGATGAGACTAAATGTCGGTTAGTTTTATTTATTTATATGTTAACACTCCAATAAAAGACAAGAAAGCAGAGTCGGACTAAATATTAAATGTGTTGGCAAAAAAAAAACAACTGAAAAACAAAAATCGTTGTAGAAAAAAATTACTATTTTATCCTTAACGTAATTTACGTAACGCCACATAGTCATATAATTTTAAATAGAAAATATTAAAATAAGTGCCAGGGAACGTTCAAATATTACGTATCGCAAATTTTGATAATTTTGGACTCTCACCCACCTAGGGACACTAGATCTAGGTCTTTAGTTTGCTTTGCTATCTTGAGACCTAGATCTAGTGTCTAACACTCACCACCTGTAACGCTGTTTTCCTTTACTATTAACATGGGCGTAACACTCCAAAATTACCCCCACCCTTCCTTGGAGCGTTGCGTAATACTTGAACGTTTCCCTATATGGAAAGAGGCGTCGAATATGCAAAAATAAGTTATTTATGGAATACTAAAATGTGCCTTTTTTGGGGCTCCGCCACTGCAAGCAAGATTGGAATAAGACCAAGCCCGGCCTGGTTTTCCTTTTTATTACTAAATTATTTATACAAGATATTTTATATAAAAACTCCAGTGACTTTTTATTTTTATTAAAGGTTTTCTTTTCATGGACGTCATAATTTTTTAATGTGGAATGCAGTATTCGCAGGGCCGTCGACAGAAAATCTGGGCCCGAAGGAAACTAGGTCCGCGGGCCTTTTAAATGTAAAATAGTATTTTGCCATTATATTCGAGTCCTGCCGGGCCCTTCTGAACAAGTCGGGCCCGGGGGAATCCCCCTGTCCCCCTCTCCGCGGCCCTGAGAAAAAGTCCAATTTTAAATAAAATAAAAAAATGTGCAACAACAGACCTGCCAAAGCCAAATATCCAGAAAAGACTATGGGAACTACTACAAGATCTGAACGAATAAATGTTTTACATATATGTACAATTTTTTTTTTATTTTTTGCTGCAAAACAATAATTAAGTTATTTATTTTTTTTTTTTTCTCATAAAGTTTATTTTTGTTATTTACAGTCATACTGTTACTATTACTATTTATATTGAATACTGGCTGAAGGACCTCGGTCAATGGCCTTTTGTATAACTTTTGTTGTCAATAAACTACTTTAAATAAATAAAAAAATGTGATATAGGTTTTGCTATTTAAAATCACGATATTTTGTTATTCTGTTGACGATATGTATATTTGGAAACATAGAATACATATAAACTACCTATTTAAACGCATATGAAAAGCTATTTTCCAGAGTTTCTGTTAGATTATTCCGAACTACCTAAAGGCCCATGGGCATAGTAAAGTGACGTGACTTCGTGCATTGATCCATAGTTGTTATGGATAGGGTTGTTTTTCTTACGTAACTGTTCATAAGGGTCGTTTGGCCTACACGGATAACACAGCCCCACAAAAAAAAAACAAAAGTCTGGATCTCTAGACCAGACATGTGTATCCTTATGTATTTTTGCCCGCTGAATCCGAATCCGAGGTCAGAAAAAGCCCTACACCCCAGGAATTGGCCCCAGAGGCCGAAAATGGCCGCTGAAAGGTGTGAAACGGGAATTCCGGCATGACGGATGCTCAGGGCAGTTTGAGATTGCATTCTCAAGGCAAAGTCGAATTAGTGGCTAACGGTGGTTAGATCCGACAGGCATCGCGGCCCCTGAGGCCGGAAAATGGGCCCTTGGGGCCCGAAAAATCGAGATTTTCACGTCGGGATCGCAGTACTTGGATTTTCTTGAAACTTGAAACTGCAGCTACGTAAAGAGGCTGGAACCTCTTCCAGGCCCATTGAAATTCACGCCCAGGGTCCGGAAAATGGGCCCTCAGGGCAGGAAAATCAAGATTTCCACGTCGTCATCACGGCATTGACGTTTCTATGGACTTTCAAACTCAGGAAACACTGACGATGTTGGAACAATTCGTGGCTCATTGGAATGTATGCCCGAGGCCCAGAAAATGGGCCTGAAGGGCCGGAAATCGAGAATCCCATGTCAGAATCACGGCACTTAAGTTTATATGGACTTTCAAACTCAGGAAACACTGAAGATGTTGGAACAACTTCAGGCCCATTGGAATTCATGCCCGGTGCAAAGAAAATGGTCCTTAAGGCCTGGAAAATCGAGATGTCGGAATCACGGCAGTCGAATTTTTAAGGAGTTTCAAACTTGAGAACCACCTACGATGGTGGAACAGGTCGAGGCCCATTGTAAGTCAAGCCTAGGGTCCAGAAAACGGGAACTCGGGGTCCGGAAAACTGAGATGCGCCCCTGGGATCGCAACACTCGAAAAAGGCCCCCAGGGGCCCATTTTCCGGCCTCAGGGGCCGCGATGCCTGTCGGATCTAAGCTCGGTTACCCACTAATTCGACTTTGCCTTGAGAATGCAATCTCAACCTGCCCTGAGCATCCGTCATGCCGGAATTTCCGTTTCACACCTTTCAGCGGCCATTTTCGGCCTCTGGGGCCAATTCCTGGGGTGTAGGGCTTTTTCTGACCTCGGATTCGGATTCAGCGGGCCAAAATACATAAGGATACACATGTCTGGTCTAGAGATCCGGACTTTTTTTTTGTGGGGCTGTGTAATTCGTTTCCCTAGTAAATAATGAACGGTTTTGCATATTCGGAACCTCTCGCAACTTAAGCTATTGAAGTGTAAGAAGTAACAGAATAGTATATTCTATAACTAGTATGGAATAGACAATATTTCGCGCGAGCGGAAAGTTTATCATACGAGCCGGTAGGCGAGTATGACGGTCCCGCGAGCGCGGAATGACTATTCCATACGTGTTGTAGACTATACCTTTTCTTCGACTGCAAATATGAAACACTGTATGGCTTTAAACTGCGAACAAGCTTAAAAACAATGTTTTTTGTGACTCGACATTGTAAATGCAACAAAACACATATTTTTAAATAAAGCAATTAATGTCATTTAATAATTTTATCAAATCAGTACTTAAAAAAGATTTTTATTTAATTTTAGCACATGTTTACAAATTATAATTAAAAAATTGAAGGTTATGTCAGATTGTTGTGACAGATATCAGGTTTAAATATTTAACAATAGATGGAGCAGTTTTAATTTTTTGAACTAAATTGATAAAAAACTGGTCAAATATTAAGAAAAACTAATAAACTTTATGTAATTTTAACGCAAAACTTTAAATTAAATTATTCAATATTTCATGGTAAAATATATATATTTTTGCTAATTTTGCTACAGTTTTCTTTACTTTTATAAACAAGAGATGGCACTGCATGTGCTCATTTGATACGCAATATTTATACCATATCTAGAGCTAGAATGGATTCATTCTGTGTTTGAAAAGTGTGTGTATTTGCTTACATTCTAAAGCAGTCATAGAAAAAATTAGTAAATAGCAACTCTGACGTCATCAGCTTACCAAGGTGAAAGGCCATAATCCAGATGAAGATAAAGTTGTTTTTAGTTGTATTTATGTATCTAAATATACCGACCCACAGTGCATTAAATTTAAAGTGTGAAACGTCGTTTTAAAGAAAAAATTTTTATCAAAAAACTACTTTCTTTAGGTTCTTATTGATACAAATTAAGTTACAACCCTGTTCGACAGGGGTGCCGATTTGTGGGTTTATATTCAACGGTACTCAGCACTTAGTGTTTGCAAACAAGTAAATAATAATTAGGTCATACCTTGAAAAGGAAATAGGTCATGACATTCCTTGCAGGCATACAGCTGAAAGAATATAATGAATTTTCCGAGAAATTTTCGCGTTTTTTCAATCGTTAAAATTTATCCAATTTTCTTATGAGCTGTTTCAGGGTTCCCACCAATCCTGGAAAACCTTGAAAACCTGGAAAACGCATGGAATTTAGATTTCCACCTGGAATACCTGGAATTTGAATTTTTTTCTTAAAAAACACGTTTTTTATCTGGAATTTTGTAATTACACCTGGAATTTAACACAAAAAAATATTTTTTTAAAGAGAAATTAAATAGCCTTAGCACAACAATTAAAGGTATAAAAAATAATCCTAAATTTTTAGGTGATTTTGAAAATGGTAGTAGAGCAATGATAAAATAGTTTATTACGCACCGAGTACGCGAACCTAGTTTTTAGTGCACAAGAGTGCTTTTTTCTTTTTTGTTTTTTTTTTCAACCTCAAAGTATCTCAAAAGAACCCCAAACGTTCAAACCGCTGCAATTTTTTTTTTCATTATGATTAAAATTGTCTTTTGCTAAAAATCAATTTTTCTTTTTTTTATTCATTATTTGAAGATTTTTTTTCGAAAAAAATTTGATTTTACAAAATTCACAATGCTACGAGGTATGACAATCAATTACCCGAAATTATTTTTTTTTCGAAAACAAAAATCGAAAAAAAAAACATTTTTTTTTAATTTTTTGTTACTTTAATATTATTATTATATACTAAAACTATTTTACTATATCTAGAATTTTAATAATTTTTACCTGGAAAACCTGGAAAATACCTGGAATTTGAATGTCAGTTTTTGGTGGGAACTCTAAACAAATAACAAATAAAGACATTCAAAGATTTCTCTCCATAAATAATAAAATAACTGCATGATTTTTATGAATTTTACTGGTAATTACAGCTGGTGGCCATTTTCTTTTCATAATTTTTTCCCGGCTGTATTTTATATACTATACGGAGAAAACAAAGATCAAGGCTGACGTGATTTTTTTAAAATGAAACAACGCATCGGACTCTCCCCACTACAATCGTTTTGTCTTTGTTTTCTCCGTATTGTATAATCTCAAACAAGCGGTATGTTTTAAAGTACATTCGAATTAAATTATTTGCAAATTGACGGGTTCTTGAACTGTTTTTTTTTGCAAAAAGTTAAACATATTACATTTACAGTGGAAACTTCATAACTCAAACCTCCATAATTCGAAATGTTCCATAAATCCAAGTTTACTGATGTTTCCCGCACATTTTCTATTGTAACAATGTATTTTTACATCTAATTCGAATTTCTATAAATCGAAAATCTCCATTTTAAGGTTTCAATAAATAATATTTGCGAAAAATGAAAAAAATTTTTTCGAAAAAAGAAAAGAAATTTTCAAAAATTTTAGTTTTTCTAATTTTTGAAAAAAAAAATTGAAAATTATAGTTTTTAAAACTTTTTTAAAATGTTTAACCACATAATTTTTTTGTTTTTGGGGGGATTACTTTTAAAATTGCTATAGTAGAGAAAAAGATGCAAGTCGCTTGCAAAATAACTTTACACTACGATATTTCAAGAAATCTTTGACATAGAGACTTGAAATTTGGAACAAATTTTGTTTACCACTTAGAAAATCTTTGTTCCCAATTTCAAGTCACTGGGTCAAAGCGTTTTTGAAATATCGTAGTGTAAACTTGTTTTACAAGCGACTTGAATCTTTTTCTCTTCTATAGAATTGATATTTATAATAAAAGTAATTTTTCCTAAAAAAGTTACGTTAATCTGAAGTTACGTTAATCGGAACTTCTTTCAGCTTTTTTTCGATTTTTTTAAAAGTTTAACCCTCCATAACGTTTTTGTTTTTGGGGGATAATTTTAAAAACAATATGAATCTTCCCCTCATAAAACTTGATTTTTCCTAAAAATTTCAAGTCGAACGGATTATTCGTTCTTGAGTTATCGGCACACAAAAACGTGACATGAGACGGACGGACAGACGGATGGACAAAAGAAGAATTTTCTTAATTTTTCATGAAACAAGAATTAATTTTTCTAAGACGATTTTTGAAAAATTGGAAAAATCGAAACTACCGTATTTTACTATTCTAGAGCAGGCCCTGTGGATAGTAGAGGATAATAGCTTTAAACAAATGTGTGTCGGACCATTCAAATCATTTTAATAAAACTTTTAGGAATACATTAAAATTTTCAGTCTTGAAAACAAAAAAATAAAATAGCGTTTATGATTCAATTGGCGGCAATGTCCACCGTGGCATTGATTAATCTGCCCCCTATCGACAGCGTGCAATAGGTTCTTGAAACCAATAACTGCTTCCTTTTTTGCACTGTCGATAGGTTTATCCAGTCTCTGCTTTTAGCAGTAGATGTCGCTAGCTGTTTTTACTATTCCTTACAACGATTTTTAAACTCCATATAGAGATATATGGAAAGGATTTGATTTTCGTAGTTGTCCTTACTACCGATATGTGGCTCTGAAGAGTGCTAAAAAGCACGAAATCGATCAGACACTTCGGAGGAACGACTGCGTTAATCAAACAAAAGTCGTTTTAAGGAATAGTAAAATGTTTTATATAGATTTTTTAAATTTGTAAATATCAAACAATTTAATTTAGTTTATTAATTCAGATACCACTGTAAAAGGTGACCTCCTAGCGTTTAGGATTCAATTGGCGGCAATGTCCACCGTGGCATTGATTAATCTGCCCCCTATCGAAAGCGTGCAATAGGTTCTTGAAACCAATAACTGCTTCCTTTTTTGCACTGTCGATAGGTTTATCCAGTCTCTGCTTTTAGCAGTAGATGTCGCTAGCTGTTTTTACTATTCCTTACAACGATTTTTAAACTCCATATAGAGATATATGGAAAGGATTTGATTTTCGTAGTTGTCCTTACTACCGACGTGTGGCTCTGAAGAGTGCTAAAAAGCACGAAATCGATCAGACACTTCGGAGGGACGACTGCGTTAATCAAACAAATGTCGTTTTAAGGAATAGTAAAATGTTTTATATAGATTTTTTAAATTTGAAAATATCAAACAATTTAATTTAGTTTAAAATAGAAATTTAATTTATATTCAGTTTTTACTTAAAATTAATGGAAAATTTAATATTATTTGACTTTCTGCGTATTAAGATTGCACTCAATATTAACGGATATTAAATTTTGTAGATGATTATTTTTAATAGTGTAATCCAAGGCCTCTTAAATTTTATTTTAATGTCTGGGGGAGAAAAACATTAAACACTAAATATGACTTTTTTTAATATACAGCCTGTTCCAGAACTCGCGTACAGAAATTTGAGGGTATATTAAAAACCCTCTGGAAAATATGAAAAAAATTTCAAAAAAATTCCATCTTCAGTACTAATTAAAAAGGAAGCTATTTAATCTGACCAATCGTGTTGCTGATGTTAAATTACCTACAAATTAGTTTTCCCTATTTATTAGTTACTATGGTTGCATTTTAATTGTTGACGCGTGCATTGTTTGAGACTTTCAACTTTAGCATCTTTTTAGGTTATTATATTTTGACAAAACTGACAGAGGCTATCAAATATTCTATTTTTATAGGGTCACTCCATCCGGCGGTGGTGTTATGACATTAATAAATATTTATGTCACATTAATCACCATTACTAACCTACAGAATATGTACCTGCAATAATTAAATTTGCTTCCATAGTTACAAATTCAACTTTTAAAGGTAATTTAACATCAGCAACAGTATTGGTCCACTTAAAGCGTTCTTATTTTTGAATTGAACGAAGATGGATTTTTTTTTGACATTTTTTTCATATTTCCCATAGGGTTTTTAATATACCCTCAAATTTCTGTACGCAAGTTCTGGAACAGGCTGTACACTTAAATATATATATCTAAAATATGCGTAAAATAAAAAAAGAAAGAGTTTTAAATCTATAGCACTCCAAATCCTCATAAATCCCTTTCTCCGTTTTCTTGTGAAAAATATCCCTATTTAGACATACCGAGTTGCTCATTTTTCAATTGACATTTCACGAAAGGAGAAACAAACAACCGTTAAAGACGCTTTTGCGTCGATATTTCATTTTTACGCTAAAAATAGGGGAAACATTTTTTCTTTTACGCTGCCCGCAGTTCATTCTTAGCGAGTTTTCAAGGAGCTTTTAAAAAGCAAATAAATAATTATTATTGAAGTAAATAAAGAATTATTATGGAAATAAAGAATAAAATGCTAAAACATTAATTTTGTTTTATCATAATAGTAATTATATACCAAGGTAGAGAAGACATTTGTTGTAGCCGAGCCTATTAAATCCCGAGCTGCGTAGCAGCAAGGGATTTAAGAGTGCGAGGCTATAATAGTCTTCTCTACCGTAGTTTATATATTAGTTTTTTCACTACTAGCACTATTTAACTATTATTATTCAAATAATAAAATAAATTATGAACAGAAATGATATTTCTTGAAATTTTCATAAAACTAAGCCAAGAATAATTTTACATATTTCAAATCTAACTAGATTTAAAATAAAAACAGAAAAAATGTCGGTCAAAAATTGACAAATGATACATGGTTGTACTCAGAATTTAATTCTGAATCAAAATATGTAAAAATATATAGGGTGTTCCATTTAAAAATCAAAAGTTGAGTTCATTTCCGGCGAAACCGGAAGTAAAAAAAAATAAATAAAAACGCCATTTTATAGCCAACGTAAAATTATATAAATCACCAAAGTTTCGTTTTTATTGAATGAAAATTCATCTTAATTTACAATACAATATAAGTGGGGTTGTGAGGCATGGTACTGCCTTTCAAATCACTGCGACCAATGAGATCTATTGTGAATCCCCTTTAAAATTTAGTCCACATCAAAATTTAGGCTTCCAAACAAGTCTAAGAGTTTTTTGAGTTTTAAGGGGTGGACATAAATAAAACTCACCCGCGGGTACTCGATATACGTTCATCAATAGCTTTAATAATAAAGCTAAAAACGACTGATCTGCGTTAGCTGGGATACCCGGTTTAATTTTAGTTATACAACAATGCCAAAACAGATAATCAATCCAATTCCTAAAATATTCTAATGAACTTGAAATTGAACTAAATAATCTATAAGCAAATCGAAATTCCTTTACATCTGAGAGTTAATTTTATCAATTTATTTACATTTCAGTAATTTGTTTCAGTTTGTTTGAAAATTATTAAGGATGTTTACGAGTTTAGACGATCCGCGTGATTTTAATTAATTGATGAACTCTGCGTCCATTTCCGACGTCAAACAACGCTTAATGACATAATAAAGGTGAACTTGTCATAAAAAAAGGGGAAAAAGGTCAAATGAATGAGTATCTTCGTTCTTTTAAACGTCGCCAAAATTACATAAACCTCTAAATCCTTGCCAATGCAAATAAAACGATTCGCTCACCGCAGTAATGAGAAGAATCTAGCACATGCGCACTGGTTTGCTCCCGTCAAGGTGTCAAAAGTGGCTTCCGTTTAGGCAGTTGTAGTTTTATGAAATAGTTTAATTTGAGTGGGGTTACGGTGCGCATCAGGTCCACAAAAATAAACTATACTTTTGCATTGATTTCTGGTTTTATTACTAAAACTTACTGTCTTGAATATAATTAGGTGCTGAAAATCCAGTTTTTTTGTTAGAATATATATTCTAAAAAAGCAAAAGATTGTTAAAATATTCACGAATTTCTGTTTGATTTTTTAATGGGGGCGTTGGTTTACGTTAACAATGGTTTGGTTTGGTAGTTTGCTGGTTTGGTGTTTTTTTTTTTAATGAGAGGCGTTGGTTTACGTTAACAATGGTTTGGTTTGGTAGTTTGCTGGTTTGGGTTTTTTTTAATGGGAGGCGTTGGTTTACGTTAATAATGGTTTGGTTTGGTAGTTTGCTGGTTTGGTGTTTTTTTTTTAATGGGAGGCATTTTTCAGATACGATATTTCAGAATTTAGAAGGCGATATATTTTAAGAATCAAATGTTTATTAATGAATATTCCGCTATTTTTTTTTACGAAAATACTATTAAAAGCGAGTACTTTTAGCCAATTAAAAAAAAAACTGTTAGCTCGCAAAGAAAAAAGTAGATATTTTTGTAAAATTCTGCAAAAGAATGTTACATAACCTTAAAATAATTTTTGGCATACGTCTAAACAAAAATAAGAAAATCAGTGCGCATGCGCTGGATTCTTCTCATTACTGCGGTGAGTGAATCGTCAAATAAATACCAGTTAAAACAGATAATATTACCTGGGTGTAATCGCTGATTAGCATTTTAAATGGAATAAAATACTGCTGCCAACAAAACAATACTTTTACATATAGCGCAAAAAGTGTATCTAATTTGCCATTTATTTAAAAACATGAGAATTTTGATAGTTGTAACGTATTCCAATTAATGACATGACAGTTACTCCTTCATGTCAACATAGTTCAGTTAACTGCTGAAGTCATAATTATATTTAAGCTAGTAAACAATATGTCAATTTTCCATTCCATTTTAAATGTTGATCATTGATTACACCAAGATATTTGCAATTTTGACAAATATATGATAATATTTCCTTTCTATGCGACATTTTATAGATTTTCCAAGTGTTTCTTTTATCGTCCCAAAAATGCCCGTAATTGGATAGAAAAATAAAATGTTCACGACCTGTTTATGTCCTCTATTACTTCGTCCTTTGTTACGGACGCCATTTATTTTATTGCTTTCTTTAATTCTTTTGTACAATTTTCTATCCATGCTACAGGGCGTGTCCGCAGTTAGGGGTGCAAGTCGAACCTGACTAGGATTTTACGAGATTCGCGAACTCAATATTTCTCGTCTTGTTTCGAGAAAAATCAAGAGAAGCAAGTTTTCGAGACTTTTAATCTAGAATCGAGACTTTTAATCTAGAATCGAGACTTCTCGAGTTTTGATTAAATTTTATACTTTCATACAACTATCACAAATCATCACAACCGACTTTATAGCGAAAAAATTACCGCGAAGACCATTACCGCGCAGTATATGACCGCGATCGCCATTACCGCGACAATCCATTACCGCGCATGTCCTTTACCGCGAAGTCCATTACCGCGCAGTCCATTACCGCGAACGGTCTTTACCGCGTATGACTTTTAAAGCGAAAATCGTTTACCGCGCTATTTTTTATACATTTTTTTAATTTTATGTAAGGGTTGTTCCGTGGGATTGATTTTCATTTTCAAAAATAGAAGTTTTTCAGAATTCGATAAAAAACATTGCTATTTCAAAATTTTTGGTACAGGGCAATTTTTGACGATCTTGGAAATTTAAAAACCATCACATAATAATTTCAACTAAGGCTGTGAAGATTATTATACTGAAAGATCAAAAAAATATCTTATTATAGTTATTTCAAATAAAATTTATTTTTTATTCGACTGTATGTAAAAGCGCCACTTTTTGTATGATGAACCTGCACAAAAAGTTTATTTTTTCGGCCTAGGCCGCAAAAGTAAAACAGTTGACGTTGATTGGTTGGTTAATTTTGAAACTGTTGACATTTGGAATCTAACCTCAAATTGAAACAGTATTTTTCGTCCTTTTATCGTAAACTACTATTTCATACTTTTTTTCTCAGCAGGGGGTCAGATTTCGTGGAGTCACCCTTCTTTCTTACAATTCCACGGAAGATTACCTACAATAACATTAACATTCTGAAAATCCTCGTTACAACCATTCTTATCATACTCCTTTTTTTCAGATAGCATGCTGTTTTAGCGATTTTTAAAATGCAGTTTATGAAAATTCACAGTTATCTCAAAATTAACATTTTTAGTGTCTTAATTAAAAAGTTAGATTGATGGGGTGGGAATTGGGACGCTAGGGCTCAATTAACTCGCGAACATAAAGGTCTCAAGGTATCAAGTTAAAACCTGGATCTACACTGTAAAAAATAAATATGTAATTACACATGATTCTGCACGTAAATGTGATTCAATGCAAATACATGTAAAATTTACTAGATTTTACATGTCATTTTACAATGTTACATGTATTTTTACAATTTTACATGTAATTTTACAATTTTATATGCAAATTACATGTAAAATAACATGTAAAATCTAGTAAAATCTAGTAAGTCCAACGAACTAATAACTCTTCTCTCTAGAATAGGCATTTCATTTGTAAAAACTGACGAAAACGTAGCCAACATATACATTTGTCTCTCTTACTCGCACAGCTTTGTTCTAACAGAGACAACAATAACATTTACTGGTAATTTTTATTGTTCAGGCCTGAATATACCTACTATTTGTTTACAAACAAACCGAGATGTTGGCGATACTTTATATTAACGGTATGCGTATTCTAGAGAGATGAGTTGTTACTTTATTGAGTAAGTCTTACATAGTCCACTGTAAAACATATGTAAATTTACATGCAGAATCATAGGTAGTGTTGCCATGCAGAGACAAGTAAAAGTTACGAGATTTTACATGTAATTTTACGATTTTATATGAATATTGCATCTATATTACCTGTAGTACTTATATTAAATAGTAAAATTACGATTTTATATGAAATTACATCTAAATTACATGTAATATTCATATAAAATTTTAAAATTACATGTAAAATCTTGTAAATTTTACTTGTACCTGCATGACAACACATTACCTACACTGTAAAAAATAAATAGAATCATAGGTAATTTGTTGTCATGCAGATAAAAGTAAAATTTACGAGATTTTACATGTAGTTTTACTTGTCTCTACATGGCAACACATTACCTATGATTCTGCATGATATATACATATTTATTTTTAACAGTGAATCTCCGTAAAATTTACTAGATTTTACATGTAATTTTACATGTAATTTGCATATAATATTATAAAATTACATGTAAAATTGTAAAATTACATTTACGTGCAGAATCATGTGTAATTACATATTAATTTTTTACAGTGTATGATTCTATTTATTTTTTACAGTTTACTAGGTGGAAAAGGTTTCATTACAGTCAACTTAAGAACGCTAGAGTAATTTTTTTTGGTAAAATTCAGGTAAAAATCTTAACTTTGTAAGATTTAATTTTTTTTTGTCAGGTGTTTGTTTTTATTTACCCAAAAGGGAAAGCATTGTTTCTTTGGCATCAGTATGTTAAATTTTAATGGGTTAATAAATATTTCTGGCTCTTGAATTCATACGTACAGAATCGATTTAAAACATATAATTCTCGTGGAACGTAAATGTAGACGATGGGTTTCAGGATGCCCGGACGCCCAAAAAAGAAAACTATATTTAGAAACACAATAAATATTTATAAGTTGGCCATTTTATTTAATACTTTTTCAATACTTTCGCAGCATATTTCATTACGCGAAATAAAGTAGGGGTGACCGGGGCTAATTGTCGCACTTTTTATTCAAAGTCAGTGTTTTTCTTTATTTTTGTATTTTTTTTTAATTGACCCAATGGTAATTTTAGCTGCATGTTTCAGTAACATTATTTAAAGAAAAAACATAAAAAAATTTATAGGGTATTAGAGTTATGTTTTTTTTGTGAAGTCTTGAAAATTGCGACAACGTGCCCCATCACGGGGCACGTTGTCGCGGCACTTCGAGAAATATAAAGGCATTTATAAAAATTATAAATAACTAATAAGACATGTGCCTCCCCACAAGCTGATTGTTATCTAACCTTTTAATTTTTTGCCAAAAAGTCCAACTTTATAATTAAATAATATTTTTTTGATTTTTTTTTTAATTTAATATAATTTAATAAACGAATTTATTTGCTATTCGATAAAGTTTCACTTTTTTAGACAGTTTTGAATAAAAAAATGCCAAAAAGAAAATGTTATACCATGAACATATCTTCAGATCATGCGACAACTAGCCCCAAACCAAATGCGACCACTAACCCCAGTGGTCAATTTTACGTTATGTATCAAGTACTTTCTAATTAACGATAAAACACTCCTAAATGACAACGTCAACAAATAATATATATCTTAAACTATTATTATACATAAAATTCTCTTATCTTAATGTTTTAAATCAGTAAAAATAAGAAAAAATATTTACCACAAAAAAATTACTAGGCTCTTTAATTTTTACATTTTTTGGTTTATCTGGATGCTCTTTTAATTTATTGCATTTAAGTTTACAAATGATAAATGGCACTGTTGTAACGCAGCGGTTAATATTGGTTTGGCGCAGAAAAATATTTTACTTTTTAAGATATAAGCACTTCGAAAAATTACCCCTGCGACAACTAGCCCCGGTCACCCCTACTATGTATACGTGTACCAGGCTGTATGGTATGATCCAGAGTAGTATATTCTATAACTAGTATGGAATAGACAATATTCCGCGCGAGCGGAAAGTTTGTCATACGAGCCGGCAGGCGAGTAGGACGGTCCCGCGAGCGCGGAATGACTATTCCATACGTGTTGTAGACTATACTTTTTCTTCGACTGCAAATATGAAACACTGTATGACTTTAAACTGCGGACAAGGTTATGTTTTTTGTGACTCGACATTGTAAATGCAACAAAACACATATTTTTAAATAAAGCAATTCATGTTATTTAATAATTTTATTAAATCAGTACTTAAAAAATATATTTATTTAATTTTAGCACATATTTACAAATTATAATGCAAAAATTGAAGGTTATGTCAGATTGTTGTGACATATATCAGGTTTAAATATTTAACAATACATGGAGAAGTTTTAATTTTTTGAACTAAATTGATAAAAAACTGGTCAAATATTAAGAAAAACTAATAAACTTTATGTAATTTTAACGCAAAACTTTAAATTGCATTAAATTATTCAATATTTCATGATAAAATAAATATATATTTGACCAGTTTTTTATCAATTTTGTTTAAAAAATTAAAACTGCTCCATCTATTGTTAAATATTTAAACCTCATCACAAAAATCTGACATAACTTTTAATTTTTGCATTATAACTTGTAAATATGTTCTAAAATTAAAAAAAAGTACTGATTTGATAAAATTATTAAATAACATTAATTGCTTTATTTAAAAATATGTTTTTTGTTGCATTTACAATGTCGAGTCACAAAAAACATTGTTTTCAACCTTGTCCGCAGTTTAAAGCCATACAGTGTTTCATATTTGCAGTCGAAGAAAAAGTATAGTCTACAACACGTATGGAATAGTCATTCCATACTAGTTATAGAATATACTATTTGAACGCGATCGCATAAGCACAAAGGGGGAGCGTCAAATGAGGATGAAGTCACTTCAGATCGGCAGATCTCAATAATACAATATTACACTAAACACCTTTTTCAAAATTTTGTGTTATGGCACTGTCTCATAACGGGTGAGATATGTAACATCAGCTGATCGTCACTTCCCAACCGTTTTCATAGGCAACGGGTGGGAAATAGGCGCTAACTACTAACTAGGTCGTAAGAAAAATACAATGCAACGTTGCCATTTATGAAAAATATATCTAAAGCAGTAGTTTATGTGAGTAAACAAGCCATGGTAACCCGGTTTTCATTTGTCACCTCGCCGCGGCGTTCCTGTAGGAAATCTAGTTTAAAGTTTAAAAATTGTTGCTTTTCACCCGTGAAATGAGGAACATGTAATTTTGGCAAAAAAATTTAATCCGTTAATCGCGTTTAATTTTTAGCATCAAGTGTCTTAGTATTAGTTATTTATTTATTTGCTATCTTAGATATGCCCCGGATTCGATTTTATATATTTATAGTGATTGTATGGATAATGTGCAGTAACATGTGATTATATTGGAGTAAGAAGGGAATTTTATGTTTTTTTAATCATTTATAATGCTGATAAATTTTGATTTGGAAGCAACAACACGTTAAGAAGTTTTTATACGTACAAAATTTTTTTATATACTAGCGCATGCGCTAATATAATTACAAATTAGAATAAACTGTTTGGCAACAGCTAACAGAACCAACAGTAAACACGAAAAAGGAAGAAGGAAAAAAAAAGAAAAGGTCTTACAGAAGACCGGAAATTTTCTATAATCGAAACAGGAGTGGGCATGGTGCCAAGCCAGACAAGAACCACTCTTGGCGAATTGAGTAACTAAGAGGGATCTGGCTAATTATCTCACTGAGAAAAGGCCAAAAAAAAAGGAAGGAAGGAAGGAAAGTTTAAAAATGCAAAGTCCTTACTTAAATAGTCTTTTATTAAGGTTTTGGTTCTGGTATACCGGTAGGATACAATTTGACTTCTTTGCAGGTACAAAAATAACAACAAAATTAAGATGTTCCTGTTTTAAGAAAAATAGTTATTTTCTTAACTAGTGTATTAAGTAGCATTTTATCCACGCAAAAATATATAAAATCAATACACGAGTTGAGAATTTAATTTTATCCAACACCTTTTATTTTTAAATAAAAATCTATAATTTTGCGAAAAATTATGTCAAAAATATTAAGATTAAGTTTTCTTAATACTAAAATAATAGGTAGCCATGGCCTTAGTATGTCTATTAAAAATAAACAATTGCTAGTTTTACATTTCTTACAAACGTCAAAATGGACGCGGTGATGACAGAATTTTTAATAAAAACACTATTTTATTCAAAAACTAAAGAATAATTTGGGGTTTTCTTTAATTTTTATGGTTTAGTTAACATGCTTCTATTTATAGAATAGTTATAATACCTAATTAATAGGGTATGTAACTAATTTTGGGTGAGATCAAAAGAGGTACGTAAAAGAGTGGGTGAAAAAATTTTTAGTCACTAGTGGAAAAAAACTCACTTTTGACATTTAAAATAGTGCTCAAAACAAGTGTTTCTGTGAAGGTGTTGGATAAAAATTATTTTTTGATTTTGTTTCATTCTTAGTTCCGTTTTTTCCTGTGGTCATAAACCATGTTCTTTTTCATCGCTTTTTGTTGGCCTTTTTCGCTAATCTACTTACGTCTAAAAGGGTGCAAAAGCTTGATCCGGATTAGTCCAACCTTAAGAATCTTGTTTGGTCTGCGTTCTTTAATACTTACACCTTTTTGTAGTTATGTGATTGTGAATATTTTTTATAGTTTTTCTTTTTGACTAATTATCTAATTTTGTTGTGACGTTTCGACGATGGATTTTCGGCTTTTCAAACCGAAATTTTAAAACATAGATTAGTCATTGCAGCATTAACAGTAAGCAAACATATAAACATATTTGAATTAAGAAATAATCGATTAATTTATTTATTTCTAATACAAGATTTATCTTTCAAAATATGATACTTAGGGGGAGTTTGGGACCATTCTACACGGGGCACATTCGTACATCTATTCTTACGTAAAAACCAACAGGTTTTTTTACTCGCATTTGCGTCCGCACCTAGCTCTTTTCGTGCCAGATCTGCCAATGAATGGCAGGCGTCCTTAGCCACCATCGAAAAGTAGTACAGTAAAAAAACTGTTTTAATGCTCTCAAAATTACTTTTGTAGTAGTAGTATGTGAAATATAAAGTGCTTTTTGTTCCAGGTATTTTTTTATGGTAAGTAAACATAGTCAAAATTATGTTTTAATAATAAATAAGAAAGCATTTATACTTGAATCTTGAGTATTGTTACAAAATATAAATAACTGCATAAGGGGCAGATTCATACGGTGTCTAAGTGGTATATTCGTACAGGTCCGTATACATTTTACATTTTTAGTGTTTTGCTGGGGATATTCATTTGTAATGTTAATTTTTTTAATGGTAAATATAAGAAAAAACTTACAAGAAGTGGCGCGGTAGACGAAAACTCGATGAAAGCAGCTTTAAAAGGGAAGTAGAGGAGGAGAGTTCCGTGTTGTTTTTTGTTAATTGTAGGTTTATTTTCCATTAACGTAATAATAACTCGGATAATAATAAACGTACTAGCAAAATAGATTTTTTTTAACTGTACGAAGGTACCCCAGAGGGGACATTCATATAATTTGCATAAGGTTTTAAAAAATACATTTTTCGTTTACATTTTAATTTAAATTTTCTTTAATATACTTTTTCTATAGCTAAATTCATGTTAGTTTGATTGATAAGAGAAAAAAATAATATTAAAAATAATTGAAAGATTTTACAACGAAATATGTAAGAACTGTACGAAGGGTCCCAAACACCCCTATAGTGTCACATCTGCGAAAATTTTACGAAATAGTACCTTAAGAATTTTCCCTATAATATTAATGAAAAGCGTTATTTTGTTTGATTTGAATTTTAATTAAAATTCTTACCAAATAATAGTCTTAAAGGAAAATGTTGCTTCTGATATTTTGAGAGGAATTTATTAAAAAACAAAACGGGAATTTTTCTCTATAAATCCTGAAAAAGTTAAACCAATTTTATTTTAAAGTGTCGCTTTGCTCAAATTATTTTTTTTTCTATTTTACGACTCTCATAGTCACACGCATTTTGCGTGTTCTTATAGGCCCATAAGAGGTGTGTACTTTTTTTTCTTTTGGGTTGGCAAGATACAAAAGCCTACCCCTTGACGTTTTCGGTGCAAATTTCAACGGCGCTTTAAAGTTTTATTTTCTACCAAATTTCGTGTTTAGGTTATTGTACCGTGTTAAAATTGTGGCTTGGTTACTTGCAGTGAAAAAGAGAGGACATGACTATAAAATATATCAAAATATCATTTGTTCTTAGAATTTTAAACATGGCGAAAACTGTAATGCCAACCCGAAACAAAAATCCCTAACTCAGTCAATTTAAATGTAAGTTTTTTTAAATTTTAGAGTAAAATAGAAAAAATTGTATAAAGCACTCGTTTCAAAACACGGTTTTACTAGTACTTTAGAAAACTCGTCGCAAGCGGCTCGTTTTCTAAACTTGTACTCGTGCGCTAAAAACGTATGTTATGAAACTAGTACTTTAATATACTATTTTGGCTACAAGTTTCTTCTCTCGTAGAGTCGCTCAAAAGTAAAAAAAAACTTATTCTTCTTCGAATACTCAGTATATCAAAAAATTAATTTGCAAAAAAAACAGTGAAAACCTCTCTGATGTTTTTCACTGCCATCAGTTTTCATTTCAATTAGGATAAATCACATTTTAAACTTTTTAGCTGCATTTTTTAAACTATTTTACGAAAATCAAATTAAGTGTGATCCAGTTAGTTTTAATTAATTATTTTAAAGTGTGTTCGCAGCCTTTTTTTATAATCACGGGTCGGATCGAAGTAGACATTACCGGGGGCATGCAAAAATTAGAATTAAAAAAAAAATTTTTTTTCAAGTAAATAGCTCTTTCTACAAAATATCTTTAACTAAAGCGTGTATTTGAAATAGGGTCCGAAATTTTAAGGGGTGATTTTACATCATAAAATATGACAAAAATGTCCTATAAACATATTTGTAATTTAAATTTGCAATTTGAATATTTGAATATTTTGTATTTTATATATGACTTGTGTAAGAATTTTTAGAAATTTGAAGGCACCAATAAATTAATCTAATCTAATCTATGTCTAAAAATGCGTCGTAAGGGAGCTAAGCCCCTTTGAAAGTAGCTAAAAGATTAGGTTTGGATGCCACCAATGTAAGTAAAAATTTAACAAGAGCTTTTTCTTATAATTTTTAAGTAAAGACTGGTTTGGTACATTAAACGTAATGGGCAATGTGAATAAAAATTTAGCAATAGTTTTTTGCTTAAAAATTTTAAGTTAAAGCTAGTTTTGGTACATTGGGCAACGTGAATAAAAATTTAGAAAAAAATTATTTATTTAGAAAGTCTATTCTTGATCACCTAGTTCCTACTTAATTTACTGTCCTTTATTAAAATCTCGGAAAACTTGATCAAGAGTTTTTCCTTAGATTTGTTCACAATTTTTCTTTGCGAACTTTCCCTTTGATTATTAAGATTCAAAGAGGCGAAATCGGACAGGAGTTTCAGGATTTTTTTTTCAGGATTTTTCCTTAGAAAAAAAAGACAAAACATCCTTTGGATTGATCCTTTCGACTTCTTTTTCTACGGATCGACAGGTCCTTAATTAATTTTTGAATTGTCTTAATTAGTTTAGTTTTAGTTAGATAAAATTAAAACTAAAAAGGACATTTCCCTTCCGAAAAAAAAAACACTCTTGGTTCATTTGTTGGTAAGCAACTACATGTATAATACACACAAAATTATTTAAATTATTTTCTGTTAATATAGATAAATAAAATTATCATTATTTACAATCATTAGATTGATTAAAATTAATTAACTGTTTAACAGTTAAAAAAACACCAGTAGCTCACAGAAAATAAATAATTTAGCTGCAGTTTTGCTAAAATTCCCGAACTTGTATGCGTCAACCTTTACAAATTATTTCAAGTTTACCTTGGTCTCTTTCTTTTGTTTTCTTAGTTCAGACTTTGACAGTTAACAATGTTTGCATTTATTTGTTTCAGACCAAGATGGCGCCGAACCATGTGGTAACAGTATTGCCGTTCACAATTTGATCCGATTGGCGGCCTATTTGGACCGCCAGGACCTCAGGGCTAAGGCTGGAAGGACCTTGACGATTTTCGCGGATCGACTCAAGTCCATACCGGTCGCTTTACCGGAAATGACGTCAGCGTTGATGTTTTATCACAATTCACCCACTCAGGTTAGTTTTCTTTAGAGATCCTTCATATTATATTTCTGTCGCTCTAAATAGTGACAGAAGTGCCAGAATATGAATATAGAGATGAATAATATTCATATGTTATAGAGCTTTGTAAATGTTGTAATTATGCTTCATACGGTTTTACTTCCATTCCATGCCATGTAGTCAGTTATTACATTACCCCATGTCATGGAATGGAGGAAGAAGCTACTTCGCATAATTAGGATCGATCTTCCTAGAGGTAAGTCGATTGATCCATTAAATTTCACTTTTCTAAAACAACAGCAATACTAAATTTTGAAAGATAATTTTGTAAACAATATGAAAGTGATCCGAAAAGCAGACGGCAACAATTATTTTTACATAATTTATTTATAAAACCACAGTTTGTATCTTATATCGCCTTGTAAATTCCGAAACTTCGTATCTGAAAAATGACCACTTGACAGGTTTAAACAATTAATAAGGTATTTATTTAGAAGTTTATTAATTACATACAGGGTGTATTTGAAATAGCGTAGGAAATTTTAACAGGTGATTCTACATGATAAAATATGACAAAAAGTTCCTATAAACATATGTCTAAAAATGCGTCATAAGGGAGCTACGCCCCTTTGAAATTGGCTAAAAAAATCGGTTTTTATTTAATAACTCAGGAACCCTTTGAGATATGTTAACGAGGTTTTTAAAAATGGTGCATATTTAGGATACCATAGCTCCATTAGGATTGATTTTTGGAAGTACCTGTATATGACGTTTTTTTCTTAGTTTTTAATGTACATTAGACCTGCATCAATAAAATTTTGGTTTTCAACATTTTAGTATTTAATTTTTCGTCCTCGAACCGTGAAATTTCAGCTTCAAATGAACTTTTCTCGAAAACGGTTAATCCTACAGTATTACAACAAGAGTACCTTTTTTATGTATTTTGACCTGAGGAATCATATTTCAAAAATAAAATTGCAAAAAAGTTACACAGAGAAAAGTTTGAGACAAAAAACTGATAAGCCCCCCCTGTTTCGCACACCCCTGGTTGAAATAAGTACATGAAAATAACACACACAAACGGGCCTGGATAGGATTAGTTAACGTGCAAAACCTCGTTGATATATCTCAAAGGGTTCCTGAGTTATTAAATAAAAACTGATTTTTTTAGCCACTTTCAAAGAGGCGTAGCTCCCTTATGACGCATTTTTAGACATGTGTTTATAGAAACTTTTTGTCATATTTTATGATGTAGAATCATCTGTTAAAATTTCCGACGCTATTTCAAATACACCGTGTATAAACAAGAATAAGTTCTTATTCATATAAATTAGTAAACTATTAAATTACTACCCTACTAATTCCATAAAAAAGAATAATTTCTAGTTTAGGCCAAGTTCCCAGTTTTCAGATACAATGTTTCGGAATTTACAAGGCGATATGGAAAACTGGGCTAGGTCTTAAGTTAGTAAGCTAGGGTCTGACAAAAACTGAAGCTCGTATATATAGTTGTATGATTCGATGTATTCTAAACGAAAGTCTAAGAAAAAAGAGCCTATATCATAAGTAACAATCTAGACTTAGCCTCTATAGATTGCTTTATTGAAGTGAAATCACAAAGGGTCTAGGTATTTGAATAAAAAAGACACTAAATCACCTACAAATTATTTTTCCACTTGAAATATTTTGTCTAGCCAATTTTCGCAAATAATCTCGTCTGTCCGTCTCGTGAAACAAATGAGGGGAACGTCCATAGTTACGGATGGGAAAAACTATTTTTTTATTGTACTATGCTTGCCAAAAAGAAGTAGTACAGCGGATTTTTTTAATATATACATAACCTCAAATAATATGCTTTATCATGTAATGAGCATTAAAATGTATGCCTAAGGCATGATAGCCTTACTTTTTCTTTTTGTTAAAATACCTGTCAAGCATGACATTTTCAAATGCACATTTAGTTTTAAAAAAATTTAATATTCTGGAATAGAACAGTTTAAAGATACATGTACTTAAGTCAAAATCTTTGTCACAAAATGTAACGTAAGCAACATTACATAAAATTATGAATTTGTCAAATTAAACTTATTATACCAATTATAAATATATGTTTTGTTACTTTTTTATTTACTAAAAATAAATATTGTATTTAAATATTATCTCTTTTAATATAATTGACAAATTTATATATTTAAAAGTTAAAATAGGCCTGAGATGTAACGTAAGCAACGCTGGAATTACCCTGTAATAGTATTTAGTTTTTCCTCAGTAAGGGGAAAGGTTTCTCGGGCACACCCTGAGGCAGGATTACATGGCCGGCTTTTGTTTTTGCGCGTGCAAATCCACACGTGGTTAAAAAGATGTCAGCGGAAATTTACGATGATACGTCTTGATGGAAAGGGATTTTCTCGTGGAAAAAATTGGTCCATGTATTTGGGAAAAACGTGCTTGCAGTAAACGATATAAATCTTACGATTTAAGTATTTTTTATATTTCATTTTAGGTTTTTCTAATAATTTCGATACTATTTATCGGACAACGCTGGAAAAAGTTATTGTTAATTATACAATTTTGTTGTTGTAAATTTATAAATAAATTATTGTAAACCCATAATATTCAAAAGGTTTGTTGTAAAATTTTAATTTATGACTGAAAAAATGACAACTTTCAGGAAAATCCTGATATCTCCTAAACCCGAAGTAAAAAAGTAAAAAAATAAAAAAGAAAATATTTATTAAAACTGCGGCAATAAAAAAGACTTTAATAATTTGATAAACAGTTGCAGTGGCGTACCATGCAAGTCCTAGAAGATGGGGTAATACGAAAAAAAAATAATCATTCTTAAAACAAACAAAAGTAGAGAATGTTTAAGCTTTAAAACTAAAAAAGAATTAGTCAAATCCATTAATTAGTTTTCAAAATATTGGAATTTAAAAAATGTCAATTGTCAATGCTGCAGTGTATTTTTAAGGTTATTAATTATGACATATACATTCACAGTGCCGTATGCAAAGATAGACTTGCTTGTCATACCTCGCATATTTTTGAACTTTTTTTGAATTTTTTATGTTCTCCAGTTGGATTAATCATATTCATTCTTCATTCTGATATTACCAAATATAGTTTTAAATAAATGGAACCCATTTTCTTCCGACTTTTTAATAAACTTCTTTTTTTTTGTAATAAACCATTAAATGTGCAGCCATGTAATTTGTGACATTTAATGCCAAAACATAGTTACCAACTAACAAATAACAATTTTTACCAAATTTTATTGTCTCCACTCTTTTCCTTGACAGGTAACGTAACATAAAGGCTCTCTATTCTGGGTGTATGAAACAAAAATTGGGGCTATAAAAAGTCGAACTAAATAATTTTTCCAAGAAAACCTAAACACGGCCTGTGTCTCATATGAGCTCATATTGCAGATCTAAGAATATATTTTGACACATGTATCGGGGCCACAAATAGAGGTTAAATGTGCCTCTAGAAAAATGTATTTGTACAAATTGATTTGTTCCGATGTAGATATTTGAAACATCTGGCCTGTACTGTATTACCGTTCTAAAACGGGTTTGCCTTGTATTTTTTACGCTCAACAATTTTAATTAAAAAAATAACGTAAATAAATATTGCAGAAAGGCTTGTGTTTCTATACAAAGCCATTGCTTATGCTGTATTTTTTAAATTAAATAAAGTTTCTAAGTAAACAATTGGGAGCGAATATAGTCACACACAGTGTATATGAATAGCTTATTCATACACAGTGACATTTAAATATTTTTATCCAATACATACAGATAATAAGACAATTACCAGCTTTATTTTAAATAGATAAACTCAATAATAACCCCCGCGTGGCTTTTACTTTATTGAGTGGATAATTATTTATTTTACCCACTCAACTGTCACTTGTCAAATTATTTTCTTGTAAATGTCATTAAAATTTTTAATAAAAGTATGAATTCTTAAGCTATTTATTGGATAAAACCTTGTATGGCACTCATGGGTAAACCGATATTGCCCTCTCGAAAATTAACCTGCTTGGCTGACGCCTCGCAGGTTAATTTTCTCATGGGCAATATCTTACTTTACCCACTAGTACCATAAATAACAATGAAGGTATGTTTTTTGCCAGGAATATTTTCTCTCGATTTCTCAATATTCGTAAATTCCTATAGTCCAGGATGCAGTGTTTTTTTTTTGGTACCAAATTTTCTTAGTCTTCAGATTATTTTTTAAGTTATAGTTATAATGCAAACTATCACCTTACAAATTTTCAGGACTTACAAAATAAGAGCAGACTTAATTTTAGTATACGACTTTTTAACAGAACTATTTTCATTGGTGTAAAAAAAGTGAAACGCATTTGTATCGTCTAAAGTATTTTCTGACTTAACCCATTGAAAAACTCCCCATTGAATATACCACTTCTTGCTTAGAATAAATCCTATCAATCCTGACTGAGAAAAGTATAATCTATAACTAGTATGGAATAGACAATATTCCGCGCGAGCGGAAAGTTTGTCATACGAGCCGGCAGGCGAGTATGACGGTCCCGCGAGCGCAGAATGACTATTCCATACGTGTTGTAGACTATACTTTTTCTTCGACTGCAAATATGAAACACTGTATGGCTTTAAACTGCGGACAAGGTTGAAAACAATGTTTTTTGTAACTCGACATTGCAAATGCAACAAAACACATATTTTTAAATAAAGCAATTAATTTTATTTAATAATTTTATCAAATCAGTACTTAAAAAAGATTTTTATTTAATTTTAGCACATATTTACAAATTATAATGTAAAAATTGAAGGTTATGTCAGATTGTTGTGACATATCAGGTTTAAATATTTAACAATAGATAGAGCAGTTTTAATTTTTTGAACTAAATTTATAAAAAAATGGTCAAATATTAAGAAAAACTAATAAACTTTATGTAATTTTAACGCAAAACTTTAAATTCCATTAAATCATTCAATATTTCATGATAAAACATATATATTTTTGCTAATTTTGCTACAGTTTTCTTTACTTTTATAAACAAGAGATGGTACTACATGTGCTCATTCTAACACTTGATACGGAATATTCATACCGTATCCAGAGCTAGAATGGATTCATTCTGTGTTTGAAAAGTGTGTGTATTTGCTTACATTCTAAAGCAGTCGAAGAAAAAATTAGTACCAAAAAAATTCGCTGCCTCCTAGACTACTACTATAAACTCGCGCATTATTAGTTAGGACAAATATGGTATATCAACATAATGTTTGACTGATTCAATATTGTGTCAAACATAGTTACACTGTTTTTGTATGTATTAGTAATGATAGTTGTATAATTTCCAGGACATTATGTAAATCCATGTAACTCCATCTGCTGGAGAAATTAATTTACCTAAGCTATCAAAACAAGATCATACAATCTAATTAACCCTTTAGGGCGCAAGAGGTAGAGCGTTATATTAGGCTAATTTTAACAATTGCGTTGTACTAAAATGGGTATTTTTAGAACAAAAGCGCTTCCATTTTATTAAATATGCTGTTCAATATTTTTTTTGGCATTTCTTGCTGTTACCAAGTTAAATATGAAATAAACTATATTTTTTCACGCTAAGTTTGTAAAGTAAATATACATATATCTTAGTACTTGAGAAATATTTAACCTTTTCCATTAAATTAAAAAAAAATACTTTTTTTTCATTTCATGACTCGTCTACGGAAAGTTAGTGTTTCCTGTGGACTACTGGGAGAATATCTTCCCACCTATTACCGATTGAGGGGCATGTGCATGTCGCAGAGTCTTTAACAGATAAATAAATAACTTTATTGTCCAACAGACAAGCCAATTAAAGGACAAAATAATGATATAGTAATATAAAAAATACATATGATATAACTTAGAAACTAAATTAATTAATTAGATGGCCAAAGAACCATAATTAAAGTGTCTATTAATGAACTGAGCGAGTCGAAATGAATATCTCGAGTGTTACAATACGAGTTATAATTTTGCATCATGTTAAATACTGGACTGCTACGAATTACATTGATAGTTGATTGTAAAATGTTATTGTGCTATAAGGCACGCAAAAGTTTAGATTTGAAATAATAAACTGAGAATCTATTCTTCCATGTAAAGTAAAGCAATATACTACTAATTTAAATAATTAAGGGAATAGATTTTATTATTGGGCACAGCTGTGGAAGGAATATAAAGTCGATGGTAAAATAGTATCCCAAAGACACCTAAAGGGTCAACTGTCGTAACATCCCCAAAACATCGTAATAATGAAAATAAACAATTTAGTTAGAGTCCTCGCGTTTTGTAAGAATACAGAATGTGTGTAAAAGTGCGTACTGGTTTTAACTTTTACCCACAGGTTAGAACTTTGAGCCGGTTGTATGCGCGATTGCTTTTTTAGCCTATTTACAAAATAAACTCGTCGCAGACTCTGTCTGAGTACAAAATTAAAAACAAAAAAAAAATTGGGTTTAAAATGGGGTTGAAAATGGGTATTAATGTTAAAATTCCTCTAAAAAAAAACAAATAATTTTTTAAAAATGCCTAATTTCATCATAAAAAAATGTTAATTATACTTTTAAACTAATTTTAGTAGACATAAATAAAAATTTATAAAAAAAAAACTTAAAAAATCAAATGTTTTAGCACAAAAAATTGAAAAATCAAAACCTTAAAAAACATTTTTAAAAAATTTAAAAATGTTAGTTTAAATAGAGAATTTTATAAGCTTTAAAATGATGTATCACACGACCCCCCTTTCCATTTAAAAAAATGTCCCCCCATGCCCCCCTGCCCACATTTTAAGAGCTGAAAATATCATATATATGCTAAAAGATAGTTTAAGTTGTCTTATTTTAGAGTTCTAAATTTGAAGTCGATATCTCAACTCGTTCAAAAGTTAAAAAGGGGGGGGGGGCGTAACTTTTGGACCGCACTGTATAATCTAAAACCACTGTTACCATCAAATGGTGTGTGGTTTTATGAAATTTATCAATTAAGTTTCAGTTTTTATGAAATACTCAAATATGTGAATTGAGTTCGATGTTTGGATATATTTTTAAAGATACATAATTTCTATGGACTAGGGTGGCCGGCCTAATTTCTTAGCCTATACATTTAATAAATCAATTGAGCGGTTTTATTCGATAGTCACCGTTGCAATTTCGAGTACATTGTGGTAAAATCACAAGCATTCGCAGTTTATGTTATTTTGAGGAGGCAATTGTACCAAAACCATAACTATTAAATACGCATATAATAGCGGAAGCTAAACATGAATGCTTTATGCATATTGCAATTTTGACATTTATGGTAACATTGATATGATATTTGACAGTTTGTATTGTATTCTAAAGATATAGGCTCCAGAAAACTGTATCCCGATTTCCAATAAATCGGTCCAGGAAAAACTGAGATATTATGACTAATCTAGAATTAATGACGTAACGCGCTAGAATTTCCCTTATATCTCCCGTTTCTACCAGCAGATTTTATCGAAAATTGTGTAAGGCCTATACCCGATCACTTAGATTTATGTTAGACCTCGTACCTTTTTGATTCCAGGATTTTGGACCATTTTATTTGAAATTTTAGATAATAATACAGTTTTTTTACACTTTTCGTCTTATTTGCGTATTTCTAAATACCCCTTTGTAACTTGTATACATATTATATGTATAGTAGATTATATCAGTTATTCACCAAATTACGCTCATAGCTGTTCAGCTTATACTTATAGCTTATACTTATACAGGCTAGGGTATACAAAATTCGAAAATCAACGTCCATTTTTACTTTATTCCAGGTATTCATTGCAGGAGAAACAGAGGACAACCAAACCCAAGCCTTACTTGACGTTGTTCGATCCCGCTTCCTTCCAGGCCGAATTCTTGCCATAGCGGACGGTCCGGGAGGCCGTGCCGGTCTGCTGTACCGCAGACACGAAAGCCTTCAACGATTGAGGCCGGTCCAGGGAAAACCGGCCGCCTATGTTTGCAGGAACTTCGCCTGTTCTCTGCCAGTTACGACTCCGGATGATTTGGCAACGTCGCTAGACGATGGGTTGTTGAAATGTGATAGCCAGGCTGGCGGGTCTGGAAATTAAGGAATAAAGTATGTAAGATTGATGTATTTTTATTGCTTTAACCGAAAAATCCATATGGATTGTATTTTTGCATAAAATTAGCTATATATTGACGGAAAAAAAAAACGAAGATTAAAGTATATACATATTAAGTATATACATATACTAAATTCTTGTTTTTTGTTGCTTTAAATCAATAAATCCATATGGCTCGAGTCTTTTTCGGAAATTTATATATTTAATATTATTGAAAAAAATAAATTAGCTGTCAAAAATTAAAATCTGTCGCACAATAAAAACTCCGATTATTCTCTGTCATTTACGAATCCAGACGATCTGGCAACGTCGATGAAATATTGAATTGTGATAGCCAGGCCGAAATCCATATGAAATTCATATTATGGATTGAATCTTTTTCGTAAATCTATGAAAAAAAGATTGAGCTATATAAACTATATACAAAAAAATTTGTAGTTGTTCCATACTTTTATTTGAAGTTTCTATGTGGTTCGGATTCCACGTAGAAACTGTAGGTCCTATTAATTAGGAATTAAGCAAAAATTAACTGTTTAACAATTAAAGATTAACGTTTACTTAACTTGGAGTACCTATTTACTAAAGAAAATTAAAATTAAAGCAAATCTAAACAGTATTTTTTCTGTCAATATAAACATTACGCTCAAAGTAGTTATAGGACATATTTTTTAAATTATATTTATTTAATTTTATATTAATTAAGTATTGATTACGATCTTATTGATTAAATAATATTTATTTTGTTCTTTTCTGGTTTATTTTAATATACAGAGTGATTTTTCGTGTTGTGACAATACTTGTAAAGTTTTTATGGAAAAGCTAGTATTTTTATAGATACGCATACTATGTGGATACATAGTCTGTGGCCAATAGTCACCATAAAATTTTATATAAAATATATTTTAATTTACATGATTAAATAATATTTTTTTGTTGATAATATTGCAATAAGCTGTCTCAGAAACATGTATATATGCAATATGTCAGGCGCGGTCATTTGGGGGAGTATGGGGCCATGGACCACCCTCGGTCCATAATTTAGTCAAAATCTGTATAGTTTTTAGGTATTTGAATGTAATTTAGTCAAAATTTATATACCTTTTAGGTATTTGGATAACTATGTCCGCTCTTTGAAAGGCATACCTCCTCGAATATACGATATGACCCCTTCTGCGATATGTCATATCTGTACCCCGGGGAAAAACTGTATTAACTCACAATTTTACTTTTTTGAGTAAATGGCATTGAATCAGAGCCATGTGACATGTGAGTAATTGCTGTTTTAAAACGGCTAAAATTTGGATCAGATGTACGATCAAATTTTAGCCGTTTTAAAACAGCATTAAAATCTTTTTTCCAAAAAAAAGTCACTGGGTCAAAGCGTTTGGACTTTTACAAGCGACTTGCATCTTTTTCTCTTCTATAATACAGTTTTTCCCTGGGGCATAGATATAAAAACAATATTACGTGTATTACTTCACAGGTAAGCAATATACACCAATTTTTATTGGAAATCAAGTTATTCTTGAATATAATATCCACTCCTAAAAAAATTTTAGGTGATAGGTATAACATGTTTCGTACCAGGCTGTGCCACTGGCACAGTGTGCCATCTTGGCAACAAAAATTTTTATCCACTTACAATATTTTAAAATCGTGCATAAATACGTTATTTTTGTAGGTTATTAATTATCAAAAAAATGTTCTATACTTATTATTTTAAGTAGTTTTGTATATAGAGTAATTTTAATTTATTTTTAGTTGTTACGGTTTTGTTTTATAAACTCTATTGAGATTATTTGTATATAAATATTATGACTAGAAATTTTAAATATATATTTTTTGAGTTAATTACAAAAATCTGGTTTTATTAAAAATGAAATACCTATGTCAAAATAGTGAATTAAAACTAATAGATGGTTTACCCAGTCATAAATACCAAACTCTCAAAAAAATTCCAATGAAGTGAAATGTGTCTAAAAATTCTGATATTAAATTGGTCAAATTCTTAGTTTGTTGTTATTGACTGGTTTACCCATCTATAAATATATATATGTATATATATTTTTTTCAAATTTTTATATTAGTTATTTAAGGAGGCCTTGAAATTGTTTATTTTTTTAAGGGTCCTGTCGAATCAAAAAAACTTTTTCTTGTCCATAATGAAAAAAAAATAATAAAATATGTATGTGTGAGTGGGTTAGTATGAAAAAAAGTTCTTATAAAGGTTGGTCTGGAAATGAGCCCTAAGGGAGCTGCGGCCCTTCGAAGACATATTAAATGGGGAACAAAAAAATCACCAATAAAATTTTAATGCTGCAGGGTGATTCTTCATTTAAAACTGAGCAAAAAAGTATTATACACCAAAACACCTAAATTTAATATTAAAGGAGTAATAGCCTTTTAAAAAGTAACGTTTTTGGTGGCACAAAATGTTACTTCCTCTTAATTGCATTTTATTTGAAAACAGTTGCTCCTACAGTGTTACACTATATGACATTTTTATGTATTTTTACTGAAGGAATCTATATTTATTACAAGATATCCGAAAAAAAATACACATAAAAAAGTTTGGGGCAAAAATGCGTTAAGCCTCATATATTTTATCCATCTAGGCACGCCTCTGGATAAATTCAAAAAAATAAATTAACATAAACTTATTGCCCTTATTAATACTAGTATACATGCAAAAGCTTGAGTTATTAATTAATAACCTTATTATTATTACAATTAGCCATAGCTCCCTTAGGGCTCATTTCCGGACCAACCTCTATAGGAACTTTTTTTCATATTTTTTAACGTAGAATCATCTCTTAAATTTCTCGAACTTATTTCTGAATAACCCTGTATACACATTTTTTTTATTCGAAAGCTAAATGTTCATATTTGTTCACATGTTTAAAAACAATTTTGTTCATTTGTCTATTTTTAAATATACGACAATTTTTCCTAGTGGGCAGATTTAAAGATATATAGAGAAATATTAGTTCTCTATATCAAAAAATAATAGCTTTAAAAGCAGCTTTTTAGTTTTTGTTCATTTTGCTCTAATATATTTTACGGTATAGACTGTTTCTGTTAATAGATATGAACTATAAAGTAAAATATCCGATAATATGGATAAAAACTACTTTAATTTTTAGTCAGGAAGATATTCGGTTCTTCTTTATTGCAAAACTTGTAGCTTTCTCAGAGCTTAAAGTTTTACACGTTCTTTTTCAGAAATCTGTTACATAGGTCATCGCTCAGATAAGTCCTTGGTATTGGATATTTTTCAGGTCTGAAAAGTAATAAAATCGGTATCATACGAAATTAAAAAATAAAAGTCAAACGTTTTTAGAATGAAAATACGAATAAAAAGAAATTGCTGCCACCCACAAAGCAAATCTCCAAGATTTGTTTATTATATATAAAAAGCTACACTAAATTATTTAGTGAACAATATTTTAAATAAACTATTTAGCTTTGATTTTTTAATCTATCGGTAGATATTTTAGACAATGAAATTAACAGTAGTTATTCGTTTTTTGCCTTTGTCATGAGAAGTAATTCTGAAAAAGTTAAAAACTAGTCGAAACGTCTACATCTCAGTTCAAAAAACTTTTCATTGTATTTCATTAATAAAAATAATATAAATAGGGCTTTTAAAATACAAACAAAATTTAAAACGGCAGTAAAAAGCTTAGGAGAAAGTGTTTTTTGATATTTATATTGATTGTCAAAAGTATACTTAAATATTATTAAATAATGAATTTTGTATATTTTTATTTATTTTTTGTCAATTGGTTTTTTACTTATTCACATATCTTAATTTTTTACTTATTTACATATCTTAACTAAACACTTATACCTATACTTTATACACTTATACATCTATACACCTTTACCTATTTTAATTAATTTTCATCTATCAGTTTTTTGATAATTAGATTTTAAATTTATATAATTTTTTATTTCTATTTTTAATTTTTACCCTGAAGAAGAAGGGACAATATTACCTTCAAAACGTTGGCACTGTTTATATTTAGTTTTTTATTAAAGTGTTCTTAACAGCAAGATTTTTTCATTATTTTATATAAAAAGAATAAGAAATATTATAATTAAAAGTAAAAAATTATTATAAAAGGCGAAAAATGCAACGTCCCCCATGCCCCTCCCCAGCGAGATATATTTTAAAAATTATATTTTTAGTGAATGCGCAATTTTTTTCCTTATGGATGACCCCCCTCTTAAAATGAAATAAATCCACCCTGTCTAATATTTGTGTTATTAAATCAGAAGAAGCTAAATTTTTGGATCGAAACGTCGAGATGTTTATGCAAAAAAGTATTTCTGTTATATTTTGCGTGTAAGAATGATTTAGGGATACTTCAAATGCAATTCAAATCTGTAGGGGGAAACTTAAAAAAGTGCTTTTTTCGGCATTTCGAGTGTAAAAAGTGAAAAATCTGTCAACAAGTGTTAAGATGGTTTTAATACATCAAAAAGTAATGATAAAATCAATGTAGGTAAAACTCAAGTTTGAAAACATACCTCACGTTTACTGCTCGCAATTTAAATCATCCCGTGCATATGCGGGTGAAATGGATAGTTCTACAAAGACAAAAAAAGCTTTTAGATAAATAAGCTTTTTTTCTGTACCAGACTAATGGACGTTTTTTTTTTCTCGTAAAACAATTTTTAATGTAACAAATGCAATGTTCTCTGAAAAATTTAAAACCTGGATCCAAGCGTCGAGATTTAAAAATAAACATAAATAATTCTTACTACATTTTCTATGTTAGAACAATTTAGGGATATCAAACTTCAAATACAGTTGAAATCTATCGGAAAAAAAACACACATTTCGAGTTTAAAAAGTGAAAAATCGTCAACAAGTGTTAACTCCCGGTGGTTTTGATGAAGACATAAAACCGTGTAACGATAAAATCAATGTAGGTAAAACTCAGGTTTGAAAACATGCCTCACTTTTACTGCTCGCAATTCAAATCATCCCGTGCATATGCGGGTGATAGGCGCATGCGCATTTTACCAGGACATGCTGCCTGCTACTGTTGCATCTTTCAGTTCTCTCGAATCGGTTGGCGGTTCGCGCAAAAATATTTGGCCGGTTTTTTGAAAATCGCGCTTCAAAAATCGAAAAAATATTTACATAAACTCCGGAAAAAATATTGTACAGTGTAAAAAATACTTTTTTTCGTTGATTTTACTGTTTTTTTTGGGGACGAAATTATTATTATTTTGTTTGTGTTTGTTTTTGGATTTTTTTTTCACGATTAAGAATGTTCTGGTAAGTAGAAAATTATTTTATATAATTACTAATTAGTTATAAATTAAATTTAATTAATATAATAATAATTTAATTAATATTATTTAAATATTTTTTTTCCTGCGAAGTAGTCCTATAGGTATTGATCCCTTTATTGATTTTTCATTTTTTCTTAAATTTTTTGGATTACCAAAAAATAAGAGAAAAATTTATAAATACTTTTTGACGTTATTATACAGGTTTTAAAATAATTATTTTTTTTTCTTTTTGGGTTTATGGTTCTTTTTCCGAAATATTATACGAAAATATTTTTTAGACTTTTTTACATGTAAAATTCTTGGCCGTGTTATCGCCAGACAAAATGTTTTTGCCCCATGTCCCGATTTTTACCAAAATACTAGGTTCCTGCTGAGAAATGTTGGTTATAAATCTGTGGTCCATATTTCAAGTCTATGAGTTTTGTATAAAAAGTTATTAAACGCAAAAACAAGCAAAAAGAATGATATTTTTTGCTTAAAAATAAGTATTTTTCTGAAGTTTTATACGGGTCAAAATAAAATATATTAATTTTAGTTTTGTAGGAAA